>JAPDVU010000002.1:87381691-87981691 GCA_026230045.1 Corynorhinus townsendii
GTGGGTATATCTTTGTATGTTCTAAAATAGCCACATTGTGTGAGTCTGTGTGTATGTGTGTGTGCGTGTTTCTCTAATTTAGACCACTGGGTACATTTTAAAAGTGTTTCTTCAGGGAAGAGATTATTATATATTCCATCCACCCTTTCAAGTTACTGTTTATTATTTTATTGATTGATTTGAGAAATTTATTCAGGATAATTGTTTCTTTTTTTCTTACAATCTGCAAATTTAGGGGTTTAGATATTGTATGTGAGGCTGGAGAAGTGAAGGATAGGAAGGGAATGGGACACTGAGTCACATTTTATCCCAATAGCCTTTGAAATCCCAGGCAGATTACATGACCTGTTTGCATCACCTTCTCCAGATGTATGTGCCTGAAGAGAATAGTTCTCACCTCCACGAAATATCATAAACACCATTTAAAGCAAATGTCCTCCAGGTCTAGCACTGCACTTGGGTTTCACTTGTACTTAAAACAATCCTGTCAGACAGGTATTACCCATTCTTCCTGAGGAGATGATTGAGGCTTAATGAGGTTAAGTGCATTGGCTGCTTATCCCGCTATTGAGTGTTGTAACAGAAATGAAACCTAAGCCTGAGGGCCTCCTAGACACTGGTATTTACAGGCTTTGCATCTATTGTCTTGTCATCTTGTCAAATTTAAAAGTGGTGACCAATGTAGGATGGACAATGGATCCAGCACCCTAAAATTAATGAAACAAATATATGTGGTATGACTCTAAAAATATTAGACAGGTCATCACAGGGCACACAGGAAAATTCATCACATCGTTCCGTCATAGTAACGGATTGTCAGTAGTACTTTCCTTCAACATTTCGTCAGGCCTGTGTCTAGCCAGGTGAATGGCTCTGATGGAAGGGAAGTCTGGCATTGGAAACAGTGCTAACTGTTGTAGGTCCACTAGAGGGTTGTTTGTGAAAGATTTTTTTTTTCCCACCAGGGAATCTGCCTGCTTACCATAGAATGAATTTTCTACTTTTCTCTGTTATCAGCTCAAAGAGGAACTTTAGTGTGTGTGTGTATGGGAGGGGGGGTGGAAGGAGGGGGATCATACCATAAATAGTTTCCAATAAAAAACTATAAAGAATAATGCAATTCCACTTTATTGCTTCAGTTGGACATTAATAACTCTCAAGGAGCTTAGGAATATGAAATACTCCACTTTATTATATTATTGATAGGTGATTTTTCACTAAAGCATAGCATAGTATTTGGAGTTCTTCTAAATGTCTACCAAAGAGTAAATATTCAAAATACTAACGAGAGTGAAAAATATTAGCTCCTTTTCCAAGACTTGGGGTAGATTTGATGCACTTCAGAAAAGATAACTAAAAAAGCCTTCAGCACTGCCCCTACCGAGTATTGTCACTCTGATTATAAATTTGACACAACTAAGTAACAACAATTTTAAAACCAATAAACTATTAATTAGGACTGGAAAATAGTACATCTAAAATGCCTTTAACAGAAGTTATAACAGCTAGATCTGGACTTTTTTACTTCTGAGCAAATCATGGTTTCATAGTACTGTGCATTTGTTTGATGATATATAGAAGAACTCTATATCAGAAGAGAAGAAGAAATTGCTGCAACTAGCTAAGTTAATTTTCAAGAATAGCGGAAATCATTCAAACTCATAGTCAAGCATCCACTTCTGATTGCCTTCATGTTTTATCATCTGCAGGCTTACAAGCCTGAGAAAATTTTTAACTACCTGAAAATCTTTCCAAACAGTCTGCTTTACTCAGTTGATATTTAATATATCTTGCAAGGCTATCTAGTTACTGGATCTACATGTAAAATAAACACTGAAGGTATAATCATCCTATATAATAAAAGAGCTATTATGCTAATTAGACTGGACGGTGGAATGGCCTTCTGGAATGACTAGTGGGAGGGGGGCAGGGCCACAGGGCCATGAGGCAGCCGGGGCTGCAAGGGCCTATGTTTGCACAAATTTTGTGCATTGGGCCTCTAGTCCTAAATAATAAAAGTCTAATATGCTAAGTGTCCAATTGTCTGGTCGTCCATTCAACCAATCAAAGTGTAATATGCTAATGACATGCTAAGGCCACTCAATTGCTCACTATGACATGCACTGACCACTAAGGGGCAGATGCTCCAACTGGTAGGTTAGCCTGCTGCTGGGGTCTGACTGATTGGGACTGAGTGAGATGGGCCAGACATGCTCTGGAGCCCTCCCACAGTCCCTTCCTGGCTGGCCAACCTCCTGTGTCCCTCACCAGACCCAATCATGCACTGGTGGGGTCCCTCGGCCTGGCCTACACCCTCTAGCAATCTAGGACCCCTCAGGGGATGTCAGAGAGTGGGTTTCAGCCTGATTCCACAGACCAGGCCAAGGGACCCCACTGGTGCACGGATTTGAGCACCAGGCCTCTAGTTTTTTCATAAAACCCATGTATAAAAATTATAGCTTTAAAACTCTACTCATATTATTTTAGTATTATTGATAAGATGATGAGTACCTCATAGACTCCTCCCCCCTCCTTTTTTTTTTTTGCTTTCATTTCAAGGCATCTACTAGAATGCTTGGTTCATAAAAAGCAGACAACAGAATTTGAGAGAAGAATGGAAACTATTTCCATAGCAATATCCCATAATCTTTGTTATGCCCATTTAGTAGGTTGAACCAATCATAGATATCTTAGTAGACCAAATTTTCCTGGAAAGAATCAATCTCAAGTTATGAATCAATTGTTAAATTTCAAAAGAAGATGAGTGCATTTAAAAAAAATTATGTGCTCCATTAGTTATTAAATGTAGAAATATATATGTAATATATACATAATATATAATCATACATGTGATTTACAGTAATTATAAATAATATATTAAAACTAGAAATGAGGGCGACTTCCCAGTTTATTCTAATCATTCCTTTTTAAAAACATCTTTAATTACGTTTAAGCAAATATCCCTAGGATAAAAAAATAAGTCTGAGGTATATATACTGAAAAAAGTGTCTCTTAAATAAACATACTATGTTAGTTTAGAATGAAGAAAGAGTTAGCAAGTTTCCAATTGAATAACAGTAATTATGGTATGCACACCATCTACCCTTAAAAATGAGGTCTATCATTTCCTATGGTATGTACAAAGCACTAAAATATTTATGTGATATGTAAAAGACAGAAGCCAAAACTGGAAGGCAGAGCATTCTAGGGTGAAAATCTTGAGGCAGAAAGAGTCTTGAGTGTTTCTGAAAATGAAAGAAAACAGGTTATAGCTGAAACAGAGAGGATACCTGGGCTTCAGGTCAGTCTGGCGAGGCATGCAGACCAATCATGCCATGGAGTACCTTGCAGTTTACATTAAGGGCTTGTTTTTACATAGGTATTTCAGAAGGTCACTGAAAGGGTTCATGTATGGGATACAACAGCATAATAACATTTACATTCCAAAGAGATTATTCTTACTCCAATGAGGAAAATGCATATATCTGAGTCAAGAATGGAACAGACAGGAAACTACTGAAATAATTCAAATTAGAGATGATATGGCATAGAGAAATAGTTATGGGTATAAAAAGATATGCATTCATTTGAGATATATTATGTAGATCATACTGAGAGTTCTTGCAGATGGTACGGATGCAGAGTATAAGGTGGAAGAAAGCCTAAGGACTGACCTCTAAGCTTCTTGTTGAAGTTGTTGAGTGCTATGTCTATTTCCTGAGTTAGGAAATGAATGGATATATATATATATATATATATAGAGAGAGAGAGAGAGAGAGAGAGCTAAAGACACAGAGTTTGATTTTTATGTTACATTGAGTTAGCCAAATAAGCCCTTGCTATACTAAATTATGAGATATTTATAGTCTTTGTACTGCAAAAAAATACGATTCCAATATTTTCATGTTAAGAAAAGGCAACATTTAGTTTTCCTTGTTATGAAGGCTTTTGTATATTGAACCTAATAAAGTTGGTTACCAAAAATATGGTTTTCCAGAAAAGCAAATATAATCCAACTATATAGAGATTTTTTATGTAAAATGAATACAAAAATAGATTACTGGGGAAGTCTTCCCTAATACGAATACATTAGAAAAACAAAATGTCTTTACTGAGTTGGGTGAATCTTCTCAGAACATGATTGATTTTGATCTCCTCAGATACTAGGTTTCAAAAACACAAAAACTGTGCTCTACTGACTACAAGTTTTGCCTGATTTTGCTAATAAACACTATCAAATAACAAAAAAGAAAAATTACAAGCAGGTCAACACAAATACATCATGTCTACTGGACCAACAATTTAAAATGTAGCATCAGTGATAATAAATCAGTCAGAGATATTATTTTGATGAGGAGATTGTAATTGTTCAGAACACAGGTCTAAATCTTGATTCTTCTACTTACTATCTATGTAACTGAACAAGTTATAAAGCCTCTTTATGTCTCAGTTTCTGCATCAATAAAGTGAGGATAGTTAAAAATATCTGCTAGGATTCTGTAAGAATCATATTGAGGGAATAATAAGTTTCAAAAATATATTAGAATTGGTATTAATATATAAGTAATTAAGCATTTACATAATGTATACCAACATTTCTAAAATCTTTTACATAAATACATCTATTTGTTAAAGTACTTGAAAATATTAAACCACATTTGCCTTCTTAGTTTTCTAATTTTTCAGATTTAACAGGTATTTACTTCTCCTTGGAATAATATTGCAATATCCTTCTCTGTTAGAATTATTTTTTTTCCCAGAGGATTTGCTAAAATATATCACAAAACAGAACCTCTTGTTCAAGTAAGTTAATACAACCCTTCTTTACTATACCCGATACTTCTAATTATATCTTTGTGGCACTGGAGATTTCCATAGATATACTATGTCTGCAAAATTTTGTTCTTTAACTTAGAAAAATCAGAGCATGTTTTGCCCTTGGTGGCTGGTTGATATTACACATCATCTTGTCACACATAACTAATGCTTTACTCTCCTCTGTAATTCTTGCATTTACTGGTGGAAGGACCAAAGCTAAATGGGTTCCCCTTTGGGGTAATTGAAATAATTACCTCCACTTTGTAGTTCAAAACCTCTCTGCTTCTTTATATAGATTCACTCTTCCCACCCCCAATACTGACACTCTTTATTTTATTTTTTTGGCTGCCACAGACACTAGCAAACACTTACAAACTTGGCTGACTTCCCTCTACAGCCTGTCCTCACTTCTTGAAGGAGCTTTCTTTTATTAAGTATCAAAACATATCTGACTTTAAAATTCTTTCGTTTTCCTGAGTCTTACTTCTCCATAAGTACAGACTGTTGCTAAGGTGATACTGATCCTTTTAACTTTCAGCCACTTGTCCAAATTTGTATTATGTTGGCACTGACCAACATCTCCTCTGTCTGATAGCTTTTCTGACAGTTAATGAGAAGTAAAAGGCTACAGCTATTAGTCCAAATCCTAGGGGATAAGTGTCCAGATTACAAAAACCACATTCACATATGGCAATAATTGGCAGGCTCTTTTAGGTGATCACAGCATTACTTCTGAAGTCCCAGTGGATATTTGAATAATTCCTTGGTGCCAAATAGGAAATTCTCCTGAATAAGATAAGTATATATTGTTTTTTGTAAAGTTACTGCTTTTGAAAAAAAAAAGGACTTTTCCAGTGAAACCCATTCATTTGAATAGTTTATGCCAGAATTTATATAATTCTACAAAAATTCTAGACCTAACTCTATAGCAATTGAAACCTCAGGAATAAGATGCTTCAGTCCCACACTGCCTAAGGCATTGTAGATTGAATTAGCAGAAGCCTATACATTTATACAGTAAATACCATAGTACTAGGAGCAGCAGCTGAAATTTATAAATGATATTCTTTCAAGAAAGATAATGGCAGTTATAGATTGCTATTTTAACTAATCTTTTTCATTCTTTTGATTTCTCAAAAGTAGGACAACATGAGTCTATTTCTGTTGAGGCATTTATTAATTCAATATTTATATATTGAATTTTGTATGCAGTAATTTATTTCTACTTCTAAACCTGCTTCTTTTTTGTCCAACCTGGCTTATAAGATTCTATTGTACTTCCTTCTGTTTCTCTCTAACCTTGCTGTGTTTATTCATACTTTGTAGTAAATTAAACATTCTTCAGACTTACAAGTAGTCAACAAATGTCTAGAATATTGTAGAGCTTCTAAAGAAATAATAGACACTTAAAGAGAATGCTGACTTAAAGTGGTCTCAGAATATTTTTAGTTAAAAAATATTTTGATTTATTTCACTTTAATGTTTAAATATTTTAAATTATTACTTTAGTTTTGAACTATAAGTACAGCTTCCTTATTCTAGCTCTATATTTTCATGTAGGAGGCACAGCAGCCCCAAATTGGAAAGCAATAGACCTCTGTTCCAGTTTGCCTGGCTCTACCAGCCTGGGTACTGTCTTACATTGAGGGAGCTAGTCCCACAACCCAGAGCCAGTGGTGGTGGAGAAGGACTTGACACCAGGTCTTCTTCCTTCAGCTCACATGCTGCTCTTATTCTGCTCACAGCATAGAGCTTTAAGATCAGTTAACACATTTTTGTGGGTCAATTTACCTGGGATTAATGTACTTTTGATAATATTTTACTCTACATACATGTTGCCATGCTGAATCTGGGCAAAGTTTAATATGACAAGCCAGTGTTGTGAACTTCTTTGTAAAGAGATAGAAACAAAACAAATAACTCTCCTCAAATTTATGTTATTCATCATTATTTCCTCCATGAATTACTCTAGGTGAAAGATTGGGTTTTCAGTAGCTAGGATGATACTGATTGTGTTTTAGGAATCCGTTTTCAATTTTACTTTATAGGAAAAAATTATAGCAAATATTTATAGACATACTTTGTTACTTATCACATGAAGAAAGTAATTTTAGTCAATAGTACCATGTTTGATTATTAATTATTTTTTCAGGGCTTTAGAATACTTCCAAATACTTACCACAATATTACATACCTATGTTAATTGCTGGTAACCTGATAACCTATATGCTTATTTAGGATCTTGTTAACCAAGATCCTAAATAAGCATATGCTTGAGTTTAAACAAGGATTAAAAACTTTTGACACATAGCTCCTTAGCTTTAAAAAAAAAGTTCACAGGATTACTCTATTTAAAATCCCATATTCTAGAATAACTATATCTCCTCATCTATTTAGCATTGGTCTCCCAGGATTAGAAGATGACACAAGATGGTCAGTGATTACATTGGAGAATATGTTTCCCCTAAAGCAAAGATAATATCTCTGTAGTCACCTTTAGTTTCTTATCTCAAGTTACTCTTTCATTTGCTGAATTTCTCTTCCTCTTTGTCAACCATAACTTGAAAATTAAACACCTTTGGGACACTAGGGAATAGCAGGAGATGAACACTATTCTGACCACAGCTGGAGGCCGCTGAAATGCTGCTGCACCAGAGGAGGTGAAAGGCTTGGGCTACGTGGGGAACCACAGCAGGGAGCTGGCACTTACAACTGGTCTCTCCATTATTTTTATTTGAATTATTTGCACATACATGTATGCCTATGATTCTTATAAGTACTACTAATAAAAGAAGTAGTACAATAATATGAATAAAATAATATGTATCTCTTCTTAAAATTATGCTTTTTAAATATAAAAAAGTGTCCAGTGATCAGAAGTCTGAACATTTTTAACACAGCCATTGTTCAAATACATACCTTTTTTACAATAACAGAACAGACTAACATTAAATGTTTTATATGCATGTATATGTCTACCATTACTTGTAGAGACAAACGAGTATTTTCAGTTCATTTTTACAGATATTTTCAGAAAGCATATTCAAAGCAAGATGTTACACTATGAGCCTCCACTGAAAAGCTCCTAATCTTTATTTGTCTGGTATTCACATGGTAGTTTAGCATTAAAAGAGAGAGAAGCTGTTTCAACACTCATGGTATTGGCTTACACAATCGAGTCCCCCTGTTTTCACACAAAGGATAAACCTGTCTCTAGATAGAACAGGTTTGGGGCAAGCTGCTCCTCTAGGTAGGGGTTTCATGGGTAGCATCACTGTCTTAGTTCTGCTAGTTTCACTTTTCTCATCATCTTGACTAGTATACTAACAACTGTAAGATTCTTCTGTTTGTAATTTTTATTCTTGAATGTTCTTCAATCTTAGTATGTTATTTTCTCATTCTTTCTCAGCCCTGTTACAGTGAAAAGAGGAATTAGGTTCCATATATCTTAGCATATTAGATATCTTAACACTGGTATAAAATTGGTAGTTACTATTTACTGAAACCAATTAGCTCTAATACATACATATAACACACACACACACACACATACACACACATATACACAAACATACATAAAGGTGTGTATATGGTTGTATATTTATAGCAGCTAGAGTGCGCATGTTAGGCCACAATATTAGCTCCCCTCCCAATCTTTCTCCCAACACCCTACTCTCAATTTCTCACCTCAAATGTTCTTAGATGCTATAGAAAAAAGGAGAGAAAAATAAGACATGATATTTATGAAGAGAACTTTTTTTTTATTGCCTACATTTTTGAATCTGGGAAAAGAGTAAATGGTACTGGGAAGGAGATATTGGGAGTGGTAAATGGGCTATATGAATACTACGAGTTAATAATTTCAACATGAACATGAGTAACAATAAAATATGATAAATAAAATATGGAAAATATGAATACCAACTGAGTTTGAATAGGCAATTTGTAATTTGGCTTTTAGACTAAGAAACATCAATATTTTCCATTCCTTTGGGGAGGAGTGTATGTGTGTGTGTGTGTGTGTGTGATTCTGATTTCACAAACTCACTTAAATATAATTAACATAGGATAACCATCTGTGTAACATGTTATACCTTTGCAAAATATATATAGCATTACTGATAGCAATTATTGTGATTTATAGATCTATCATTCTTTAAAGGTGTCATTTTCACATCTTTCCATATTATGACTAGATTCAGTTTTGCGTCTGTATAAGCATATATTATACAATTAGCTTTATGATGAATGTTAAACTCTTGTTTAAAAATGCATGCATTTAACCATAGGTACCATGAACGTAACATTTCTGTATCAAGCTGGCCTGCCATCTGATCATTTATGTGCAAAATTGGATACTTTATCTGATCATTATGTGCAAAGGAAATGGGAGCTTGGATTCATGGAGGGAAATTATTCAACTGAAAATGGTCTGAAACAGAAAGGGTTTGAACAGAGTTCTATAAATGGTCATCATACTCCCCCAGACACTCCAAATGAAAATATCCAATCAAAGCTTTTGCAGATTGCTTCAAAAAAGAACTTCCTTAGTAACTGTTAATAATGTACCAAATTATATCTTAACATCTCATTTCAGGAAGAAAAAAGCAGGTTTTTATTTCACTACAGAAGCATGATTCTCATTCATCAACAATATGACTTTCTAAAATATCTCCTCAAGTTATTATGGTGTTTTATAACTAGACATGATTGTAAAATATGATGTTACAAAAAATCAATAATAACATATTCATATGATCCAAGATTTTCCCAAATTGAATCTGACTGGGTCATGGCAGTATGCTGATGTCTGGAACGCAAGTAATATACTACATTATTGATGCCTGTCAAATAACGGAAATTGTTACAAATTAATTCACCCTTAACCTAATTAACCCCGTGTGCAATATTATATGCATTCCAGATGAATACTGTTTTGCTCTGGCAATAAAACCAGAAAGAACAATATTTCAACCTATAAAATCGCCTTTTAAGACACTTAGAAACCTCAAAGAATATTGCTTATGCAGAAGTGATGCTAAAGAATGCATTACCTCATCTGTCCGAATTATTTTTGCTCTGATACAAAATGTTTTCCCAATTTTTTTTATTGTGAAAATAATCCTAGGAAAATGTCATCTGTCTGTTACATGAGTAAATAGCATACATTCATATTAATAGCTTGCATTATAAAAAATAAAAACTATATATTTTGTAGGAAAATGGGGAAGTCTTACCATTTTTGAAGTTATAATGCAAAAATTATTGTTTTTCATACAGCATATATCAGTTCTGACTTTGCAGGTAATTATATATCAAGATGAATTTGCTCACTGTATAAAATGCACTGATTTGGGAATCAGTGGGTAGGTTGTTAATTTTTTATGGTGCTTTGCTACTTCTCTACAACTCTCTCTTCACACATGTCCCTCCTTACCCCCATTTCACATTAGTACCCTGCTCTTCCCTTTTACAATACAGGGCCAGATTTGAACAGACCCATATTTGAAATTTTCTTGCACTCTAAATCTATCTTGGATCAACACATGAATATTTATCAGTCCTTTTATTTTTTTTTCTACTACCTGAAAACACCAATGATGTTATATCTCCTAACTTTCTTAACTGATTATTAAACAATTTTAAAAAGGTCAGTTCCAAAAAGAAAATATAATATGGAGATACTAATATAACTTTCTTTGACTATCATTTCATATTATACTGCAACACTTCCTTTCAATTATGCCCCCCAAATGGCATTTTACCTAATATTAGAATAATTTGATGTTTGGATAAGTAAGGAGGGAGACCTTCAGTGGCAGTAGAGAGTGCATGAGTATGGTGAAGTTGAATCTCAGGGAAAATCAGGGCTTTGACACTTTCTAAGTGATCTTGGAAAGCTATTCAGCCACTCAGAATTTAATTTCCACATGTGCATGCTGAGTACACAATGTCTCCTTCAGAGAGTGGTTGTAGCACTGAAATGACCATTAATGAGCGTCTAACATGGAACAGGCACTCCTTTTTTTTAAGGCTTTGACTAGTATTTAACAGTTACAGTTTACAACTGGAACTTGTGTGCAATATTAGGATTTTTCAATTCTTAGCATTTCAACCTTGGTATTGTTTTAACTTGAAGTAACTACCAAGTATCTCCTAAATCTATGGATTTCATTTTGCATAAAAAAGCATTGAGTATTCTCAAGGAGAGAGCTGCTGTACATTGTTTAAGAGAATATTTTCGTCTTTCCAAAAACCTAAAACAGTGAAAGAAAAAGTGGTCTGTAGTTCATCTCCATTTTAAGAAATATATTTATTTTAAAGAATATATATATATATATATATATATATATATTCTTTAAAAAATATATAGAGAGAGAGGGGGGGGGAGTTGTGGCCTGGTCTTGACACCACCGGAGAGGATCAAAGAATCTTTCATGGTGATAAAGCTGGCAATATGGACAGGCCATAATGTCAGAGAGACTGATTAAGTGTTAACATCCCCACCTGGTGCCATGAAAATAGAAAAAACATTCATAATTCAGGATGGTTTTTACTGTATTGACTTTTGTGCCAGCTACAGTATTTGAAAGAATTAATGCTGAGCACTTTCTCCCTCATCATATCTCCCCAAGCAAGGAGAAGGTTATAAGAGGACTTATCTTCCAGTATGATTCCTTTCAAAAAATGCCCCTTACATTTATAGTAAGTATCATAATGGCATTTCAAGTGGGCACAAAAGCACAACTCATTCATTCTCCTGGCCTCTATATCTGGTTGACAGGTACTCCAAGTAAGCTGTCCCTTGACTGACAAACACCCTAGTGTGCACATTTTCCTTATGAAAGTGCTTTAGAGATACTCAGGTGACCTGCATCTCAGATTTGTATCCTCGAGGAATAACGTCAACTGGAATATGAAGTTCTCAAATGAGAATAAATCTTTATCTGGACTCATCTTCATCTATCACAGTTAGACCTGCTGGCACCTACCATCTGAGCATCGTTGGCTTCTCCCATGAAACCGTAGGGAGGCAAGTCCAGTATAAGGCCCCAAAAAAGAAACTGCCTGAACTGCTAACACTTGGAGTGTTAAAAATATAACACTGCAACTTTTTTTTTAAGAAAACTTCTTCACAGGTTTCAAGCATCCTAAATCAAAAGATACAGGTATATTCATTCAACCTTAGGGAAACCTCTCCTAAAATAAAATTTAATGTCATTGCTGAAACAGATCAATGGTAACACATTTGTGTGAGTCACTACCTTCCATAAGACAAAACAGCTTTTTTAAAATTCCTGTCCACTGAGTTCTAAAATGCAACACTATTCCGAAAGTCTCATTATATAATTTGGCTGACACAATCAAAACATGCTCCCAGCACTATCCTTTTCAAGTCTGTCTCTGTTGGCATACACTCCTATTATGAGACATTACATTTTAACCAACATAAAATAAGATAAGAATAAATTTTACACACACACACACACAAACACACATATGTATGTAAGGTCCCCCCTCCCTCCCCAACCAATATACACATACATATCAGGAATTAATTTCCTGGGTGTATCCAAATGATGCAAGGATGTAACAGGTATTTCTATTACTAATTTGTAGACTGTAGTCAGGCTTTATGGTCCATTTGTAGGCACTGTGTTTATGTTCTGTAGGCTGCCATCTAGGTGCCAGATGCTGAATGCATCTTTGTTACCAATGAGGTCATCCCTGAGTAGCATGCTGAGAGCAGCAGGACTATCTATCACCAGGGTCTGGAGAGGCGCGGCGGTGGAAACGTGTTTTCCTTTGCATCCTTTCATAAGTTATTTCCACAAGCTTTCACTCTCCAATTAGCATGCTTTGAAACTTTGATAAACACATTATAAATTTTTTTGCACTGTACCAGTATTAATCCTTACTATATTAAAGATTTCCCATTGTTTGAGCAAAGTATCATATTCATCTCCACGTGATCCTCAGGACTATAGCTTGCATAAAACATTAGTCACATACTCTCAGTGTCATAACAAAACAAAAGAAAAGAAAAATGTGGGTTAGAAACTACTTTAAAAGTTAGAATTGTAGCTTTTATATAAGCTCAAAAACTTGACCAGGTATGCATGATTTTATAGTGCAGAAGGTGACTAAATTTGAAATTTGACTATATAACTTAAGGCCCAGTGCATGAAATCGTGCAGGTAGGGTCCCTAGGCCTTGCTTCCATCTTCTGCCTGTTCGCCAGTCCCCAGGCCAAATGCCACCTCCACCGCAGGGCTGTCAGGCCATTGGGATCACCAGCTTATCCCCGGCTGCTTGGGGGCTCAGGCCTGCAGGAAAGTGGGTGCTGGCGACTTCACCTCCATGCGCATGTGCTGGGCTGGACGCTGATGGAATGCACTGCCTGCTTGGGTCGCTCATGGGGACACCTCCACTGCCGCTGCTGCTGGGACTTGAGGCATTGACAGAAGTCAAGGGTACGCCCGAGACCTACCTGCCCTGGAGTGAGCGGCCGAGTGGGCAGTGAGTTCCATCAGCGTCCGGCCTGGCGCATGTGCATGGAGGTGAAGTGTCCAGCGCCTGCTTCCCACGGGCCTGAGCCTCAGAGCAGCCGGGGATGAGCTGGTGATCCCAACAACCTGACAGCCAGCCCTGTCCTCCCGCCAACCACCCCAATTCCCCCATTCACCACTGCTGATCCACTGGAGCCTGCAGGCCAGGGACAGGGACCAAGTGGTCAGCCATTCAGGCCGCTCGCCAGTCCCCAGTCCCGCCCTGCCCCTCTCACGGGCTGGGGGTCAGGGAGGAACCGAGAGGTGGTTAATGCCACCTCATGGTGACCGGTCATTTGGTTGTCCTGGTCGTCACAGACACTGACTTTTTATATATATGTAGATGGCATATATATATATATATATATATATATATATATATATATATATATGTCTTTTCAGAACATATTTAACTCATGTAATATTCTGTAACTGTAGATACCTCATATATAATCAAATAGGAAAAACCATGTTGAAATGCTCAATAAATGAAGAGCAATATAAAATGTTAATTCTTAGAGTTTGTGTGTCCATGTGTGTGCATATACAATATCAAAATATTCTAATAATTAGCTTGATTATAAGTCATAAAATCAGTTTTGGAATACTTACAAGAGAAGTTTACAAAAGTATATATCTCCCATGATAAGAAAAGAATGTGTCATTTTATTTTACTGATGATAACTTTGAAAAATATGTAATATTTAGAAGCTGAAATAACAAAGACTACAGAAAGTCTGATAATTTTTGCTCCTTTCATATACTGTTACTATTCACTAATATATCATTTTTTAAAAATTACTTAAAAGCCACCTGAGTGGTTAAGTGAAACAGATTTTACACTTCATTTTATGATATGTTAAGATAACAATAGCATGGAGGTGAAGAATGTTAAAAGTATAAAAATATCCTATCTTATATGAGAAGTAATTCGTATCAACTTGACATAGAGCTTGATAAGTTAGAGATGTGCACTGACAAGACTACAAAAACCACCAGAAAGTTGAGCAAAGAACTGTAGTTAAAATTAAATAGAGGAATCAAAATGACATACTAACTAATTATTGTGTTCAACTAATTCTATAACAAAACCAAAAAGACTAAAGGAGAAACATAAGGGGGGAAAACACTCAGGCAAGTAGAAAACAAATAGCAAACGGCGCACCAAAATTTCATCTTATTAACTTTTACATTAAATGTGAAAACATTAAACATGCTAAATATATCACAGTCAGTCAGTTTAGCTTTAGATCAAAAGAGCAAGACTCAATTATATGCTATCATAAGAAATACACTTATAGACTGAAATGAAAATAAGTTGGCAGCGAAAAGATGAAAAAAGATATACCATGCAGATAGCAGTATAAGAAAGTTGGGCTACCTATACCAACATCAGACAAATGAACTTTAAGAAAATGAATACTACTAGACATAGAGTTAATCAAAATGTAAAGACAGTATAAATAATATAGTTATAAATGAATCTGAACCAAAAAATATAGCAGAAAAAAAACAAAAATTGACACAATTTAAAGGAGAAAGTTAAGCTTCGGAAGGAATACTTAAAACTGTCTTTATTCAGAGACTGCATGATTTTCTATGTATAAAATCCTGAAGAATCAATGAAAAAAGTTATTGCATAACCATAAATGAATTCTCAGATTTTAGGCTGTCTCTAAAAAGCACCTTTTCCAACTTCACAAAAGTTTTCTTAGAATGTGTGAGTTTTAGGAGTAAAAAGAAAAGATAAGCATTATTACAATCACTGAGTACTCTAAGTTCTTTAGCAAAGAGTTTACATTACATGTTTATTTTATTATTACCAGAGGTTCCAACTTTATTCTACAGAAATATCTGAAAGAAGTAAAATCAGAAAACACTTGTGGAGGAAATGTGCTGACCATAGGAAATTGAGGTGTCAAGACTTAGATAAACCAAGCACATAGATTCCATATGTCCACCATTATAACTTCAAATACTATTTAATTTACCTTAAGTATTTTCTTTTCAATTTTGGTAATCACCTTTCCCTCCCTTTTCTAACAAAATTGTGCCTCAGTTGTACTATGCCCAAAGTCACCCTTCAATATTCTTGGCAATTTCACCTGAGATGCCAAATCCCAGAATTTTTTTCAGACATTATATGGAAAATATTCCAAGTTACATTGTCAGCTATGAAGTGTTGAAAATACAAGTGCCTGAGCCAAGGAAGGATACTCTGAGGTTAAAGAGCCCCTTGGAAGCATTAGTGATATAGACACTTAATAAATAATTCCAGAGCTGGTATTTGCTGGAGAAAGACAATCCATGTTCATTAAACCAGAATAATAAACATGACTTTTAAGAGACAGCTGATGGTTTGGACCATGACTCCCCTAAATCCACTGGGTTCTTTGGCCAGCACTAAAGAGAATGTTGAACTTGAGTACATCTGAAAATTCTGAAAATGTCTTGACTCAATTATGATTATAATTTTTTTCTAGTCTAAGTGAGTGATACATATGGAAACAAAATGCAGAATTTAAAAATCTGTCTTTATTACTCAAATATACTACATTTTGCACCATTTTGGACACCAAGATTTGCATGGTTTCACTCAGATTGTTAGTCGACACAGTAAGTGTTAAAAGCAAGAACAAAGCAGTCATAATATTCATTCTAAAGTTCGTTTCTCCAAAATGTCATCACTCTTTTATCAAGTACAGTAGAAGGAGAACAAAGGAAAATGTGTTGAAGTTAAATTCTTTCCTTTTATATTTCTTTTTTTTTTTTGTAACCCAGAATCTGAAATATAGTTTTTTCTTGTTTTAAACATAGGGAAGATCATAGAATGCTTACGGACTTGACAGATATCTTCCTGGCATTTCACTTACAATCCTTCATATCAGTCCCATTATGAGTTCTATTATATGAATGAGGAAACCAAGAGCCAGTGGAGTGAACCAGCCAGCTGGGAAATGGCAGAGTCTGGATAAGAAGCCAGACATTTTGGCTCCAGAGACTGTGCTGCCAATGACTATGCTTATGAAACAAAAATAACCAAACTGGGTGTGGTACAAAGGTTGAGCTTTAACCTAGGAATCAAGAAGTCACTGGTTTCATTCCAAGGCAGGACATATGCCTGGGTTGCAGCTCGATCCCCAGTAGGGGGCATGCAGGAGGCAGCAGATCAATGATGCTATCATTGATGCTTCTATCTCTCCCTCTTCCTTCCTCTCTGAAATCAATATGCTAAGTGAAATAAGCCAGGCAGAGAAAGATAAATATCACGTGATTTCACTCATTTGTGGAATATAATGAACGGCATAGACTGATGAACAAGAACAGATGCAGAGACTGAGAAACGTCAATCAGAACCTCAAATCTCACAGAAGGAGGGGGTTGGTGGGAGTAAGGGGGAGAGATCAACCAAGGGACTTGTGTGCATGCATATGAGCCTAATCAATGGACACAGACAACAGGGGGTGGGGCATGAGTGGGGGGTGCGGGGTAATGGGGGAATAAGGACACATATGTAAAAAAATAATAATAAAAATAATTAAAAAATAAAAATAAAAAAATAGAAAAGAAATTGTGAGGTAACCAGAACCCCAAGAACACCTGAGGACGTCTTTCTTGCCATGCTAGCAGTCATCAGCTGTACGGTAATATTACCTGGGGAAAATGGGGAAGTATTTTGGACTTATGTTCCTGACCCTTCTTCATGGGTAAGAGCCCTTATGTTGGCTGATCCCCCGCCTAATGTAGTCACCAATAATACCAAACACCTTGTCATCCAGGAGGACCATGGGTGGGGCAAGGAAGTATAATTACACAGGGGTCGCCACCCAGCTTCCATTTTATATGACACAAAATCAAACCACTGCTCCTTTGTGTGTAAAATTAAAGAGAGGTTTCTGGCTTGCATGGACACCAAAGGAAGGGACTATCACTATTTGCTCCTGGGAGAGATGCAGAAAATGTAACTAAGACCTTGTCTATACAAAAAGAAATTGACAGCCAGTTTGAAATGGAATTGCTATGGTCTAGAGCAAAGAATATCCTTACATGATATTATTCTACAATGTCATTATAATTTTTCCCAGATTTGTATTACCCCCATTACCTATAATAGTACCTTGCACCCTTGGGAATCAATAAAAAATCATCTTTATGGTGCTTGGAGACAAAGGTAACACATCTCTTGATATTTTAGAATTATAACAACATAATGTACAATTATCCCAAACAAACTTACCAACTAATTCTTTGAATGTCTGGCAGCAATTTAAAAAGGACATGAAAGGATTTAATCCCCTCCACTGTGTAGAGGGCTGCCTGGGAAGGCACCTGAGCATTCCATATTGCCCCCTCTTGCTCTTTTGGCCAAGAGAGACCCGCTTCTCACAATCCAATTGCCCACAGCTATTGCTTATGCTTTCTGTTCATGCTGAGGTTGAAGCCTTGTGGTGGCTGGTACCGTGAATCTGTCTCTTGCTCAGTGGGGTGAGCTGGACCCTCCCTGGAGAAGAAACCTGGGTTCCCAAGGTATGTGATTAGTGCCAGGGCTCCGCCAGCAAGCAAGGGGATCCCAAGGCAGGTGCTGAGTGTGGAGGCCACGGGGCATAGGCTACCAAGGAGACAGAACTGAACCTCACATCACCCTGCTTGGACCCAGAGGATGACTGGTTAGCCAGGGACGGGTAAGATTCCTCAGGGAAGGAACAATCTAAGACAGGCACAGTTGCAGAGGGGCCATCTTTGGGAGTCAACAGAGGTGGGGCACAGACCCTCACCCCCCTCCCCAACTTTGCAGGGGCCTGAACCCTCACACCTTCTGAGGGAGGTCTCCTGCCCCCATGGCTGCTTCGCTTCCCATACCCAGCTCAAATCGGGACCCAGGTCACAGACAGAGACTTGGCCGACAGCAGCTGCCCTTTCACTGCAACAAGACTTGTTTGAGTTGTCTTGTACCCATGGTGTGGGGAAATGGGTTTTTTTATATCTAAATCCAACCTAGCACCAGGAATGCTCAGGGCCTACTCAAGAAGGAAAATAATTCTTTCCACTAATATTTACAGGGTAAAATAAGATTGTTGTTAGAGTATTAAATTTGACAGTAAAATAGTAGTCAAGTTCTCAGACTAATTTAAATTGGCTAAGTGAAATAAGCGAATATTCTAAAAAAATTAATGGTACTGGACAAAAAGCTGTTCCTAACCTGTTAACTAAAATTTTAATTGGTAGTTCATCTCATGGTAAAACTGTGTAACATGTAATGAACCTAAAGCAGTCATATTTTAGTGCAAAAAATTAAAATTTAAAAGCTATCAAGACTACATTATAAAATTTACAAAAGCCTCCTAATATTTAAATAAAAAAGGGGAGATATTAGAAGACTATCATGTAAGGAAAAATATCCTGTAAGTAAATTACATATAGAAAATTTTTACTTTAGAAAATTAACTTTCATTTGTAATGCTAACAGCAAGACATGCATGAAAAACACACATGGTGTCAAAACAAGCCAAAGGAAAATCGTTTGGGCAAAAATTGTAAAAGGATCCCAAGTCAAATTTATAGAAAAGATTCCTTTATTAACTTTGGTCAAGAATATGTTTGTATGTTTTTGGAAAATAACTCCAAGACCATGTGGATTCCCGCAACAGAGAGGAATTAACAGGATTGCTCCAGCCATGAAGACAGAAGAGAAACAGTCCAGAGATGGAAGACGCTGACTACGCCTTGCCATACTAGCAGTCAGCAGTTGTGCATCGCGGCAGGTTGCCAAGGATCAAATCAGAGAGGGTCGGACCTGCATTACCACTATTTGTCCACCATCCAGAACTGAAATATCATTGCTGACATGTACACATAAGGAACTGTTTGACATTGAAATTGGGACTCAAAAGAACTGTTGGCCCAGAAAGAAACTCACTACAGACTGATTCATTTGCCTCACAGCATAACCATTATTGCTTGTCTCTCATTCATCTAGGGGAAATAATGAACAACATAAACTGATGAACAAAAACAGACCTGGAGACAGGGAAGCATCAATCAGACTGTCAAACCTCAGAGGGAAGGTAGGGGAGGGTGGGGGGAAGGGGGAGAAATCAGCCAAAGGACTTGTATGCATGCATATAAGCTTAACCAGTGGTCATGGACAACAGGGGGGTTGGGGCATGTGTGGGGAGGGGTTTGGGATGGGAATGGGGGGATGAGAACAAATATGTGATACCTTAATCAATAGAGAAATTAGTAAAAGAAAAATTATCCGGTTTGACTCCAGGGCAGGGCATTTGCCTGGGTTGCAGCTAGATCCCCAGTAGGGGGCATGCAGGAGGCAGCAGATTAATGATTCTCATCATTGATGTTTCTATCTCTCCCTCTTCCTTCCTCTCTGAAATCAATAAAAATATATTAAGAAACAACAACAACAACAAAATCCCAAAATTAAACAAAACAAAATGGCGGGATGACTAAGATATCTCCAAAAGACTATAGTTTGCTCTTGACTATTGTTGACACTTAATATATCTGCCATAAAACATCAGCATTTCAACTAAATTATCTAGGACTTACATTCAAAGAGCTGACGAGACATAACAGTGAGGCATTATTGGGAGACTTTATTTATTTATTGACTTCCAGGAGTTCATTACTAATTAATAGATGATTTGCTTAGCAGACTGTGTTCCTGTCTTTTGGAGAGTTGAATAAGTTAGTGAAATTAGATGCACACTGCAAAAAATGTTAAGAGTAGCCAATATCAAGAAAGAGAGGGGCTAAAATAATTTAAATTGAGCTTTGTCTGCTCAGTTAAAGTGCTTTTGAGTTAACTGTTAATCATCTATATACTAGTATATAAAAGTCTAAGTGATCATTATGACCAAAAGACTGGGATGACCAGAACGACCAGTTGACTAAGTTGCTATGACACACACTGACCACCAAGGGGCAGACACTCAATGCAGGAGCTGCCCCCTAGTGGTCAATGCACTCCCATAGCCAACCTTCCATGGCCAACCAACCTCCTGTGGCCCCTCCCCCTACCTGGCCGGCCCCCCCATTGGCCCTGATCAGGGGCCAGCCAGCCAACCTCTGGTGGTCCCTCCCCCCTGCCAACTGGTCCCCTGATAGGCCTTGATCACCAGCCAGGCCAAGGGACCCCAACCGTGCATGAATTCATGCACTGGGCCTCTAGTTAAGACTATAAAGCTTAGAAATACTATATGAACACTAACAGCTTTTAGAAAAGCATAGCATGGCTTTCCCAAAGCAGTCTGACATTATTGTGTGGATTTGTACAGATTATTGTGAAAATGTACATATATTTTTACCTTTTCTTTAAAGCTATTTATTGTATCTTTTTCTTTTTTTTCTTAATAGTACTCTCATGATTTAATATGCTTTTTCCTCACTGTCTTTTAATTTTCTACATCTACTTTCTATATAAAGTATCCTGGTTTGAATTACTCAAAAGGTTTACAGGTATCAGCTCATTAAAAGCTATATTGAGAGACAGTCAGTGAGTATTTTAGATATCTTGTCACTTTCTACTTATAAAAGAGTAATATGCAAATTGACCGTACCTCTGCTACACCCACAGCCACACCTACCAGCAAATCAGGAGCAAGTATGCAAATTAACCCAACAGAGTTGACTGCGGCCACGGAATGAGCAGTAGGCTAGGGTTTCCCCAAAAATGGAGGATGCCAAGCTTCCTGCACACCCTGGCCGGCCCAGGCCTCCACTCAAGGCTACAAAGTTTTAATTATAAAAGATAAATAAATCCCAGATACCAAGGCCTCCACTTGGGTCACTGGGGGGTGTGGCCGGCCTGCAAACCATGACAGGCCCCTCACCCAGGCCTTCCCATGCCCCAAGGGAACCCCCACTCTGATCCAGGACATCCTTCAGGGGAAACCAGCTGGCCCTCACCCATGCAGCAGGCTTCTATCCTGTCTAATAAAAGAGGAATATGCAAATTAACTGTCACTCCAACACACAAGATGGCTGCCCCCATGTGGTCAAAGATGGCTGCCCCATGTGGACACAAGATGGCTACCACAAGATGTCCAGCAGGAGAGGGCAGTTGGGAGGGACCAGGCCTACAAGGGAGGGCAGTTGGAGGCAATCAAGCCTGCAGGTGAGGACAGTTAGGGGTGACCAAGCCGGCAGAGGAGGGAAGTTGGGGGTAACCAGGCCTGCAGGGAAGGGCAATTGCGGGGGACCCAGGCCTGCAGGGGAGAGCAGTTGGTGGGGACCAGGGCTGCAGGGGAGGGCAGTTAGGGGTGACCAGGCCTGCAGGGCAGGGCAGTTAGGGGCAATCAGGCTGGCAGGGAATGGTTAGGGGTTGATCAGGCTGGCAGGCAAAAGTGGTTAGGGGCCATCAGGAAGGCAGGCAGACGAGCAGTTGGGATCCAGGAGTCCTGGATTGTGAGAGGGATGTCTGAAGAATCGGGCCTAAACAGGCAGTAGGACATCCCTCAAGGGGTCTCAGCCAGATTGGTGAGGGTGCAGGCTGGGCTGAGGGACACCCCCCGTGCATGAATTTCATGCACTGGGCCCCTAGTATGTATATATATATATATTTTTTTTTTTTCCCCACAAATTATACCAGGCAATTTAGTTTTACTTAAATATAATTTTGTTAGCTCATATTTTTCATGTGTAGGTCTTTTCTTTACTGTTGTATACTTATATTTTTTTCTTATTTATTTTTTATTTTAAGATTAATTTTAGAGCAGTTTTAGGTTTATTAACAAAATTAAGAGGAGAGGTCAGAGACTTCCCTTCCCCCCCTCCCCCCCCCCCCCCCCCACACACACATACATACTCTCATTATGGACATGACTCACCAGAATGGTAGCATTTCCTTTGGTTCTGTCTTGGGGTTCTCATCTGCCTGTTTACGTTGCCTGTGTGTTCTCAGATACTGTGTACTTTATCCATTAGCTCCCTTAGCATATTAATCAGAGATGTTTTGTATGCTCAGTCTGATGACTCTAATATTCCTGCTATATTTAGTAATCATGCTTGCACTTTTGTGTTTTGTTTTGTTTTGCCTTTTGGTATTCATTGTATTTTTCTTTTTATTTCTTATAGGGAACATGATTTACTGGGTAAACACTTAGATTTTTGATAAAAGGTACTTACTGTATTATCCTTCTTCCATACATTTCACACTATTCAACACAGGGCCAAACACAATGCCTATTCAACAAATACTTAGTTGTTATTTAATTGAGGCAGACTCCATTTAAAATTTGCCAAGACTTTATTACATGATCCAGGCATTCATTAAAATTCTAATGAATACACTTCCTATAGTTGATCTTAAATTTCAATAACTGTTGAATGATATTGTATATCACAACTATTAGATAAATCATATTCATCTTATTAATTAAACTTCCTATATTAATGAAACTTTGGGAAGTAAATTAAATTATACCAATCTGACACACATAAGCACAGTTATTATTTTAGTAATTGCATATGTGCTCTATTTAAAGAAGAATGATTATATGTTTAATACAAAGGTGAGTTAATATCTTTATTTTTCCCACACTCTTAACTGGTCTAATAATGCTACCAACTGAATCATTAAAACTTTAACATTTTACATGTTATCAAACTTCTCTTGGTTTTCCATAATTTTTTATAGCCTTTGCTTTCTTTTGTCCTCATTAATTTTAGCAACTCACAATTATTTGAATTAGGATTCTGCACTTGAAAATTACAAAGCTACTCCAAAACTAGTCCAAGGATTCTGCCTATTAATAATTCTCTCTGTTTTTCTCTTAAAAACATCCAAGAAATTTTAGGAGTTTTTCCATGGTTATGCTAGATGATGATGATGATGATGATTTTAGTGTTAACTACTTAGTCACTTATACCAGTATACATATATTAATATAAAATGTAATTCCAATTTGCTATTCCCTTAAATTTGATATGTGAGGGAAATTACTATTTTAATGTGAAAATTTTTAAATTCTGAGACATTTTTATTTATTCCTAAACAAAGAAGCCCTGAAAGGTGCTTCATCAAGAAAAGATTATGTGAAATTCAAAAGGATATTTTGCAGTTGGCAAGTATCTCTTAACAAGTAGTGGAAAGCACAGCTTTCTACTCTCATTTTCAGGCTAGCCAAACCACAGCATAGTCAGGACCGAACAGTCCAAATCCACAGAGTTTTTCTGAGGATTACTCACAATTTGCTGTGAATGGATGGCTAGACTGAGCTTAGGTGAACTGACCTGGAAAGACAGGGAGTCTGGTAATCTATCAGACCTGAGTTTTATATCATTAATTTTACTGCCATTATACAGATCACATCTTTGTTTTCTAAAGGTATGACCCAAAATTCAACTACAATTTGTCATTCAGGACTTTAATATCTTCAGTAAGTATTGTTTGGGAGTTGAGATCATTGAAATAGGAAAATTAAATGTTCTGAGAACCAGGGCTAATGTGAAATCTATTCCAATGACAAAATTCTCATGGTGCCATCTAAAATCCTCTACTTTTGCTTTTAATGATGATTTCAATAGAGTTAATAGTCTTAAGGTGATTTAAATTCCATGTCCATAGTTTCATGGGTAGGATAAAATCAAAATAGTATAGTGATTTAAAAAATGGACTTCGAAGCTAGACACTTCATATTAATTTAGCCATTTAGAAGCTCTGTTACCTTAGATGAATTACTTCACTTCTCTGTGTCTCAGGTTTTCACCTGTATAATGGGTATCAAAATACTAACTCTTTCATACTATAATTGTTGAGATCAATCATTATTAAATGTAGACTAATTAAACAATTGCCTGGGACAGGGTAAGCACACACACACACAAACACACCAATAATGATGATGATGATTATGATGATGATGATATATCCTACATATACTGATTGATTTCATCAGTGATAAATGTATACAATAGTAGACCCTTACTTTTTCACCACTTCTCTCCTTATAGAAAATATGCCTTTCCATGAAAATTACTTTCATTCTACATAATATTTGACTTAATGTATTATTGCCAATTTATTGGAATAATAAAGAAAAATGCAAGTAGGTTGCTTTTCACAAAGTTTTATTCTCTGCATGAAACATCTCGTTGGACATACATAGTGAGGAGAAAGGAAACCCAGAAAAGCAGTGATCTGAATGTGGGAGCAGTTGATTTGGTCAACGTGAAAAATGGTGGTAAACACCAGGGTCAGAAATGACACACTGTAGTTTTTCTTCTAACATCAAGAACCCCATATGTATAGCAGAATGACTGAACTTTAAATGACTGAACTTTAGAGGTAAATAAGATATTAAAGAATAAATTTCACAGGTATGAAGTGACCTACCTGGTATTCATGTTACACAAAATGAATGTGGTAACACTAAAGCATTTTTATCTCTGATTGCCCAAATATTGATCTAACAGTCTTTCCTTTACCTTACATGGTAGGTGAAAAAAGAAAACTGCCTGTGCCTATAAATTTAAAACATACAAATCTTCGTCAAATGAAACTAAAGTTACAGCATGTCAACTCAATCTTCTATTACTAGATAGCAGGAGCTGTCCTGCAAAATAATACTTTTCTTAGATTTTTACGTTTTCCTTTAGGAGGCAAATAGAAGCAGCAATTTTTATGTGTTGTGCTAAAGTGCTCATCATGTTGAAAATCACCAAGAGGGATGAAATAGATGAAGAAGATGATTATAAGGTAATGAAAAAAGATAATTGAGCAAATAGAAAATGGAAAGTATATATATGTGTGTGTGTGTGTGTGTGTGTGTGTGTGTGTGAGATAATTCTTTAAAAATAGTAATGATTTATGAGACAAAAGAACACTATGCATCATATAAAACTTTTTCATCAATGTAGTTTTAAATAGTCATAAATAAAAAGATCAACATCAAAGTAAAATGCACAATTAACCTAATGAATCTTCTGGAAACAGTTTCATTTATAAATTCATCAAATATTTATGTTGTGGTAACTCTGTTTCATGGGCTTTTCCAGGTGTATAAGTTTTATAAGTAAACAAAACAGTGAGTCCTCTCTTGTTGGAGTTGAGGTTGTAGTGTGCAGTGAGCAGAGGGTAAGGAAAGAAGAGAAAAGGAAATAATAGACAAAAATTCATGAATATGGTTAATGTATATATTACATTTTATGTTAGATACAATAGTAATTAATATGGAAAATGAACCAGGAAATTAAAGAAGTAAGGGAGTTTACGAGGAGCTATTTTGAATAGAGTAGTCAGCTTGTCATGCATTTGAGCAAGGAAAGACTGTTCCTGGCCTAGTGACCAGCCAGGACAGGGACCCTAAGATGAGTATATATTTAAGGAACATTAGGGAGGCCAGAGTGCCCAGAGTGCATGCTGAGAGTAATGAGATAAATCTGCAAAGTCAGATTATGTGTGGTATTTAAGAACATTGGATATCTCTATGAGGGTATCTATCCTTCCAGGGTTAGAATATTGGCTTCTATCCTGAATAAATGGGGAGCCATTGGAGGTTATGAAGCAGAGAAGAAATAAGAATGGTTTAATTTGAAAACTAGTGTCATGTCTGTGTTGACAATGAATGGTAAAAGGGTGCTACGAGTCAGTAAAATACAGTTCACACTGGATAAGATAAGAAGTGCGGAGCTTGTTGTTAAAAGACTAAGTCTGATGAACATGGAGGTGATGAAATTTTTATCAGAAGCAACAGTGGTTCCAAAGATTCAAGTACCTTTAAATGTGCACCCAAGTTAACAGCAAAGCAGGGGCTAGAATACTACAGGGAATAAAACTTCTTTTAGTTATGATTTTCAAAAAATCGTCAATAAAGAAAATAGTCTAAAGAAGTTTAATAGCTTGAAAATCAGCAAGCAACAGAAAAGTAGGTCTGATTCTAAATCTTAAAAATTTCAGCTCTAACTTTTATTTTTTTGGAAATACATGAAGGGACATTAAGCTTAAACTTCCCTTCATGACTTTGACATAAAAACAGAGTTGCACAAAGAGCCATCTGAATTATTTGTGAACTAGAGGCCCAGTGCACAAAATGCGTGCCAGGGCCTTCCTTCCCCCAGCTGCCTGCTGCCTCTGCTGGCCAGGGCCTGGGGGGTGGCGGGGGCGGGGGTGGAGAGAGCCCATGCTTGCCATGTTCTGCACCGCCCCCTAGTGGTCAGCACACATCTAACTCTCCATCTGTCAAACTCCCACCCATGGGGACAATTTGCATATTAGCCTTTTATTATATAGAATAATAGTTCTCTGCACTAAACTTGCTTGCTTTCTCCCTGATGTGAAAAGTCCATTTTTTCATACCATAAAAAAATCGTAAAAACAACATGAGATACTTGTTTATTTAAAATGTTTCTAAATAATTAAAATATTTCTCAAATATACTTTTAAATGTGGACTAAATTGCCTGCTTTATATTTTGTATCAAGAACTGATATTTATAGACACATGTTTCACATGGATAAGAGTAATGAAATCTATGAAAACCAATCCAATTTAATAAGCTACCCCTTCCTTCTTTTTTTTTCAGCCCTCACTCACCTCCCTTTTTTTCCTTGCTTCCTTTCTCCTTCCCTCACTTTCTTCCTTCCCCTTTTCCAAGTTTTATGATTTGCATTCTTAGAGCACCTTTTTTAATTAAAGAGAACATACTTAAAGAAATGGTTCTGGAAAGAGGCTTTTGAAGATGACAGCAAAAGACAGAAAAGAGAAATTATAGGAATTACAATAGAAAAGAAGATCCAGCATGTGGAGCACAGGTATCATAAATCAAAATTATTTAAAAAGTCAAGATACAGTTTAAGCAAAGAAAGGAGGAAAGAATATGTTCCAATATTATTTGCATAATTTTGTAATAAATACTGTTATTGGACCATACAAGGTAGTTTTGAATTTCTAATGTTATTTAGAAAAAGAGAGATCAAAGAGCAACAGAAAAGACTTAAGCTTTAAGGGAGTATTAGCAAGTAGGAAGCTGCTATAATTCTAAATTCAGAAACTATAAAGGCATTTTGAAGATTTTTTAGACATCTTAAAACATGTGGGGAGAAGGGTATTAGAAAAATAAGCAGCCATGATGTACACATGAAATGAATACCATATGGTATTCTTCATTCACATACAATATCTTTCACCACTTTGCTCCTGACTACAAGTCTCTAATCATTTCCACCTACTCAGTTCCTCATTCTCAACTTGTCCTGAGTTAGGATAGAGTCAAACTCCTCAAATGGATATGAAATAAAAGGCTTTTTTACTTCCTATGAAGCAAGCTAAACTTTAAACCCCTTTGTTCCTTTCTAACAACCAGAATAAAAATATAAAGGGAGGCAATTATAAAACAGATAAAATATTATAAATAATAGGCAAAGAAGCTGTAAGTAGGGGAAAGCATGACATCATATAGAAGGATTTTATTCATTACTAAAACTTAAATTGTTTTACAATATTAAAACGATTGAATTTAGAATATGGACTAAGTAGATAACTTTTTAATTATAGATGACACAATGTTTAGGATTTTATTGTTTTAAAAATAAACTAAAAAAACTAATGCTATGCCATCACCAAACATGAAATTTGTTTTATGTTTTAAAAATGTATTTACATATTGAATTGTCCAAATAGGACAAGACAGTATTCTTCCATCAGTCTGAATGGTTACATTTTTTTATAGTGATGAGGTAGTCACATTTTATTTTTCTTTACTTACTTGAATATACACAAAGTTAAGAAGGTTGACATTCACAAAATAGCCACACCAGATTGTATTTGTTTCTCATATCCCTGATAATTTTTCTTAAGCTTCATATATGTACTCTTACAGAACTTGTCAACACTACTATCATAATGTCCTAGAATACTATTCAAGGGATGTTCCGTTGTGTTGAGCTTCTTAGAAAATAAAACCTTAGAATACATGCCCATTCATGGAAGTCGGTAAAACAGATTATAATTTTAACTCTAAAAAAGTATCATTTGTTATTTTATGCTTAACTCCCAACTTACACTTCTCTCTATGCACACAATAATTTATATTTACTATAATACATTGGGATTCAGATGACTAAAATTATTCTGTGAGTGTAGTTGTTGGATCTCTAACAAACATACGCAGGAATGGGAAGATGCAAATATTTAAACATGTAAACCAGGGTATCAGTTTAATTAATACGAAACACAATTTTATTATTGAAAGGCACATTTATTAATCCCCTGTGTGCAGTAATGTACTAGTCTGTTCAAAATAAGCTTAGTAAAATATCTCTATTTTAGGACTGGATATATATTTTAGTATTGTAAGTGATATTATCAGCTGGTTTTATAAAAAAAATCTCATAACATACCACTCCAAATTAATGAGGCAAATTGAGAAGGCTGCACATTTATCCTAAAATATGGCTAAAACATCAAAACATTTTTGAAAAACATTTTATATTTCCCCAAGAGCTATTTTATGAGCTCCCTGAGAAAATTTCCTTCAGTGCTTTAAATCCATCACTTAAATGTTTTGTTTTGTTTAAAAAAAAAATACTAAATGGCCTTTCTCATTTGGTAATTCATTTTAGCGACCAGGTTTGACTCTGGATAATTCTTGACCACAAAAAAAAAAAAAAAAAAAAAAAAAAAAAAAAAAGAGTTAACTTTACTTCGGAAAATTAGTAATAATGCGCTGCTATAACATTTAATTAAAGCATGGGTCAGCTATTCTGAAGGTATGTTTCACTGCCTTCATGGAAACACAGACATACTCTTTTGTAATCAGGTCTCACAAATGAGGAAATGTAAAAGTGCGAGTGGAAAGAGATCCTCTGAGTCCTGTGGAGAGCAGTTATGGCAATATGGAAGAAAGACTTGGGAATTTTATCTGAGAGGTTTTATTTTTAAGAAATTGGCTTTACCACTCAGGATCTCCTATATTAAAATAAATGACAGACACTATTTCGACTCACTGTATCTTACTACAGAGCAGTATGACACTGTGGTTAAAACTTGAATTCTGAAGTCAGACAGTAAAGCTTGAAATTTGGCTCCAAAGCCAATTACCTGAGTGACATTATACATATTTCAGAAAATGGAGAAAATTGTTAAAAATATTAAATGTGATAATCTAAATAAAAGTTTTACATGGTTTCTGGAACATAGTTTGTACTAAGTAATTCAGTCCTCCCTTTTCTTTCTGCTTCTTAGCGTGTGTGTTCAGCATTGTCAGAATATTAAACTTTATACATACTGACAATGCTAAAGGCCTGCAAGAGTAGTTTATGTTGATGTTAACTGCATCTGTTTTATTACAGAACAAGAAATGAGTTATGGTGAATGCTACCTTCTTGATAGAAAAAAATAATAATCCAATGGATAAAGACAAAACATCATAAGGCTTGACTCTTTAATAGTTGCTTGTCAATTAGAAGATTTACTGAGTAGCTACATAATAAACAAAGTAATCACAATTACCCAGGGTATAAATCTACTGTGGTTCAAGTACTAGTAAACATAACATTAGCATTTTAAATTCTACCTTTGTTTTGCTTAGGGGCAAAAACATGATGTGACAACAAAAATAAAATAATTTGCTTATGTCCAAAAGAAGAATCGATATAATTGATACAGAAACATGCAGTTAAAATGCAATACTACCTCAGATTGTAGACAGGCAAATATAGGAGAGTGGTCTGATCGCTTAGGGCTATCAATATTGTTCCTTAAGGCTATATGTTGCATAACTCAATTATATTTTTCTATTTGATATACTATTTTAGAGACACTCCTTACCAAAATGTTGTTTTTTAAACTACTCCTATACCATTTTAGTAGTGATATCCATAACAGAAAGCTGGCTGCACTGATATTCAAATGCTGTTCCTAACATTTCCTTGCTGAACCTTACAAATCCTCATTTGTAACTTGCAGACAATCATAGAAGCTCATTATAATACTGTGATTATTAAAGGAGGTAATCCATGTAAAGACTTTTGTATAACGTCTGCACATTTAATAATTGTTTTTTTCTTATTTAGTTAGGCAGTCATTTTTTTTCATTGGTTCATTTTGGTATTAGTTTTCTAGACATAGTTATCTTGATGTTCCATTTTCTGTTGATAGTTTTATTATGCTCCTTTATCTAAATTTTAGTCATCTTAGAAATTTTCCCTCTGGCATTACATACTTCTTCAAACATGGTATCATTCTTTATCACCCTCTTCCATAAAAATATATCTCCATTAATCATTCTGTTCAACACACCTTTAATATTGTTTACCCACCTGGAAAGACTATTTTCCAAATATCTTACAGCAGCTTCAAAAAATTATCAACACTACACCTTCTTTATGAAGGTATGTGTACATGTAAAATCTTCAGGAAATTTTTACTATGTTGAACTGTTGTCTTTATTTATTTATTTATTTTTAATATATTTTTTATTGCTTTTTTACAGAGAGGAAAGGAGAGGGATAGAGAGTTAGAAACATCAATAAGAGAGAAACATCCATCAGCTGCCTCATGCACACCTGCTACTGGGGATGTGCCCGCAACCCAGGTACATGCCCTTGACCGGAATCGAACCTGGGACCTTTCAGTCCGCAAGCCGACGCTCTATCCACTGAGCCAAACCGGTTAGGGCTGTTGTCTTTACTTTATATTTAGAGAATAATCATATATTGTTTATTCCATAAGTTCTAAGGTTAAATACAAAATGGAAGATATAAGATGGATCAAAATATAGCTTTTAGAGATAAAAATTATAACATATGTCATGAAAAATACACTAAATTAAAAAGGTAGCAGATCAGAGGTAATAATGAGAAAAATTCATAAACTTGAAGGCATATAAATAGAGACTACCTAATGTGAAAAACACAGAGAAAAACAATTTAAACAATGTGAAGAACATCCATGAACCCTAGGACTACTTCAATTGTCTAATATATGTGTAACTGGGGTTACCCATTGGGGGCTGGATATTTGAAGAAATAATAATTAAAAATCGTCCACATTTCATGAAAACTACAAACCCACAGATCTAAGATCAAGAAAATCCACAGATAAGAAACACAAAGCACACTGCACCAAGGCACATTATAAACAAATTGTTAAAAACCTGTGATAGTGCCAATCTTCAAAGCAACCACAGAAAAATGACACCTCACATAAAATACTATAAAGAATATGGCAGATTTCTAATCATAAAACCAGAAAAGAGTTAGACATCTTCAAAGTGCTGAAAAGAAAAGGGCAACTTAGGATTCTATATCTAGCCAAGTGTATATTGTAAATGAAGGTGGACTAAACATTTTTTCAGACAAGCAACATTGAAAGATTCATCACCAGCATAAACTATATGGGTGTTGGTGGAAATTTTCAGGCAGAAATAATATGATACTACATGGAAATACAGATTTACACAAAGAATTAAAGATACCAGCATCAGTAACTACACTGGTCATTATATATAATTTTTGTAAATATTGAAACATTACTACAGATTATGTAGGATGAGAAGGATAATAAGCAGATATTGTCAAAAATTTTATTCTGATAAATTTGACAACTTAGATAAAATGAAAAAAATCTCAAAAGTAAAAAGCTATAATGTTCACTCAAAAAGAAATAACCTGAAAATTACATACATTAAATAAATGTTATTAAATAAATTAATTTTGAAAAAGAAGAACAAAGTTGTAGAACTAGCAATAATACGTTTAAGACATTTCCAGTCAGTATGGTATAGGTGTTAAGATAGACAAATAGGTTAAAAGAACAGAACAGAGTGCAACAATAGACTCGCAAATGATTCTCTACAAATATTCAAAGAGCATTTAGTGGAGAAAATGCAGTCATTTGAGCAAATGGTCTTAAAAATAATTATATATTAATTAGATAGTCCTCCCAAAAAAGAAGGACAAAATGTTTAAACATGTATTTTACAAAAGAAGCTATAAAGATAGGAAAAAATATTCTCAAGATAATGAGCTTTATGGAAATGCAAACCAAAATGACAATATACCAATAATGCTCCTATAAGAACGGCAAACACAGAATGACTGTACCTAGGTTTGGCAAGGATGTGAACAAACTGGATTTTTGATACACTGTTGGCAGGTATAAAAAATGTTTCAAACACTTTGGAAGATATATCGGTACTTTCTTAAAAGGTTAAATGTGCAGCCAGGCTACTGTTTGGTATTTATCCAAACAAAATGATACATGCGTATAAAGGCTTGTGAACAAATGTGTACTCAATTCAAAGACTTTTGAAATTTGGAATAAATTTTAGCAGACATTTTGTGTGTGTGTGTGTGTGTGTGTGTGTGTGTGTGTGTGTGTGTGTGTTTGTGTGTGTAAGAGAGAAAGAACAATATTAAGGAAAATTAAATTAAATATTGGAGACTTTACAGAGACTTTAGTACCTTCTCAATAAAATACTTTTTTTATTTGGGATTAAAGCGTTTTCTGGAAAGAATTATATTATTTTCAACCAACTATGCTTAAAAATCCAGAAAGTCCAAAATATTATTGAACATGAGTGTTTGTCAACCTAATATTAATTTGATTGCCAGATAATTTACATTTATCTTGGCTCCCCAGCATTGAAGTACCATTCCTCCAGATTAATCCTGCCTTACAAAGTAGACTAAGATAACACATTATCACAAGTTAATCCAGGAATCACATATTTTCATTTACCCTGGCCATCTGGCACATGTCCTATAAAACCAGGCCAAACTTTTAGTCTTCCAGTGTGGCATGTTCTTATTTTTTTAAGTGACAATATCATAAAATGGAGCAAATGATCCTTATAAGTAATCTCATGCAACATCACACATCAAGGTCCTCAGTTAGCTCTTTAGGAATAATTCTCAGTAGAAAGTACCTACAATTTACTATTAGTTATCTTACATCATTCCTTGACTATTGATTTCATTACTTAAGAATCCTTTAAGTATCTTTCATCATTTCTCATCATTTTATTATTAGGGAAGGCTGATTCAAAATAAGTTTTAATTAATAAAACAGATATAAACGTTATCTATCTCCTTTTCACAAGTCATAATTTTTAGAGAAACATTTCTAAATAAAAACAAAAAACACACAAAACAAAACTGCAAATAATTTTTTTCAGAGCCTAGTGTAGGGTGGTCTTATTTTCCTCCATAGTACAAACTAAACATGAAAATATATATAGTTGAATTATGCACCTTCTGTAATTATCTCTTAGACTAGAGGACTGGTGCATGAAATTTGTGCACTGGGGGGTGTGTCCCTCAGCCCAGCCTGCACCCTCTCCAATCTCGAACATCCCTCTCACAATCTGGGACTGCTGGCTCCCACCACTTGCCTGTCTGCCAGCCTGATCACCCCCTAACCACTCCCCTGCCAGCCTGATTGACTCCTAACTGCTCCCCTGCTGGCCTGATTGCCCCCAACTGCCCTCCCCTGCTGGCCTGGTCACCCCTAACTGCCCTCCATTGCTGGCTTGATCACCCACAACTACCCTCCCCTGCCAGGCATCTTGTGGTGGCCATCTTTGACCACATGGGGGTGGCCATCTTGTGCAAGGGTGTGAGGGTCAATTTGCATATTACCTCTTTATTATATAGGATATATAATCTTACCTATAAAATCCTACAGTCAAAGTACATGGGAAGTGTGAAGTAGTCTAGACCAATCTTAATATTATATAAATTATAATACTGGAAATGGAAGAGGTTCAGTGATTTACTCATGGTCATAGATTGAGTAAATGCTTTAGTTGGACTTGGATCCCACTCTTTAATTAATTAGCAAATTCTCTTTAATTAATTAGCAAATTCTCATGATAAGTGATATATTATGTGAACTACAAGAGTTGTAAGGAAAAAAAAATGAACAAAGCCAGTTGTCCAAGTGATTATAGAGTCTGGCATGGAAGACACCCAGCTGTATATCATTCAACTCAATCAATTCTGGGTATGCATAGTTATTTCTGAAAATAAATCTGCCATTAAAAAGACATTAGGGAAATGGGGTAGGGCTACGTGGAGGTGGACAAAGAGGGGATAATGAGGATAGAAAGAGACTCTGTTTGGGGCGATGGGTGGACAATGCAGTGTGCAGATGATGTTTTGTTGAGTTCCACACTTGAAACTTGTATGGTTTTGTGAATCTATATCACCCCAATTAATTCCATTAAAAATAATAAATAAAAATATATTATAGGCATACTCATAACAGGACATCAAACATTATGGGGTTGTGTTTTTAATTTATTTCAATTACAGAGTACACCCTTTAAAAGAGAAGGAAAGCTGCCTGCAAATTCTTTTTTCCAAGAACGATTACCATGCAGTTTGTATTTGACCTACACATCGCATAGTAACAGTGAAGACAGATTTGTCAGGCAGTGCTGAAGCTTTGCAAATTAGGGTTTAAAACTGACCGGTGGATGTAATTTTCATTTACAGATATGCCTTCACCCTCCTTTGCAATAAGTACAGTTTCACTGTTAACCAAACACATGGCTATACTTTACTGTCAACTGTACCAAGAAAGAAAAAGTAAAAGAAGAATTAGTAAGGTTTTAATGAATACTTTAATTATCGCAGTTCCTATTTCATAACTTACTATTAAATTATTTTCAAGTGTATTTTTGAGAGGTTGTATCCATTTTTTCTTTATATGTAACTCTGATGAGACCATGCTTTCAAAATTACTTTCATTTGTTGAGAGAAGGAATATATCAGAGTAAGTTAAGCAGAAATTCTCAAAATATTGTTGAAAGTAATAACGGAATTAATTAAAATAACATTCATTACTTTGACAAATTTATAAAGTAAGACACAGTTATTGCTTATAGAAACATATAATAAAACCCCAGGGAGAAGTGTCTAGTTAGAATGATGACAAACAGGTAACAAAACCTACAGAAATGAACATTTAGAGCAGCAACAGAGGAACTGTCCAACCAGGAACTGATGGTGACCTCACAGTTTCTATTATCTGACATCACTGATTAAACAAAAGGGAGATTTCAGAGAATGAATCCCAAAATGAAGGCCAGACAGCGAGATCTGTTACATCAGGCGACTCTCTGGCTGAGCTTCCTTTGATGCTTATAACACAGAAGCTAAGCTTTACCCACAAATGATTCACTTACCAGAAAGTCCCCTCACTAAATCACAATGCAAAGGGATCCACTTCCATTAGTCAAACAGAGGTGGGAGAAAAGAACGGCAAGGAGTAGGACCCACGGCTTTTTGTCCTCTCTATACATTTCCTCCCTCTGTGCATGTCTCTGTAAGTCTCAAGTCTCAGGGTCATCCCCTCCAAAAGTACATGAACACATTCACACATATTTAATCTTATGCCATTGAGGAGAATTCAGAAAATTAAAGTTAAAAAATAATTTCTTGCATGAGGTTATATAAATAACAAAGGGATATATATGTATCCATCTCAATATAGAAATTTAACAAATTCAATATTGGCTCAAAACTCTCAAATAAACGTGCTTGGTACAACGTGTCTGCTCCAGAATTCCATTAAAAAGGATGAATTAGTTCAATATACTACATATATTATCATTTCTTTCTTTTTCATAGAACACTTTCAGGGGTAAACTCTGAAACTGTTAATTTTTAGTAACAAGTTTAATACTGAACTTAGCTAACCATAGGCAACTTCATTAGCACTTTGGGCTGTCAGTGAGAATAGAGAGTAAAAGGCAGAACCAAGTGCCAGCTTCTCTCTATCAGCCCCCATTCTGCACATGAAGGGCACTCAAATACAGAGAGTTAATCTCTGTATACCTCAGTGATCCCACATTCTAACTCTGTGAGCAGGAGCATGTCAACTCACCTCTCTGCTTCACTTCCTTAGCTTGTAAAGCAGGGGTAATAATAGTAGCTACTTCATAAGATTGTACTGATGACCATATGTATTAACATATATAAAGACTTGGAATCTTGTCTGTCAAGTACATGCTATATTAATAATTAACATGCTCATAATTGACACTTTGCCTTCAATAAAGTTTCAAAGTATCTTCAAATTCTTTATTAAGACTAAAGAACATTTAAAACTGTTTAAAAGCATTTCCACCAATATTACATTACAGTAAATAAACATGCTTCACATTTGAGGTTTAAACCTTCATTATGTTGACAACCATCTACACCATAGTGCTTTGTTTCCTGAAACACTAAAGAAAGACAGTATCACTTATACAACCATCATGGTGTTTTTTGGTATAATACTAGGGGCCCAGTGCATGAATTCGTGCACCTTGGAAGGAACTGTGGTGGGCACAGGGGTGGGTCTCGGCCCATCCTCTGCACCCCTGCATGGCCTCTCTCACTGCAGCTCCCCACCCCCTGTCTGCTGGCAGCCCAACTCCCGCCACTGCCACTCCCACTCGCTGATGGCCCCAGCCCTGCTCACATCCGCTGAGGTGTGGAGCAATTGGGGCCACCGCCAGTAGTGGATGTGAGTGGGGCCATCGCCATCAGCAGGTGCAAGCAGCAGCTGCTGCCCAGGTCACCCCTCAGGAGCAGGGGGAGGTGGAGAAGCCCTCAGGGGCAATCAGGGCTAGGCCAGGCTCTGGCAGTGGGTGCAAGCGGTGGCTCTGGCGCTGGCAGCTCCCATTCCCGATTGCTCCTCAGGAGCAGGGGGAGGTGAAGAAGCCCTGAAGAGCAATTGGGGCCAACAGCCGCCACTTGCACCAGCTGATGGTGCCGAGTGATCGGGACCGGCGCCCAGGTACTGGCAGTGGGTGCGAGTGGTGGCTCTGGCGCTGGTAGCAGGTGCAGGAAGCAGCTTCTATTTCTGATCGCCCCTTAGGAGCAGGAGGAGGTAAAGAAGCTCTGAAGGGTGATTGGGGCTGGCAGCCACCGCTTGTACCACTGACAGTGCTGAGCGACTGGAGGCTTTCGCACTGGCAGCAGGTGCGAGTGGTGGCTCTGGCACTGGCAGCAGGTGCAAATGGGGCCAGCACCAGCAGCAGGTGAGAGTGCCTGGTGAGACTATGGCACACAAAAGCAAAGAATCTTCAGTAACCATCAGAGGCTCGCCCTGATGACAGCGACCAGCAGCCCATCTTGGTCTGGCACCCCCACTCACCTGTTCCACCATCCCACCATGGCCAATGCCCACCATATTCTGCACTCTGCCACCTGCTGCCAACACCCTCCATGTTCTACGTGCTCCCCCTAGTGGTCAGAGCACGTCATAGCGACTGATTGTTCGGTTGTTCAGTTGTCCCACAGCTTGGTCTATTTGCACATTAGGCTTTTATATATATAGATGCTTACTAATGTTCAAGGCTGTCATAAACAGAATTTATTAGCAGACTAATTAGAGGAACCTTGACTTGGGTTTGTGGTCTAAGAACATTACTAGGTTAAAGTCACCATTTGCCACTGGTGTAGACGGATTGGTTCAACTCTATATCTCCTTTGGCTCTGAAACAACCTGCAGTAAATGGAACACTGAAGCCTATAACCCTCTTCATAACATAATAGTCACTGTGCTTGTCCGTATACAGGCACTTTAAAATAGATATGCAGTACATACTGCATCCATTCAAGGATTCTAGATAAAGTCTATGAAACTGGTACAAATGTCAACATTATACAGCATCATAGTCCTATATGTGTGTCAGGAAGGCACATTACCAGTTTAAAGCTATAATCATTCATGTCCTACCAAGTAATGGTATGACACATCCATTTAGAAAAATGTTCTGCTCACAGAGAGTATTATATTAAAAAGATAAATGCATATGTACCCTAAACTGAATATGTCAACATTGACTATGTATGTAAGGAATTGTGTTTCATCATGGTAACTGTTATAAACAAACATTAAACCAATTTTTAAACTTTATTCTTTTGTAGCTCCTGGTAAATCATCTTGCTAGGAAGCATGCACATTTAAGGCTATTTTTCATTAAAAAATAAATTCTGATGTTTTCTTATCAGGTAGGCATACCTCTGTGGGGCAGGATAGCAATCTAAGTTACAGTACCACATTTAGACACATTTTTAGATGTCAGGAAGAAAAGTAAAAGTTGAAAAATGTGTTGTATTTTCTTCTAAGGTTTGACTTAGGGAGAATCTTGAATAGAGAGAAATGGCTGATGATATTGACCCAAATTTGTGTAACCTAAAGTAACTTCTTCAGTGTCCCTATCCTATATAATAAAGAGCTAATATGCTAATTAGACTGGACAGCAGAATGACCTTCTGGAATGACTTTCTGGAACAACCTTCCGGAATGACCAGTGGGTGGGGGGCAGGGCCCCAATTTTGGCCGGGGCTGTGAGGCAGCAGCTGAGGTGGCCAGGTCTGAAAGGGCTGAGGCAGCCAGGGCTGTGAAGACCTACCCTTGAATGAATTTCGTGCATCGGGCCTCTAGTCTATAAATAAGTGTTGACTGCAAATATCTTTATGAAAATTTTCTACTTCTAAAAAAATTTTAATGCCAAAATTAAATATATTTGTCCACACTTCTTTTATTTCTGTCATTTGCCCTTAGGTTTTTTTGGAGGGGAACATTTGATAAACTTGCTGGCCTGTGCAATATATATTCCCAGAATACTATAGTTACTCCTCCTGGTGATGGTTCTCTCTCTTATTTAGTTGACATCACACCCTCTCTTAAATTGTTCATCCCAGGAACATCTCCAACCTTGCATATATCACACTTTTATTGACCTCACCATTGCCTACTATGATCCACATAATCTTTAGCAAGGCATTTAGCATTGCTGTATTTCAGTTTTCCCATCTGTACAATGAGGATAATAATAGTTCTAACCCTGAAGGTTTGGTCTGCTCTTAATACATGTAAAAGCAGAAAACTAATTGTGGTTGGCCCTCAATCAATGTTAGCTATTGGTTTCTGTCCTTAATTGTTCTGTAGCTATAGATGTTTTTATTGTAAAAAAAAAACAAAGCTAGTTTAAAGAATTAATTCCTTCAACAAGTGTTTTTAGAGAGCTCCCCATGATTCAGGTTCTGTGAATATGTTGCAGGTAGATTATTTTCCTGCTCGAATAAAGCTTACATTCCAGTGGATGCAAAAAGGTGATATCAAATAAATATAAAAATGATTAAGATATTTTCAGGTACAGGGAAGAAGTGCTCAGAAAAATAAAAATAAGGTCATGACTAAGAGATTAAGATGTTTAGGAGAGTAAATGGGGGAAAAGGTGCTTTTCTTTGCTTTTCTTCATGTTGGAGTGGACCAAGGCCCAGTTCTTGCACATTGCCCCTGCCTTGTTTACACACCCTTCCTTCACTGCCTTCCAGGCATGGACTTTCATAGGACTCCCAGACATACCATAGAAGGTGGTTATTTTCCTCAAACCTGCTGCACTGGCAGTCTTACTTATAACATTCAATGGCATTTTCCCATTGCTAAGACCAAAAGTCCTAGGGCCATCCTTACTCTCCTTTTTTTCTGTCATCTTATATACAAACCAGCAGCTAATTCTGTTAACCTACCTTCAAATACACCCGGTATTTTACCTTTTCTCACCACCTTCACTGCTGCTACCATTTTCCTGAACTCCAAGATCTCCTGAATTAATTGGCCCTGCTTTCACCTTTGCCCACACACACACAGCCAGGTGTGCATAAACTGGATGATGAGCCTCCTCTGCTCAAAAGCTCCCATGGCTCTGATTTCTGTTAGAATAAAAGCAGACGTCTCACCTATGGCTCTATCTGATCTGTCCCACCTCCCTTACCTTACTAATATCCAACTCCTCTCTTCCTAATTCATTATGCACCGGTAAACTGGGCCACTTAATGCTCATGAAATACACCAGCAATGCTTCCAGTTCAGGGCCTCTGCTCTTATGAAAAGATCCTGCATGCTCTCTCTTTATCAGGGCTTTGTGCAAAGGTCATCTTCCCAGTGAGACCTTCCTTAATAATCCCTTTAAAATTGTATTTCATGTATGTGTGTGTATGAAATATATATACCTTTAATGCCTAACACTTCTTATTCTTCACTGATGCTTTATTTTTATCCACATAAGTTATCTTCTAATACATTTATTTATTTTGTTGAAATATTTCTTCTCCTTTAGGGTATAAACATCATAAAGGCAGAGATTTCTTTCCATGCCATTCAATGCTATATTCCGATTGCAGAGGCATTACCTAGCAGATATTTTTTCAGTATTTATTGAGTTAATTTAAAAGGTAAAGAAAGGATAAATGAAGTAGCCCAGGATGTCTTCTCTGAGGAATAACATTTGTTTTGAGCTCTAAATATAGAGAGAAGTCAACTATTAGATAATTTGGAGGCAAATAATATTCTGAATAGAGGAAATGACCTGACAACTTTCCGCCTTTGAACAGTAAGAAGAGACATGAAATGATTTCTCTCTCACTCTCCCTCTGTCCAAGAAAGAAAAGGAGGGGACAATCAAAAACCTAGTTTTATTTAAAAAATTCCTTTGGCCATCAAGAAATACAAAGTTTGTTTTTGTTTTGTTTTCCTGAACAAAATAAAAGAAAATAATCAGGGAAATCATTATCAAGATTTTAAAATAATTATCATGACAATTTTTTGTAAAGTTATCACTAAGTTTTCATATTTGAAAAAAAGCTTGATGTTACATAAAACTTTCAGATTTCACATTTTTTCAATATAATCAAAATATTCCCAAATAGTCTAGATTGAGTTTATCAGTGGCCTCACTACATTACTGGGAATGACTTACACTTCTAAACGTTTCACCTTGATTATGTTAAGTTTACATTCCGTAAATCTTTAAAAAGCTATTAAAAAAGCAGCAAGTTGCATTTATAGAACTTTCCAAATATGTAGTTTATTAAAGATAATTATAATGGATTAAACAAAATAAAAATATGTATTATGATTCACTATATATTCCTGTGATACCAAGTGTGCACTATGTTTTATTATTATTATTATTTTTTGTTAATCTACACCCCAGGGTACTTTTCCATTGATTTTTAGAGAGAGTGGAAGGGAGGGGGAGAGACAGAGAGAACGAGACATCGATGTGAGAGAGACATATTGAGTGGTTGACTCCTGCACGCACCCAGACCAGAGCCAGGGATTGAGCCTATAACTGAGCTATGTGCCCTTGACTGGAATTGAACTCGGGACCCTTCAGTCCCAAGGATGACACTCTATCCACTGAGCCAAACCAGCTAGGGTACAAGTGTGCACTTTGGAATCAAAATGGACTCAATTTACATTTTAAAATTATCTGTTAATTGTATATATGTGAAATTCTATACATTGTTAATTTAATTAATATTTAATAAAATAATAGTAATAAATAACATTTTGTACTAATCCTATATAATTAAAGCCTATGTGGCATTGCGTGATGCCCTCATGTGACATCATCACAATATGGCCATCGTGATGTCTTCATAAGATGGCCTCCACAAGATGGCCACCATAAGATGGCCACACACACAGCTGAGGCAAGGTCTGGTGGCTGCTTCACATGATGAGGCCTGGGGGTCTAACGCTCTGTGTGGTGCGGTGGAGGCCGGTCCCGGTGGAGAAGGTGGGTCGTGGCAGGGGAGGGAAGTTGGGGGCAATTGGGCCAGCAGGGAAGGGTAGTTGTGGTTGATTGGGCTGGCAGGGGAGGGTAGTTGGGCGCGATCAGGCTGGCAGGGAAGTGGTTAGGGGCAATCAGGCAGGCAGGCAGAAGTGGTTAGGGGTGATCAGGCAGGCAGGCAGGCAAGCGGTTAGGAGCCAGTGGTCCCAGATTGTGAGAGGAATGTCCGACTGCCAGTTTAGGCCTGATCCTATAGGGCCTAAACCATCACTCAGACATCCCCGAAGGGGTCCCAGATTGGAGAGGTTGCAGGCTGGGTTGAGGGACACAAATTTCATGCACTGGGCCTCTAGTCTTATCTAATAAAGAGGGAATATGCTAATTGACCCTCAAGCCATCGGAAATATGGCAACACCTACAGGAAATAAAGAGGGAATATGCTAATTGACTGCCCTGCCCTCAAAGATGGCAGAGCTGACAGCCACAGATGGCGGCACCCAGTCCCCTCAGCCCCACTGGGGTGGCAGGTGCGTGCCTGCTTCTGGAGTCCCCCAGTACACTCGGCCCTCCATAACCGGTCCAAGGGGCAGCCAAGCCTTGAATAGAGGCTGCCAATCACCCAGGGCTGGCCCAAGGCACAAGCAAGCCTCTGATGGTGGGTGCCCAGCCGCCCAGGGCCGCCCGAGGCTTGCACTGCTGGCAGTGGCAGCAGCAGAGGTGTGATGGGGGCATGGCCTTCCCCTGATAGCCAGATCGCCTCCCACCCCTCAGGGTTCCCAAACTATGAGAGGGGACAGGCCAGGCTGAGGGACCCCTTCTCCAGTGCATGAATTTTCATGCACCAGGCCTCCTGTTTTAATATGTGTTAAATTAATCAAATTAAAAAGAAATTCATTAGATATTAATAAATTTGCTAATAATATTCTAGTATTAATAAATTTTAGCATTTTATAGTGTGGTGGTATAAATGTAGATATTTGTGTCTACAACAGATGTTCTGTATTTATGTTACCTTACCATTAATACACATGATAAAGCTAGCAATTATATATCTGACATGGAAATATGGATAGGAAAGTCCATGGACATTCCTAGGATTTTGTTTTTTAATGTAAACCCTATAATTGAGGAGTTTCCAATTTATCTTTAAAAAAGAAAATTCAGCAGAGAAAACTAAACATATTCCATTTGGTGTATTATGATTCCTTTCTTTGTTCAATTCTAGTGAATATTTTTATAAGGGGAAGAAAGAGAATTTTCAAAAGTTTGTAGGAGTTAAATATCAAATATAGAATATAAATTCTCTTTCATGTTGTGTTTTCCTGTGCTGTACAATGATATTTTGTATTAAAAGAGTCAGAATATAGAGAAAAGACAATCTATTGGCTGGCAATGATGGGTGTTGTAATAACTCACTTCATTTTTCCAGATCTATTAACTTGTTAGGTTGAAATCACAGTATTGGCACTTATAGTTGACTAGAGGCCTGGTGCATGGATTCATGCACTGGTGGGGTCTCTCGACCTGGCCTGTGGGAATCAGGCCTAAACCAGCTCTTCAACATCCCCTGCGGGCAATTCTCGGGTTACACACCCCGGAATCAGGTTCCCTGCTCTCTGGTTCCGGGTGTGTCACCCTAGAACCACAGCTGCTAAGTCACCATAGCTTGGCAGCTCCTGCATTGAGTGTCTGCCCCCTGGTGGTCAGTGCATGGTGTAGCTACCTGTTGGAGCATCTGCCCCCTGGTGGTCATTGAGTGTCATAGCTACCGGTTGGACGGTTGAACAGTTGGACAGTCGCTTAGGCTTTAATATATATAGATTATTGAGCTTTCAAAAATACCAATATATTAAGTAAAATCATGGCAGAAAGCATGGCATGCATCAAGCGAAATTAGGATCTATCATAATGTATTGATATATCAGTTCCCATTAGAATGCATAAATGGAGGGTCACTTTCTAATTGTTTAAGAAGGGGATGGGAAACATACAAGAGACAGAAAAATAAACTTTTAAATGAAAGGTACACAGCAGTTGACCTATACATTTTACAGATCTACCTCTAAGAAAAAGTTTTTGTTTTATGCTTAATCAACAAGGACAGTAATAGATAATATATATTAGAAAATCTATGTTCACTACTATGTTCCCAATACTCATTAGTCTGAAATAAGAGTTCAGTAAATTTTTTTAGTATATCAGCTTAAATACCACTTCTCAGTAACCTTAGAGGATAGGTTATGTGAGCAATCAACACAATTCTGATTAAATCAGTATTTGAATAATGTGGATTTTTGCTTAAAGATTGAAACTGCCAGATAAGCCAACACAGTGTCTATATTTACTCAACATTTTCTGTGAGCCTAGATATATGTCTAGTCCATAGTAGATGTTCAATAATAGTGTGTGAAAGGCTACTTGAAGGAATGTTCACAGGTAAGTGAACACCATGGTGGATATTTTGTAAATAATTTATAATATTTATTTATTAGTAGCATGAGCTACTCTTTTAAGTAAAAGATATTAGTCTAATAACAAGGATCAGGATTATGTTTCCACTTCTGGGAATGTAATACAAAATTCACTCTAATCATAGTTTAATAAAAATCCTGAAGATGACATTATTAATATGTTCCATATAAAACATATGATTGCACCATACTTACTACTAAATAGTAGGTCATTTATATAGTCTTTGGCTTTGTACAGAGGGGGACATGCATAAATACATGCAGATACCTTTGTATACCAAAACCTGTCTTATAAATATACTAGAGGCACGGTGCACAAAATTTGTGCATGGGGGGGGCAGTCCCCTCAGCCCAGCTTGCACCCTCTCCAATCCAGGAACCAATGGATCAGGCCTAAACTGGCAGTCAGACAACCCTCTCACAACTCGGGACCGCTGGTTCCTAACTGCTCACCTGCCTACCTGACTGATTGCCCCTAACTGCCCCCCTCTGCCAGCCCGGTTGCCCCCAAATGCTAACCCTGCTAGCTTGGTTGTCCCCAACTGCCCCCCCTGCTGGCCTGCTCACCCCATGCAGCCTGCTGTTCGGTTGTCCATCTAGTTGTTTCAGTCGTCATGGCCCCTGGCTTTTTATATATTAGGACTAGTGGCCCAGTGCATGAATTCGTGCACATTGAAAGGAAATTAATAAAAAGAAATATGTTAATATTGCTATTCACCCTTTCTCTATAATAACAGTGTCAACCAAATTCACAATTGACAATGACAGATAAAAATAAATGCGTGTGATTGGCACCAGCGAGAGCTTTATATGTGTGGTGCATGTGCAAGTCAACTTAACCTTTTATAGATATAAAATAAACTTGCTTAATTCAACCTGCTTTCTTATTTAGCTAAACTTTTTCCAGGCCAGTGAAGCACCCCAACTTCTTTTTGAGGTAATTGTCAGTAACACAGCAGTAAATACCAACATGAAGCAGATTATTAATGTAGATCATGCAGGGAGAACAAAGGGTAAACTATTTAAACTGCAGCAGTGTTTGACTATATTCTGCGCAGTGAAAAATCCTGAAGTCATTTTCAAGGTCCACCATTTCTAACTTCTTTTCAGTCAGGTCAAGTTTCTAAGCTTTCTAAATCTCTGTTTTCTGGCTAATGAAAAGAAAAGAGGATTCCACTAAGTGTCCTATCTACCTATTGCAGGACTTCTGTGAGGATCAAATGAGATGAGTGATGGGAAAATGCTTCACAGACATTTGGCTAAAGTGTAAAATGTTTCCACCTGGCTATAAAGCAAGTCACGTTCCTGAGCTGAAGAAACTCCAAGGAGGCTAGTCATTAGGGAGAGGAAGCTGGGCGTTGCTATGTGACATCATTACCTGGATGATTGGAGATTTAGCATATTAGCCTTTTATATATACATATATAGATCGATGTGTTGCTTAATTCAAGTGAAACCTGATTAATAGTATACCAGGCTTTACTCTATGAAAAGCAATCATTTCTCCAGAACACTTGACTCAGTGCAGCCTGCTTAATGAGAATGGAAACATCACTTATCATTACTCAAGTGCTTTGATTTGTATAAGCTGTCCAACAGCGGGGAGACAGGTGACAGCACCACCCCTTTCCCAACTCCAGACCTATTTCCAATCCTCTGGAGGCTTTTTACTAATTACTATGAACACTGAGATGCTGTTTCTATACCAGCATCACAGAACTGTGGACAGACTCTATTACCACGTATTTCTTAATTCTTACTTAAAAGTTTACCAAGCTTCCTACTGAAATAACAGTGTTTCCTATGAATACTTATTCAAAAGTCATGAAATATGAACATAACTAATTAAATCCATTCACATTTTTAGGGAGTAAATGCCCTTCCATCAGTTCTATGTCTAGCTATCTAGCTTATAAGAAGTATTATTTTACTCTGGGCTTCCCATTTCACACACACACACACACACACACACACACACACACACACACGTGCACACAACACATGCACACACACACACAAAACTACACATTCACATAGGTGCACACAACAAAGAATGTTGATACACTGTAGTCAGTAATTTTATATATTTTTTCCGAGTTTAGAACTGGAATGAATAAAACACAGTTTGCCTCTTAGTAATAGAACATTGTCAAATTTTATGTTTTAATGGGTTTAATAAAGTTTTTTTTGTTAGTGACATAAATCTTTCTTTTCATATCATAGTTACTCTACAGTGGCATTTCCCACAGCAGTTTACAATAATAGTAAGGGCCATATATTATTTACTTTTATCTTTATAAGCATTGGCTACTTAGCAAAGAGGACTGTAACTAACAATTAACAAGAAGAGAGATTAGTAGTTAAGTACATAACTTAGTCATTCTACCCTTACTTTAGGATCGTGCCAAGTGAGTACTATAGGATTCACTAATGTGACAGATGGCCTTATTAAGGAACACTTAGTTGTTAAAAAAAGTCACTTAGTCTAAGTCTTATATTAAAAATTAGCTTACATACTAGCTCACTTCATTGAATTTTAAACAAAATGAGTAATGTCTTTGAAATTTTAGTACCATTTATTTTGAACATTTATTGAACATATGTCTAAGTCAGTAACCAAAAGACAGCTATACATAAAAAGAAACTATAAAAAATTAATTAGACATGGACAGCATGAGGTATATGAATATAACTTATTTTAAAACAATAAATATTAAAATGTAGAGTGAGCACTTGTTACTGATCTTTTCTCTCACTGTTTCTAGAATGGTAAACAGAGTTTGTAAATTTCATTAACAAAAAAATTATTTCTTTAAAACCCATTACTTAGAACAAGAGAACATATTTCTCCCTACCTGAATGAGGCTTTGTATATGTATGTGCACTAATCTCTAGGAAAACAGAGTGTAGCTCATTTGACCTAGCTATTTACTTGCAAAACTATTTTAAATTAAAAATAAAAGGCTACTCCAAGAATTTAAATGATATGTAGTCTGTTATTTAAAAACCTAGGAAAAGCCCCCCACCATACACACATTTGGTTCAAATTTTCCACAGTTTACCACCAAGCAAGCCAGATGCATACTTAAGAATGCAGTTAAGGATGCAGCTCTAAACACTCTTAAATATGAGCTCAGCCACACCCCTCCCCCAGCATGAGGCACTTAGAGTAATGAGATCTATCCTCTTCTTAAAAGTTAATTTGCACTCATTTTAGAGCGTTTCTTCTGGGAATTAGGAAACCCTCTGGGGCACTGGGCCTATATGTTAGCAACGCTCTACCTGGGAAGTTGGCAATTTCTATATACACATATTTAATAAGATTTATCGAGCTCTGAAAAGAGTAGAGCAAACTCTTTCACTTTACTCTGAATCTGTATATTTGTAGCTGTGGGATACTGAGAAAAGGAGAGGATAAGGAGTCACAGAAACAGAGCTTTGCACATGAAGTCCACAAGATCACAAGCAAAGGAAGCCACAAGCCTTCTGGAATGTCCTCCTGCTGGGTGTACACATGGCATTCTACTCAGCCCGTGAAACCCTGGATTGTTTAGCAATGGCAGACACTGAGAGCAAAGGCGCTCTGTGCTGCAAAGGTTTTTTTAATGAAGTTAGTAAACTAATCATGTTTCCATGACTCGTCCTGACAGGTTGATTTCCCACCTGGAAGAGCCAAGCTTCCAGGGGCCCTGACCACCTACCGGGCAGAGACCTGCTTCAAGCTACTCTTCTGCAAGAATCAGTCTGCCAGCATGCCACTGCGGCCCAGCCAACTTGATACCTGGCCTGAAAAGTGTCCCAATATGACTAGGATTAAGAATAAATCTGTTTAAAATGAAAAGTAAAGCAGGAAATATATATAGCATACTAGCCTTTGGGGCAAAACTCCTCCAAAAGAAAAGTATTTTGACTCTAATTTAAAGGACTGCTGGGGAATTATACATGTTTTTAGAAAATCATCTTGTAAAAATATAAACCTATCATGAAGTGTGTAAAAGCAAAGATCTTTGTGAAGAAGTAAAATATATTTGAGACAAACCTCATGAACTTTCCTTGGAAAGTCAGTTCCTTATTATGCTGTGAGAAGTTAGAGAGTTAAACACCCCGTTGATATTATACTCACCATCCAAGGGGGGGGAGGGTCTAATAGAGAATTATTGTGCAAAACATTTTTAAAAAGAAAAGTGTTTTGAAACCTACTAGCTAATACATAGGGTATTTTCATAAGTGGGAGGGAAAATAGTCCTAAAAATAAAGTTCAGGAAATTTTGGAAAAAGAGAGCAAGAAAACACTAGGGCATCATATTATGACAACAAATGGAATATACTGGGATCATTTTTCCCATTAAAATGGGTGGTTTAGAGTTGAACTATAAACCTATGAAATAAAAGCTCTCCAGGGTGTGCTATCCCCATAATAACATATCTTAAAATGCATAAGTAAAAAGAGTTCATTTAAAAGCATCATGTTTTCAGTGGCCTAGAACAACTCTACCATTGCCTCGTATTTCTCAATTAAAGTTTTGTGCTACAGATTTATTTTTATGTTGTCCTTTAGACTTTCATAGCAATTTAGTTAAAGTTTTCAAGAATCAAATCTAGTCATCTAATATTCTAATATGACTATATAATAAAGAATTTCCAATGCATGAATATCCATTGTGGTGTTGGCTAGAAATATATTCAAAAGCATGAAGGATTTTTATAGAGTTATGCTTGGACTTTACATATCATTATTTCATTAAATGTGCCTGTAATCATTCCACTTTAAAATTCATAATTAGAGTGTTTATTGTTATTATTATCATCATCATCATCAATATTGTCATCCTCATCCTCATTATTTTCATTAAGACAAAAGAGCAGAGCCATCTATATGGTGAAGAAAATGGTTTTCAGAGGAAAATGCCAGCCTTGCTATTAAACTATTTCCAAGACATGAAAATTAGCAATATAGTAGCAAACATATAGCATGGTAGCATGGCCTCTGAAGTTTTGATTACTCTAATGTGCTTGTTTCTTGAGGAGGTGGAGGATGGGTTAGGCAATGCTATTTTATATGGATATGCAGGCAATTAATTATGAGCTTTATAAGATGACATCTTAAAAGGATACTACTTGTTGAAAACCATTAAATTGATCTTTAATATCTCTTTGGAAACTATAAAAGTTGCTATGATCTAAGTTAACACTAAAGCTGGAAAGCTTCAAAACAGCCTGATTTCCAGATATCCTCCTTCATACATAATATGTCCTTTAATGCCACAGAAAACTACATCATTTCCTGTGTTCTGTGGGAACCTAGATTTCCTGAGAGGGCTATTCAGATTAGAATCATAAATCTTTCTCCTGAGTATAAAAAAGCCTGGCACAACTTTTTCTCTCAATCAAACCTTTTTAATATTTTCTTCTGCAAATAACATCTAAGAGGTAAGGGAAGGGCTATTATTCATCTTTGCTGCTTTTGACTCCTGTTTTTTAAATTTATATGCACATGTTAAATTGCCATATTAAAAATAGAAGAGAACAAGTTATCTCACAATACTGTATTATCAGAACTTTAATTAGGAGCTCTGTGGAGGAATTTGCAAAACTATTCTCTTCACAGTCAGGAATCCATTTAAACATTCTTTCCTACTCAATCAAAATGCATTCAGTTTAAAGAATGGGCTAGTGACAGGTTCCATCAATAATTTAAGCACCTGGCTGAGGCATCCTCACTGTGCAGTGCCTGCTCTACAGATCTTCTACCTGAGAAGGAAGGAATTAAGGGAAGGTGTTATCAACCTTTTCATACCATCACTTATTATTTAAAAGGCTGACATATTTTTATGGATGGCATTCTGTGACATTGATAAATCAATATGGATATATTCTGGAGTAGAAATCACCTATGTACAATTTGAAAGCATGGAAATGCATATCCTTTAGAGGATCTATTTTAAAAATGCAGGCACTGCCATTTCTGATTTCTTCTTGTGTGTGCTCTCTTACCTTGCGGCCCCTTGCAGAGTTTTTTCCTCTGCTTTGTCTGCCCAGTTCTATGCTCACTGACTGCTACTCTTCTCAGGGGCTCCAGCTCAGATTTCACCTTCTTCAACCCTCCAAAACTTGGTCAAGAATATCTCCTGGGTCACATAGAATATGTATGGTGTTGACTGCCTGGTATTGTTTTATTTTTTATTGAATTTATCAGGGGTGACATTGGTTAATAACAGTATATGGGTTTCGGATATGTGATTCTACAATACATCATCTGCATATTATATTGTAAGTTTACCACCCCAAGTCAAACTCTTTCCATCATCATTTATCCTCCCTTTACCTTCTTCTACCTCTCCTACCCTCCTTCCCTCTGGCAATCACCATACTGTTGTCTGTGTCCAGGAATCTTTATACTTTTTCTTTGCTTAATCCCTTCCTCCCTCTGCTTTCTTTAACCAAAGGAAGATATTTTGCTTTACTTATTATAGTACCAGTTCTCAGCAAAGTTAATTTTTCTCCAATTGCCCTGAGTAAATATCTATTTAATAAATAAATAAACCAATATTTTTCCATGATACAAAGTCACATTACCTAAATCAACTATGAAGAACTGTACATAAAATCACACAAACCATATATTATATCCTGTCAACTATCAACTGTGGGAAAGATTGAAAGTTTTAATATATCACTGAAAAAATTCGAGGTTGGAGAAGGAATTATTTTGGAGTGAGCACATGTATAAATGAGTTAGGAACACATTTGTAAATGTATTAATTCCATTTTGAAAGGTAATCTTACTTATAATATCTCATTTGAAGCTCTTAGCATCCAAGATAGATAAGAATCCTAATCCTCACTTATTATAGGAGAAAGCTTGGTGCTCTCACAAATTAATAACTTTATTAGTGTGAACACAAATGGACATTCTCCAAGCCACAGAGTCTGAATATTTAGGAGACATATAGTTGTAGAATGAGATCCAGTTTCCTCTCTCATGAGGATACCATATCTCAGAAACATCATAGTCTGATCCTGATGGATTATTCTTTTTTTCTGTCATGTCTTCTATTTTAGGAGCTGTTAGTGATTTTTGGAGAATATGAATCTCCAGGGTAAGAAGTATATAGAATTGACATTGCTTTCCCAAGGACTGTGTCATAGCATATACAATAGTAGAAATTTTGGTTCACATATATTAAACCTTGTATAGTGGGAAAATGATGGACTTTGGAGTCACTCAGACTTGAACTTCAATTTTAATGAAACTACTTACTAGCATGGGATATGTTTTCCATTTTCTAATAAGTATTAATGGGTTAAAATTCCTTGACACTTGCAACAAGGTAAAGTTCAAAGACACTATTATTTGTAAAAGACAGGGATTTAGTTTAAATGTGATATAACTTTGTGCACTCTTGTGGGAAGCCACTGCTTGCCGATACTGTCACAAGAGTCCACCAAGGAATGTGGAAGGCCAATGGACCTTGGGCGTTAGCAGGGCTGACAGTAAGCAACAATTGTTAGTGTTGAGATAAGTGGTGGCTCAAGGCAATTCCCTAACCTGATAATCCTTTTACTGTTTACCAAACTTTACCTTTGATATGCCTGTATGCATTGCTAAAAAGGCAAATGTGTATTCAAGTAAATAAAAGGTGGACCAGGCCAGAAGTTGGTGTGTCTCTTCAAGAAAGAGGCTCCACCTGGCCTCCAATCCCTTCTAAATTCATATTTCTTATATAGCATTTTCATTTGTGTGACAGCCCCACCTTCAGACCCTGAACCCTGCCACAAAGGTTGTGGTATACTCTGTCAATACAACCACAGGCATGTGGCATTTAGATAAGTTATATAATTCATTCATATTTTTTCTTTAAATTTTAAGTAAACATTATAATTAAAATGTTTTATTTTTATTTGTAAACATAGTAACCACAATTGGGAATATAACTGATTTAATAATAAATGCAAACTGAATCATTTGACATCATTTTCTTTCCTTTTATTTGTGGTCATTTTTTCCTCTTTCTTGTTTCCCTTTTTTCATCCTTCCTCCTCTTCTAGTTCTTCCTTGAACATAAATCCAGAAATCTAAAATATCTTAAAAATTATCAAGATCAAGGACACTGACCTCCAGAAAAGGCCAAGTTCAGGCAGGATCCTTACCATCCCCATTTGAAATCCAACCTTATGGAATTGCAGCCACTGTTTAAAAAATTTGCTAGTGATTATCAGAAGGAAAAGGGAGGGGTGGGAGAATGTACTAGAGGGTATGAGGGGATAAATAGTGACAGAAGGAACACACAATACAATATGCAGATGATGTATTATAGAACTGTACAAGTGAAACCTATATATTTTATTAACCAATGTCACCTCAACAAATTGAAGAAAAAAAAAAGAAACAAGAAAAACACTATGAAGAAAGACAAGTCAATGCAACTGACTGGCATTATGTTTATCTTCTCAGCAAACAAACAAACAAATGAAAACACTTTTGGCTCTGCTTCTGACCTTATGTTTTATATTGTTGTTTATTTGGTTTTCAGAGGGCTCTTTTGCTATGGTTTCTTCTCATTTTATTTGCACACACATCCTCTTTGTTGGAAGAACTTTCATGAAATTATCTTGTCAGTTTCACCAGACTTTCTTTTCACAGCTCTTGCTGTCTATGTTGTAAGAACCCATTGAAAACTGAAAGACTCCAAAAGAAAGTGTGCTGGACCTTATAGAAGCATGCTTGCCCTTAATCTTGTGAGATCTTTGCCTCCAGCAAAGCAGCAGGGAGAAGTTGTGTTTCAGCACCAGGTCCATGAAAGAGGACAACCCTATGGACCACACCCTCATGAAACCAGACAGAACAATGTCATGGCTGACACCAGAACTTGACACAATGACCAACTGCTCCCTACCCATGACCCCAACTCCTTTAGCCACTTGACTGTTTTTTCTGAATCAATGGATTTATTGAGTTCCAGCATGGCAATAGCATTTACTGTGTTTCTCTCATTAAGGAATCTGATAACCCCCCCCAAAAAAATACCAAAAAACAGTTATGAACACCTTTCAAAATTATATTTAACTTTGTTGTATGCTTCAAAAAATCCTACTTTGAAATTTTAAAATTATCATCTCAGATTGCCATTTATAACTGAAGTAATTTTCTTAACTATTGCTTTCCTGGAGAATCAAAAGGTAATAGAGGGACTTTATATTTAAAGATACATATTCCTCATATTATTATATTTAATATTCCCTGGAGACTAAGAATAAACATTTTTTTTTTGTCTCAGTGTTGAAACAAGGAGCAAGTTAATGTCAACAAGAAAGTAATACTTACTGAGAGGAATAAATATTTTGTGTACACAAAAGGTATATATATATATATATATATATATATGTATATATATATATATATGTAAAAGGGAGGGCAGTATTCTTTCTATATTAGTTTTCACATTTGATTAACTTAAAAATTCTTCTTTCAAAAATAATTATTGCTACAATTTGAGACAGATTCAGGTGAAGGAACTTATTATTTTGTTTACTTGCTTATTGTTGTTTTTTAAAATAACTGTCTCAAAGGCTCATGTTCATTTAAAAAAACATTTTTTAATTGATTTCATAGAGAGGAAAGGAGAGGGAGAGATAGAGACATTAATGACGAGAGAGAATCATTATCAGCTGCCTCCTGAATAGCCCCTACTGGGGATCCTGTCCCAAACTCGAATATGTGCCCTGACCGAGAATGGAATCAAACCCTGACCTCCTGCTTCATGGGTCAACACTACACCACAGAGCCACACCAGCCAGGCTACTTGTTTGTTTTTAAATCAAAGAATAGATAGACTTTATTAGAAAAACTCTGCTGGACACAACTCATAGTCAAGCTACAGAATTTCACACACAGTAGCATCTCTTCTTATAGAAATAAGACACAAGTGAGAGTCAGGCTGGCTCTAGATCAAAAGAAGCTGTCCATGTGGTTAAAGCTCTTAGTCATAAAGAACAGGTGGAGCATCAGCTCACCAAAGACAGAGGCACACAGAAGAAAGAGCGGACAGAAGTCCTGTCAAAAGAAGGGTGCAAGCAGATTTCTGAGTCTAAAGTTAAAGGTAAAACAATAACCCCAATCTTCTACAAGTTCAAGACTGGCAATGGTTGCCTGGCTGGTGTTGCTCAGTGGTTGAGCATCAACCCATGAACCAGGAGGTCACAGTTTGATTCCCTGCCAGGGCACATGCCTGGGTTGCAGGCTTGATTCCAAGTAGGGGGCATGCAGGAAGCAGCTAATCAATGATTCTCTCTCATCATTGATGTTTCTATGCCTCTCTGAAATAAATTAAAATACTTTAAAAAAAAGACTGGCAATGGTAATGATTAATTATAATACTACTAACAACAACAATAAAAATAATAATATGAGATCTCAGATACTGACCATTTACTGTGGAATACCATGTAGAATGCTTTAATCTATTAATGAACTAGAGGCCTCGTGCACGAATTTGTGCATGGGGTGGGGGTCCCTCAGCCTAGCCTGCACCCTCTCAAAATCTGGGACCTCTCGGGGGAGTCTGACTTCCGGTTTAGGTCCAATCCTGCAGTGGATCAGACCTAAACTGCAGTTGGACATCCCTCTTGCAATACAGGACCGCTGGCCCCTAACTGCTCACCTGCCTGGCTGATCACCCCTAACCGCCTCTGCCTACCTGATCGCCCCTATGCACTCTTGCCTGCCTGATTGCCCCTAACTACTCGCTGGCCTGAGTGAGGGGCCATGGTCATTCTGGTCTCTGGTTGTTCTGGTCATTCTGCTGTTTTGGTTGCTGGGTTTTTATTATACAGGATTCCCATATTATATTAATTCTGATTCTATGGATAATAAAATTGATTTTTGTATTTGCTATTCACAGAAGATATACTCACTTCCTGAGGTCTGGTTTAGTGCTCTTGACAACCTCATCAAATAGGAACTATTACTATCACTCACATTGTAAAGATAACTCAATCAAGGTCTTGAGAGACCAGTAACTTGAAATCACACATCTCATAACTGAAAATCTCCACATTGAAACTCATGCAGCCTACCGGTAGAATCTGTGTTCTAAATCATTGGTTCTCCACCTACAGCATGCATCAAAATCACCTATTAAGTACATATTGCAAAACCCTGTCCATTGAGTTTCTCACTTAGCTGTCTGGAGTGGGGCCTGAGGATTTGCATAATAATCCTCCCAGGTGATGCCTGTGATGCAGGCCTGGAGTCCAGACTTTGAGAACCACCACTATGTATTCTTTCTTGTGTATGAAAATGTCACTTAAATTCTCTGTGCCTAACCCTGTAAAATGTGAAATAAATCTTCCTCATAGGATCGTTCTGAAGATTAAGTAAGTTACCATAAAAAACTGTATCTGGCACACAAAAAACACTAAATGCATAAATGATATTATTGGGCAGTGCGGTTATAAAAAATCTAAATTAAACTGTGATGTTTAAAAGAGTAAGAAAATAGAAATAGTCATACTATAAAGCTGTATTATCTTTCCAATTCTAACTGATGCTCATAGGTTTATCTTGTAACCTTGTATAAGTTAAAAAATCTGGCTTTGACCTCAGGTGTTCTGTTTTTTTTTTAAATTTCTTACTTGTAAACAAGAAAATTATATCATTTACCACAACACAGGAAAGTTGAAGAGAATGACTTGTAAAATTATTTTATAGCACTTTGTGAAAATAATGGAGTATATAAAAGCTAATAATAAATTTCACCTTCCTCAAAGAACATTGTAAATTTTCTCTCAGCTGATTTACTGCTATAGCTAAAGTGCTAGTTATAGACAAGATTTTTTTTTTCCTGAAAATCAGCACAGTTAGGCTTTCTCCTTTAATGTGTTATCAATATAATTTATATTAGTCTACTTATCTATAATCCTGAAAATACATTCAATTTCCTCACTTTCAAGAACATTGATTATGTAATAAAATGTTGGTCTAAAACTAATAAAAACAGAAACATAAAAAGCCAGAGACCCCATATGTTAAGAAATTAAAAAAGAGAAAATCAAATTTGTAGTTTTTAGAAACTTGAAGTATCCCTTTAAATTTTTGAGAAGCCATGAACTTGAAAATGAGTGATTGTTTCTTATTATTCCTTTCTAAGCAATGAAGATTAGCCACATGAACAGACATATCTTTCAACAGCAACAGCATTAGGAAACACATGTTTTCAGAAAGGAGAAAGTTGATCTATTGGGACAGTTTGGAACTGGTGTGGCCTAGTAGGCTAGGTGTCAGAAGTTGTGCATTGTAATCCCTCAAGTACCACCCAACAGCTACTGACTTGTGTGGCCTGGAGCAAGTGGGTTGTTTCTTTTGGCATTTAAATGCATCCTTAGGAAAAATGGATAAAGTTACATTAACCTACCAGAAATAATTAACTTCATAATTTTTCTTCACCTACATTAGGAAGCACATCCTAGCTATTAAGAACTTCACATAAGTTTTCCATCACTTCAAACATTTGGCAGAAACTTTATTGAAGGCCAACATGAAATGAGACCTGTAACAAAAAAAGCTTCCTTGGAACAAGTTAAAATTATTAACAAAACATACTTGCAGACTAATGGAATCACATTACTTTAAAACAAAATATTACGTTGGTTTAGCTATTGTTCTTGTCTCAAACAAACTCAGAATTAACTCAAAGTGTTAGCAATCTAGTATAAAATTTTAAGTCTTTGCTTGGTGCCCACTTTTTCTCAGTGTTTTATGTGTTTGTTTTTTAAATTTATTTAATTAAAAAACTCAAAGTTCAAATAAAAAATGATTGATTTTGTATTGCTTGGACATACCAGGACAGCTTTTCTAAAGTTATTTTTAAAAACTTAATTGGTTAACCAGCAATATCTCCTTTCCATCCTTTACTTTTAATATACCTTCCTCCAACATGAAGGGCTTTTAATGCTCATTTAGAAACTTCCTTTGTTTGCTGTTCTGCTACCCGGTTTCCAAGGAGAACAGAAGGGCTATGACTTGTAAGCATGTCAATGGTGCCCAAGCCTTTCTTTTTTAATGAGAATAGGACTCCAGACTGAATAAATCAAGTTTCTTCCTCTCTGCCTGAGAGAATAACATCTGAATTAGCCACAGTGTAAAATAGCCAAGGATAATTAATTATGTGCTTTGAGTCATCCCTCATTCACTTCCAATTCAAGTACACAGTCATCTTTTTTTTTTAATGTTACAAAGAAAATTATAACGATGCTTATCATCTTCTTTAAATTTCGTAGAGTTCTTATCATTATCTACTATAACTTGTAAATATAATGCATGGCAAGATAAGCTCACTTTATCCACTACCCTGTTTAGTTACCATTCACCTTCTGTTACATTTCATTTCATTTCTATCTCTGCCTAAATTTTTAGAGTCAGATTTCCCTTCATTCAGTTTGCTTTTACTCTGCACATTTTCTTATGTTCTCTGAGAAACAAAAGTACCCAGGTAGGACATGAGAAGAAATGGTAGGAGATATTAGACAATTTATTTTTTAAAGAAATGCTATTTTAAATCCGTTTTAAAGGTCATTGGCTTCCAAAAGTCTTAGCCCTTTCAAAGTTGGATAAATGAATCTATTCATTCGTTTTTTAAATGTGTTAGAACATAATAAAGTAGGTTTTGAGAATGTTATTTTATATTTGGTAAATGATTATGATAGTTTTTATTGTTAAATTTTCTTGACCTCACCTGAACACTTCTGCCCCCGGCAAATGCCCTCACCTCCCTAATGTCTGTGTCAGTTGGTTATGCTCATATGCATGCATATAAGTCCTTTGGTCGATCTCTTACCCACTCCTCCCCTACCTTCTCTCTGAGGTGTGACGTCTGTTTGTTGCTTCTTGTCTCTGGATCTATTTTTGTTCAACAGTTTATGTCTTTCACTATATTCCACAAATGAGTGAGATCATGTGATATTTATCTTTCTCCAACTGCCTTATTTCACTTAGCATAATGCTCTCCAGTTCCAACCATGCTGTTGCAAATGGTAAGAATTCCTTCTTTTTTACAGCATCATAGTATTCCATTGTGTACATGTGCCACTGTTTTTTAATCCACTCATCTGCTGATGGGCACTTAGGCTGTTTCCAAATCTTAGCTATGGTGAATTGTGCTGCTATGAACATAGGGGTGCATAAATCCTTTCTGATTGGTGCTTCTGATTTTTTGGGATATATTCCTAGAAGTGGGATATATAAATGGGAGTTCCATTTTTAATGTTTTGAGGAAACTCCATACTGTTCTCCACAGTGGCTGCACCAGCCTGCATTCCCATTAGCAGTGTACTAGGGTTCCGTTTCTGCACATCCTCTCCAGCACTTGTAGTTTGTTGATTTGTTGATGATAGCCATTCTGGCAGGAATGAGATGGTACCTCATTGTCCTTTTGAGTTGCATCTCTTGGATGATTAGTGACTTTGAGAATTTTTTCATATGTCTTTTGGCCTTCTGTATGTCCACTTTTGAAAAGTGTCTATTTAGGTCCTATGCCCATTTTTTTAATTGAATTGTTTATCTTCCTTTTGTTAAGTTGTATGGGTGCCTATAAATTTTGGAGATTAAACCCTTATCAGAGATAACATTGGCAAATATGTTCTCCTATGCAGTGGGCTCTCTTGTTGTTTTGTTGATGATTTCTTTTGCTGTGTAGAAGCTTCTTATTTTGATGTAGTCCCATATGTGTATTTTCTCTTTAGTTTCTATTGTCCTAGGAGGTGTATTGGTAAAGATATTGCTATGACATATGTCTGCTATTTTGCTGCCTATGGATTCTTCTAAGATTTTTATGGTTTCCAGTCTTACATTTATGTCTTTTATCCATTTTGAGTTTATTTTTGTGTATGGTGTAATTTGGTGGTCTAGTTTCATTTTTTTTTTTTTTGCATGTATCTGTCCAATTTTCCCAACACCATTTATTGAAGAGGCTGTCTTGACTCCATTGCATGCTCTTGCCTCCTTTGTCAAATATTAATTGAGCATAATGGCTTGGGTCTATTTCTGGGTTCTCTGTTCTGTTCCATTGATCTACATGTCTGTTCTTGTGCCAGTACCAGGCAGTTTTGAGAACAGTGGATTTGTAATATAGCTTAATATCTGGTATTGTGATCCCTTTAACTTTGTTGATTTATTTTTAATGATATACTTTTTAATAAAATTTGTTCTTTTTATAATAGTAATATAACATGTATAGAAATTAAGGGAGAAGATAAAAATATGAAAAAGCTTAATGGGGAAAGAAACATAGGGAAATATTTAAATCACTCTGATGTCTCAATATGCTACATGCTGAAGAAAGTTAAATCCTTAGGATTAGAGGAAAATTAAGAAATTTTAATAAACATTTATCTATAAAAGTTGAGTCTTTTATTAAAAAATCTGTAAGAGTAATTGAAGTTAATTGATTTATCTGTTGTGCTACCATTGAATTTAAATCCTTAATTCAATATTGACACTTAAAATATAAAACAGAACTGTGTAAGTCCCACTAATATGAAGACAAATTCATATTTAGCTAGATGGGAACTAAGTTGGCTTCAGTAAACAACAGTTTCAATTAAAACGAGGGTTATATGGTACAGTAATTAGGAGTAATTGTACAGAGTCAGGTGACTTGGGTTCAAATCCTATTGTGACCCAGGACCAGTAATTTAAAGTCTAGATCTCAGTTTCTTTCTTGGTAGAGTAGAACTGATAATTTTTCCTTCATTGATTTCAGTGAATTATAAATGAGTCCACTCTTTATGCTGTGTTCATTATTAATAAGTGATCATGGAGTGTCATTCTGTTGCTTGCAGCATGTGCTCTTCTGGCGTACCTTGGGGCTGAGGTATCCAGGAGATAGAGTGGAGGGCCAACCTAGAAATTGAAGTGTGTTTAGGCATCTTCTGCTGGTTTCCATCAGACCAAATAATCCTAAATTACAAGTTCTTAAACAAACTTTTATCTCTAATCCTGAACATTTCTAACGTAGAAACAAGAAATAGAAATCTCCTTGTGTATATTGTTGCATTAAATTTTTCCTAGTATTGCATTCACCTAAACAGAGGAACTTTAACATGGAAGAGAAAGGTGTAAGGAAAAGATTGCCCATGCATTCCAGCAGTCCTCATCCTTAGGGCCTGACTTTTGCTTAGAATGTAATAGGTTTCGTAATGTCCACATGAGAAGGGAACAAAACTCTGCAGTTGTGTCAGAAATCAAGCAGTTGTTTCTACTATACTTTTCCCTGAAATAATCATTTCTGCAAATGAAGGGATATGCCAAAAAATCATATGTTATTTCTTGAAAACAGATGACATCTTTTTACTTAATTTAACCTAAATGGGGACAGGAATTAATTAAATAATAAAAAATCGTATCACATTTTACTTCACAAATTTTCCAAAAAGTGTCTCCTGAAATAATGGTACATCAGGAGGCTTACAAACATCCTATATAATAAAAGCCTAATCTGCTATGTGCCTGGTTATCCATTCAACCAATCAAAGCACAATATGCTAATGATATGCTAAGGCCACTCCACCACTCATTTTGACATGCACTGACCACCAGGGAGCAGACACTCTGACTGGTATGTTAGCTTGCTGCTGGGGTTCAGCCCATCAGGACTGAATAAACAGAGCTGGACATGCTGTGGAGCCCTCCTGTGGTCTCTCCCCAGCTGGCCAACCGCCCTTATCCCTCCCTGGCCCCAATCGTGCACTGGTGGGGTCCCTTGGCCAGGCCTGCACCCTCTCACAATCTGGGACCCCTAGGGGGATGTCAGAGAGCCAGTTTTGGCCCAATCCTGCAGGCCAGGCCGAGGGACCCCAGTGGTGCACGAATTCATGTACCAGGCCTCTAGGTACTAAAATAAAAGTCTTTGGAGAGGCAGTATTTTTTCATAAAATAAAATTTATTTTCTGTAGAACTACTCAGAGATATTGCCTCATTAATGTGCTTAATTAAAGTTAATGTGTGAAGGAGGATATTGAGTAAAAAATTTTTATGAGGGCTTACCAATTTTCCTGATGTCACTCTAAATACTGTACTTTATAATGTCAGTTTGGAAAATTTAGCCTTAAATAAAAGGTTACTTAAAAGCAAAGAAGATTTTGTTTCATTTTTTATTTATTACTATTATAATTTTGGAGATGTACTTACATTAGGAAAATGATACAAACAAATGTTAAAATAGACCAAAGAAAATTTCATGGGATAATCTATTTAATATTGAAAATAATTTTAAATCAATATCCAAAAGTTATTGTAATAATTTTAAAAGTCTCTAATTCTGTCCAAATCTTAGTTAGTTTCTGCTTTATCAGTATTCTTAGTGACTCTTTGGAACCTTAATATGGAATCAAGCATTTTTCAACACATTATTTTGACATATACTAGTATATCTATATATAGTTTAAATATTGATATATTATACATAAATCCTATTTGTTCTGTTTCTCTGGCAGATATTAATATACCATGTAGTGCTGAGTGTTTATATGAGTATTTATACCAAAGGGACCTTGTCTACCTTAGAATATTTATATAATAGGTGAACTAACTAAAAGATGAGTAAGATTTCACTGAGTACGATATAGAGTAGATGGGGGAGTTAATGAGGAAGAAAACATAGAACAGGGCTGTTAGTCTCTATGGAACTGAGCATCAAGATACAGAAGAATAGTCTCAGTCCTTGAAATCTAATAGATTTGCCATGCTTGGATTAGAACTTCCTTGGGACAAATGACACCTTCTTTGACCTTCTATTTTCTCCCTAGAGAATTGGAATGTTTGTCTTACACCAGACCCACCATTGTAATTTGGAAGCTGATAACTTATTTCTTGGTTTCAGAGGTAAAGAGCTGGATAGGAATTTTGCTCCAGGATAGATCATATCCAGAGTCTCACCCAGACTTGATTTAAATGATAAAATTGGAAATTTCTTGAGTCTATGATATTTAGATAAAGTATTCAACATAGAGTTAATGCTGGAATGGATTAAGATTTTTGATAATGTTGGGATTGGGTGAATGTATTTTGCAAATAGAATGAATGTAAATTTCAAGGCCAGAAGGCAGACTCTACTAGGTTGAATAGACTCCCCCATACCCAACCAAATTCATGTACACTGGAACTTCTGAATGTATACTTATTGAAAATAGGGTCTATGAAGACATAATTAGTTATGATAAGGTCTCATCTAAATATTGGACAGGGTGGGCCCTAAATCTAATGACTGGAGTCCTTAGAGACTGGTCATGTGAAAACACAGAGGGAGTCAAGCCATGTGGAGGCAGGCAGCAATTGATGCAGCTAGAAGACACTTAATGCCAAGGATTGCAGCAACTAATGGAAGCTAGGAAGGGCAAGGAAAATTATTTCCTAGAACCTTCAGAGGGAGTGTGGCCCTGCCAATGCTTTGATTATAGACGTCTAGCTTCCACAAACATTATAGCATACTTTCTTTGTTTTAAGCCCTCCAATTTGTAGTAACTGGTCACAGCAGCCTTAGGAAATTACTTCAGCTTCTTGGCAGAGTAAATACCCTGAGATATTTTTGTTTGCATCAGTGTACATACTGGTTACAGAAGTCTGTGGAGCCTCAGAGTTGATTTTCCCAGTTAGGTAGGCCAGGCATATATGAATATGACAGTTTCCTCTGAGGCAAATTGTATTACTTGGTTTTTTTCCCATGAAAAACAAAAAGTGTAGGTTTGAAATATTGCATTTTTTATGTTTTACCTTTGGATATAGAAATTCAATAAGGTAAACAAATTAAATAACTTCAATAGTTATATTATGGACAATGTTATAAGTAACATTATTATACTAAATATAAAATAATATTGTCTACGTTGTCCATTATATTCCACAAGTGAGTGAGATCATGTGATATTTATATTTATCTGACTGGCTTATTTCACTTAGCATAATACTCTGCTGTTCCACAAAAAACAGATCCAGACACAGAGAAGCATCAATCAGACCATCAAACCTCAGAGGGAAGTTAGGGGAGGGTGGGGGTAAGGGGAAGAGATCAACCAAAGGACTTGTATGCATGCATATAAGCATAACCAATGGACACAGACACCAGGGCATGAGTGGAGGTAGGGTGGGGGGGACAATGGGAGGATAAGGACACATATGTAATACCTTAATCAATAAAGAAAAAAAAAAAAGACTGGGGGAAGAAAGACCTGTAAGGGAATCATTGGAATAAAAAGATTCTTTCTCATAAATAAATAAATAATAAAATAATCCTATCTAATAAAGGAGTAATATGCAAATTGACCATCACTCTAAGACACAAGATGGCTGCCCCCATGTGGTCAAAGATGGATGCCCCCATGTGAACACAAGATGGCTGCCACAAGATGGCCAGGAGGAGAGGGCAGTTGTGGGCAATTAGGGGTGACCAAGCCAGCAGTGGAGTGCAGTTGGGAGAGTCCAGGCCAGCAAGAGAGGGCAGTTGGGGGGGACTCAGGCCTGCAGGGGAGGGCAGTTGGGAGGGGACCAGGATTGCAGTGGGAAACAATTGGGGGGGGGGGGAATAGGCCTGCAGTGGAGGACAGTTGAGGGGTACCCAAGTGCAGGGGAGGGCACTTGTGGGTGATCAGGCCAGCAGGGGGGGCAGTTAAGAGTGACTGGGCCAGCAGAGGAGGGCAGTTGGGGGAGACCAGGCCAGCAGGGGAGGGCAGTTAGGGGTTACCGGGCCATCAGGGGAAGACGGTTGGGGACTACCAGGCCTGCAGGGGAGGGCAGTTAGAGGCGACCAGACTGGCAGGGGAGGGCAGTTAGGGGCAATTGGGCTGGCCAGGGAGCAGTTAGGCATTGATTAAGCTGGCAGGGGAGTGGTTAGGGGGTGATCAGGCTTGCAGGCAGAAGTGGTTAGGGCAATCAGGCAGAAGCAGGTGAGCAGTTGGGAGCCAGCAATCCTGGATTGTGAGAGGGATGTCCAACCGCCCATTTAGGCCCGAATCTGGTGGGATCGGGCCTAAACGGGAGGTTGGACATCCCTCAAGGTGTCCCAGACTGGAGAAGGTGCAGGCTGGGCTGAGGGACACACACCCCTGTGCACGAATTCCATGCACCGGGCCTCTAGTCCTATATAATAAGAGAGGAATATGCTAATTATCTGTTACGCCCTGAGACATAACCACCAAACACATAACTACCTATCATGGATCTGCAGGAGGGTGGGGCAGCGAACTACAAGTGGGTGGCAGAGAGCTACAGGAGGGGGCAGGGCAGCAAGCTATGAGGGGGGGAGGGGAAGGAGGTTCAGGAGGGTGGGGCAGCAGGCAGAGAGCTACAGGAGGGCAGCAGCATCCTACTGGTGCATGGATTCCTGCTCAGGGTTACTAGTATTGTCTATAATAGTATTACAGACAGTGCTATCAAAAATGTGTGTGTTTATGTGTCAGTGTCTGTGTGCTTAAAGATTAAAGGTAGTGTAACTTTCTAAATAACTACTTGAAATATCAAATGCTTAAAAATGACCTTCAAAAGACAATATGAATATAATATACCGGAGTTATGAATTAGTCAATATCTAATGCTGTGGTTATCTTTTGTATAAATAATTATTTCCTGGGTATATGAATTTACTCAAATAGCATGTGGAAATTAATTTTCTAAAAATTCCATTTATTTAAAAACTATTTCTTTTGATCATATACAAACCCCTGCTTGGTGCCAGGTTACAGTGGCAAGGCAAGGAGAAATTCCGCCATGATCTCACAGAGCATTCAGGTCAATGGGGAACAACACACACAATTTAAAAATACATAAAAAATAATAAGTTCTCTGTAGAGTATGGTCATGGAAAAGGGCAAATCGGTATACTTTCATTCCTTGGTCAGGAAAGAGCTCTCTGTGCATCTGACTTTTAACTGAAAGCTATAGTGTTAACAGGGGCTTGACATACAAAGTATAAGGCTAGAGTACAGCCTTGTGAGGGAAAACACTACATGTATATGATGTCCCCAAAAATATATATTCACCTTAACACCTGATAGCCTAATTTTGAAAATGAAAAGTATATTAATCAACACTGCCTTTATAATTATTCAAAGTGTGTATACATTTTTTGGACACCCTATTTGTAGATAGCTTAAGCAATAAATTATATTTTCAAATGCATCAAGAGAAAAGAATATACAATGCTAAAATAAGAATATAAAATATTTCTAAAATTATAATATGTAAAACCATCATTAGTGGATTTTCAGTCAAGAGTGTCTTTATAGCCTCTTGAGGACTGACTGAAAACAAACACCATAACTGGCTTCATGTGGCATCTCATCGTCTGCCCCCAAGCCCACTGCAAATTAAATGGTGCAGGAAGACGAGCAAGTTCAGCCAGCCTGCGGTGTTCTTTGTTGGAGTGTAACTTCACAGAAGGAAATGTGCAGAGAATGGAAGACAGCAGGACACTAAACAGCTTCTGCGGACTGAACAAAAGCAGGATAGCCTCAAAGATTTCAGTAGAAACTCTGTGGAGGCTCATAGAGTCCTAACATGAAACAATGGGGAACAGCAGTCCTTCATGAATCAGCTTGGTAAGGAAGTCAGAAGGAGAATTTGACCATGGGCAAAGCAAAAAGGCAAAAAAAAAAAAAAAAAGAAGTAATATTATATTCTGTCAATAATGCCTGAAGCAGCGAAATGAAGAATATTATTTATTGGTTCCTTGTTGGAGCTTTAAGTCAATCTTATACACAAAAAGTGGTAAGAAATAATATTTTCTTAAAATAACACATGTCTCATTAATCACAAAGAAACTTCCAGTACATAAAATCAAAGATATTCTAGTTGATTCAACACTTCTTAGAGAGTGTCTACTATGCCTCAACCATTTTTCTAGCCACTTTGTATCATCAATAGACAAAATAAAGATCATTGCCCTGTTAAACTTTTTATTCTAGTCAGAAAGACAAGACAATAAAGATAACAGCAGAGAAAATTAGGATGATGATAGAAGATGATAAGTGCTCTGAAAAAATAAATTGGATCAGGGTAAGAAGATTAGGGAGTTCTATGGAGCAGTGGCATGTTGCAGTATTAAAGGCCACTGTACTTGATATTTCCTTAAAACTTGGAGGTTAGCCAAGGGAAAATTGAGGAAAATGCTAGAGCAAAGGCCCAAGAATGGGACATGCCTAGAAGCAAAAGCAAGAAGCAGAGTTGGGAAAAGGTCAGGCAGGTAACTGGACTGGTTATGCATTTTCTCACAGGCAACTTTTAATACACTTTGTATTTTGTAATAAATGTAGACTCACAGAATTGGGAAAAAATGTACAGCATCCTCACAAATCCTTCACTCAGCTTCCCTTAATGATAACACACTATATGACATTAGTATATCATTAGACGAGGAAACTGATATGGATACAAAAGATTAAACTAAATTACAGGCCTCAATCAAATTCCAAGAAATTTTCCATACATTTACTTTTTATTGTTGTCATTTGATGTAAGGTCGTTTGAAGTTTTTTGCATGTAGATAGGTTTATATAAAGCCACCACAGTCAGGATGCAGAACTGCTCCGTCATCCTCTAGAATTCCCTCCAATTATTATTACACTAGAGGCCCAGTGCACGAAAATTCATGCACTTGGAGAGGGGAATCCCTCAGCCTGGCCTGCACCCTCTCTCAATCTGCGACCTCTCAGGTAGGGTCCCTAGGCCTGGCTTGAAATCAGGGCCTATCGGGGCTTTCCTTCCCCTGGCTATAGGCAGCTGGCCCCACCCCCGCTGCTGCCACTGCTTGCCATCTTTGCAGCGCTGCCCCTGCTCCCCTGCCACTGGTGGCTGCCTCTGCAGGCTACAGGCTGGGGTTCAATGGCTTGGCTGGCCTGGGCCTCCATCTTTCTTTGCTGGGGGGCAGGCAGGGCCCGCCCTGAGAGGGGCTTTTACCTACCTGATCACCCCTAACTGCTCACCTACCTACCTGATCACCCCTAACTGCTGGTCTGCCTACTACCTGATCACCCCTAACCCCTCTGCCTGCCTGCCTGATTGTCCCTTACCACTTGCTTGGGGGCAGGGCCAGCACTGACTTCTGATTGGTCAGCCTCCAGTTGTTACTGGTTGTTACGACCCAGGGTTTTTATATATTAGGATGCTCACCCCACCCTCATCCCTGATAACCATCCAACCTTGCTTTCAGTGGTACTGACATTATCTTTGAGTGAGATGTATTCCTTCGAAAGGTTTTAAGAAAATGAGTGACGTGAATTGTTAGAAGATATAGATGTAGATATAGCTACTTCTTTTGCCTTTGTACTTCAAAAACTTTCAAAACTATAAAATGATGAAAAAAATAAATAAAATGAACCCCTGTATTCCATTTATTTATATATCCAAATATTGACATTTTTACTATATATGCATCATTGCTTCATTTCTCTGTATATATTTTTGTTGTTATTGTTAATTTTCCTCTTTTTGGTGAGGCATTTCAAAGTAATTTGCATACAGAATGACACTTTATTACTAAAATACTTCAGAATATGTTTCTAAAACTAAGGGCATTCTCATAAACTCAATAACACTATCACACCCCAACATTTTAATATTGATAGTATATTTTCTAATATATGGTCCACCTTAATTTCTTTAATCACCTTAAAATATGGAAAGGAAGCAGGTATTTCAATTCCACAAAGCAAGACCATGAGCTCACCATATCATTTGCTTTTGCTACTGTTAAACAAAAAGCTTGTTTTCTTTATTTTAATTAAACTAATCACAAACCATAATTTCGCATTAGAATTTCTTAATTGACTAAATTCAGTGTCTAAGCCAATACAAAATTAAAGCTAGAGTTTAAGAAAACGTAATCATAGACATCTCAGCAGATTGCTCCTTTTTATTTAAAACTAGAGGCCCATTGCACGAATTTGTGCACTGGTGGGGTTCAACTGGCCTGCCCTGCTGGGGGCCTCCATATGGGGTGGAGTGACCCACTGGGTGGTGAGGCCGGCCAGGGCGAGGGGCCGCAGTTTTTCCGGTCTTTCTGGTTGTTCCACCATTCAGTCACTGGGCATTTATTACATAAGATTATATATTTAAGTTTGAATTTTTGCAAGGAATTGTCAATTTTCTTGACCTTTTTCTTAAGTGTAGCTTTCTAATAAATATTTACATATACTTAAAAGATCAAGCTATAATACATGAATTCAGAGAGGCTAAGAGAATAGGAATGGCTAATGATTAAAGGTTGTCCTAAGCCAGGCATGTTTTTGAGAACTTTCATTTATTTTTTGTTTTTTTTTTTAAGTGTAACTTTGAGGTGGAGAGTCAGGCAAGATATGGGTATGAATCTTTCAATTTTGTAAATCCAATTTTTTCAAAGAAAACTTCAAGAGTTCCTAAATATAAATGTATGGCATTTGTCTCAGTCATGTACTTGAGGGTTTTTTTTTTTTTTTTTCTAAAGTGAAGTATATGTAGTCATTGGAAAAAGAGAAAAAGGATAAAATACTGTGGTATATAATTTACAGTTATTATCAGGGGAAACTTTCTCTATTTATCTAATGTAAACCTATAACTCCTACTGGGATCAGAAGTATCATTTGCAGAATTCTTTTAACCAGTGTTTCGCCTCTCCACTTGTCAATGTATAAATCTTTTTCTATTGCTTAGAATAACTGGATGACATCTGGCAATGGGGAATGACTAAGTTGGGGTCAAGGATAAATAAAGTAAGTTTAAAGCAAACCAGTTAAAAAACTAAATTCTACCAATGTTTTTCCTAAACTATTTTTGATCTTTTATACTATTACCTTAAATTAATATAATTATATTGAATCATATCACATTATATATATATAGTCTTCAAGATGAAAAATGAACTCCTGCAAACAATATTGTACCTGCTATTGGCATCTATTAAGGTAAAGATCATGATAAACAGGAAAAATATATTTTTTAAAATGCATGGATAGCCCTGGCCAGTTGCTCAGTGGTTAGAGCTTTACCCCTGGACCAAAGGGTCACAAGTTTGATTTCCAATCAAAGGCACTTACTTCGGTTGCAGGTTCAATCCCTGGCCTAGATTGGGGGTCATGCAGGAGGTAACCAATCAATGTGTCACACATAAATATTTCTCTTTCTCTCCCTGCCTCCTCCCTCCCTTCCACTTTGCCTGAAAAATCAGTGGAAAAAAGATCCTCAGGTGAGGATTAAAAAAAAAAAAAATTCATGGACAAAAGTTTCAATGTTTTCTAATTATTAGGGATTTTTAAAAATATCCAAGAATATAAATAAATTTTGCTAAAGTAGCAACTGGCAAACGGAATATGAATTTTTTTAACCCAATATATTTTGACTCTGAACTCCACTTGAGGATTATCTTTTTAACCCAAGTAGCCAAAAATATAAAATATTCTATCTTCTATTGGAATTTAGTCTATCACAATATGCTTAAAAATGGTACAACCAGTCATGCAATTCAACATTTCTCAAAGAATTCAATGAAACATTAATTATCATTTTCCTTGGCAAGCATATAAAGAAATTTAGAAATGGTTTGCAGTATGAGAAATATATAGAATCACATTTCCTCTGCAAATATTTTATATTTCTTTTGAGAAGAAATGTTCTTATAACTATGACATGTTTTTGCTCTATAATTTATTATCCCTAAACAGAAGATCTATAGAAACTAAGACTCAAAGTATAATTCATGATTTTCTTTCTCTTAGGCTGCATATGGCATAATTATTTTTATCCATATATGCTCCATGTAGAAAGACAAAATAAAATACAATGATTAACGTTATATACATAATATATTTAAATAGAGCTATCCTGAGGTACTCAGAATGATAAAATGCCTCAATATATATTTTATTAAATAGAATTTGTTTTATAATGTTGAAGTTTGATTTTTTATCCATTTACAACAATATCATGGAATAAACAAAACATATCAATGGATTAAATTATGTAAGCCAAATAGATAAAAATTCAAATTATATTAAAATAAAATGGTATTTGGATATTTTTGTGACTTGCTCTTGATTGCTTAATACATTTTTGTAATAGTTGAAAGAACAGGAGCTCAGTAATCCGATGAATTTGTATTTAAATCTGAGTTGTGACTTTTACTGATCATGTTACCTTGCAAAATGACTTAATGTTGCAGAATTATGGTTTTATCTTTATTAATCAGACTAGAGGCCCGGTGAACGAAATTCATGCACGGGGTTGGGGGTGTCCCTCAGCCTAGTCTGCACCCTCTCCAATCTGGGACCCCTCAAGGGATGTCCGACTGTCTGTTTGGGCCCGATCCCAGTAGGATCGGGCCCAAACAGACAGTCGGACATCCCTCTCACAATCCAGGACTGCTGGCTCCCAACTGCTCGTCTGCCTGCCTTCCTGATTGCCCCTAACTGCTTCTGTCTGACAGCCTGATCACCCCCTAACCACTCCCCTGCCAGCCTGATTGATGCCTAACTGCTCCCCTGCCAGCATGTTTGCCCCTAACTGCCCTCCCCTGCAGGCCTGGTACCCCCCAACTGCTCTCCCCTGCAGGCCTGGGTCCTCCCCCACATGCCCTTCACTGCAGGCCTGGTCACCCCCAAATTCCCTCCTCTGCCAGCCTGGTCACCCTTAACTGCCCTCCCCTGCAGGCTTGATCTCCCCCAACTTCCCTCTCCCTTGCAGGCAGGTCTCTCCCAACTGCCCTCTCCCACTGGCCATCTTGTGGTGGCCATCTTGTGTCCACATGGGGGCAGGATCTTTGACCACATGGGGACAGCCATCTTGTGTGTTGGAGTGATGGTAAATATGAATATTACTCTTTTATTAGATAAGATAGAGGCCTGGTGCATGGATGGGAGCCAGCTGGTTTGCCCTGAAGGGTGTCCTGGATCAGGGTGGGGGTTCCCTTGGGGTGTGGGGCCTTTGGTGGTTTGCAGGCCAGCCACACCCCCTGGCAACCCAAGCAGAGGCCCTGGTATCTGGGATGTATTTATCTTCTACAATTGAAACTTTGTAGCCTTGAGGGGAGCCAAGCCTTCTGCTCACTCAGTGGCAGCAGCCATTTCTGTTGGGATTTATTTATCTTCTATAATTGAAACTTTGTAGCCAGGAGTGGAGGCCTGGGCCAGGAAGGGCAGGCGGAAAGTTTGGCTTCCTCCATTGCTGGGAAAACCCAAGCCTCCCTCTTGCTCTCTGTGGCCGCAGCCATCTTGGTTGAGTTTATTTGAATATTCCCTCCTGATTGGCTGGTGGGTGTGGCTTGTGGGTGTAGCAGTGGTATGGTCAATTTGCATATTACTCTTTTATTAGATAGGAGAATTTATATAACCTATCTCAGGGTTAAATATTATGTAAAACATATCTAACACATAACATGTTCTCATATATTTTAGTCACCTTCTTCATAAGTAATTTTCAATATTTATACATATATATATATAAATTAATTTGGCCCAGAATTACTAAGATGATTGAAACATTTATCACTTGATATAAGTTAAAACATTTGTTTTCTTTTTTAAAGAAATAACTATAATCTATTTGAGAGTTAAAACAAATCCTGAAAAGAAGTGTTTTTAAGTTCTGATTTATCAGGGTTTGTGTTGTTGTTTTTTTTTTCTTGTCTTTCTTTTTTGTTTGTTTGTTTTTAGAATGGGGGATTCTGATGTAAAAAAACAAACAAAAAAACAAAAACAAAAAAAAACCCACAATATTTTGACAAGAATATGTCTGGAACTTGGTAACTGAACTTTTGAAGACTTTCAAATTTTCAAGAGCAAAAGCATTAGACTTGATATCACAGGTCTAACTGCTTAGACCTAAGGCTGGACCTGATGCTTAATAGTCCCAGACCACTAATTCTACATCTATTTCTCTAATGATTCTCTGAGACATTGTTGCTAATATTGTCTAAATATGCAGCCTCATGAGGAGAACAAACATGACTAATCCTTGTTATCAAGTTTACAAGTCTTATAGAGAACTATCATCAAGCATTCATTGGGAGAATTTTTACCATGGTAGGGATCAGATGAGGCTTCATATAGAAGTGTTATTAGGCATAAAATATTGAAAAAAAATATGATAGAATTTTTACATACAAAAACCATTCTAAGAAAAAGAGCAATAGAATAAAGCCCAAGTAATGAGCAATGATTTAAGTTTTGAGTCTTTTAAGAAAATTTTAATGGAGTCAGTACATCAGTTTGTTGAACATAGAAGGACCTCATGTTTGGTTTACTAGGTCAGTAGAGGTATGCAATGGAAGACATTGAGGATTTAAGTAAAAAAAAAGAAGCTAGATCAAGAAATTAGGAAAATTAGTCTTGCAATTCTACATAGACTAAAAGTAGGAAAAAAAGAAAGACCAAATATTTTTTAAAAAGAGGAAAAACATTCCTTAAAACCAACAATTCTATATAATAAAGAGATAATATGCAAATTGACCCTCATGCCCTCGCATCACAAGATGGGCGTCCCCATGTCATCACAAGATGGGCACCCCCACGATGTCATAAGATGGCCACCACAAGATGTCGGCCACCACAAGATGTCTGCTCCCATATCATCACAAGATGGCTGCCCCCATGTCATCACAAGATGGCCATCACAAGATGGCCGCCCCCACATCATTACAATATAGCCCCCCCCCACATCATCACAAGATGGCCGGCAAGGGAGGGCAGTTTGGGGGTGACCAGGCCTGCAGGGGAGGGCAGTTGGGGGGGACTAGGCCTGCAGGGGAGGGCAGTTGGGGTGATTGGGCTGGCAGGGGAGCAGTTAGGTGTCAATCAGGCTGGCAGGGCAGCATTTAGAGGGCTATCAGGCTGGCAGGCAGAATGGTTAGGGACAGTCAGTCAGTCAGGCAGGTGAGTGGTTAGGAGCCAGCAGTCCCAGATTGTGAGAAGATGTCTAAACCGGCATTCAGATATCCCCTGAGGGGTCCCAGATTGGAGAGAGTGCAGGCTGGGCAGAGGGACACCCCCCCCCCCCCCACAGTGTATGAATTTCGCTCACTGGGGCTCTAGTAAGTAATAATTTGGTGATATATGTGAACATTTCTAAAGTCCTAAAACAGGGTGGAAGATATGCAGATTGGCCAGTAAGTACGAAGAAAGGAATCAACTGAGAAAAGGTGTGAGGATACTTAAGTCAATAAAGCTTCTATGGATCTAAGCAAAAAATAAAGAAGCTTTTGCTAGTGGACATAAGTGGCTCAAGCAGCTGACTTTGGTTTTGGATAAAATCAACTTTCTTAGTTTTAAAACAAAATTGGCTGTCCTTATTCAGGAATGTAGACTAGGAATGCGGAAGTGAGCAGTGGAAAGGCAGACTTTCTACAATGAATGTGGCAGTGATGTTTGAGAGCACTTATTTCACAGAGATCAGGGAAATGTGAGTTGATGGGGGAAAGGGTCATTAGTATGGAGGTACCGTGTTGGGAACACCAAGAACATTACTTCCATACAGGACCACAAGGAAAAAATAAGCAGGGGTTTTATGGTTAAAAAGTACAGGCAGTAGATGTCTCAAACTAACTAAGGAAATAATTAGGTTGCCTTATTATTTGAGAATAAGGAAAGAAGTTAAATAATAGGGTACTTGGAGAAAATACACTGCAAAAGTTTTTTTTTTTTTTTAATTGAGAATATTTAGGTATGTTCATTGACAGAGGGAGCAAGTATCATGGGTGAATTAAAGATAAGTGTCGTAAATAATAGGAAACTGACAAAATTCCTTCAAACATCTATGTTTCCCAAGACATTAACATTGTCTTCACTTTCACAATTCTCTCTAGGCAACATCATCCACTCTAGCTTTTTAGTTACAGTTGTTATTGATGAATTTCACAAATCTGCATGTCTTCAGCAATAAAAATTATACTTCAATTTCAAGTTTGTTTAATAGTTAAACTTAAATGTCCCACAAAGACTTTTACTACAAAATGTCCCAAACTGAACTCATCACAGACCTGTATTTTTCCCGTATTTCCCATTTCTTTTATCAGAAAATGAGTCACTTAGTTCTCTCTTCCTCTCTCTCTCTCTCTCTCTCTCTCTCTCTCTCTCTCTCTCTCTCATAACCTATTTCCATGGATTTTGCTCTATGTACTTTTGGGGTTTACTTCCTTCTCCTTAGTTTATAAAACAGGTCCAAATAAGGCAATCACCACTTTTTGAATTGACAACTATAATAGCCTCAATTTCTTATATCTTTTTCTTTCTGTCACAAAGATTTATGTAGGTCAGTTGTTTGTTTTAATGAAGTCAAAGCCAGCCCTGAACCCCAACTTCAAAAAAAGTACCACCACAGATGTACACATAAATAAAATTAAAATTCCTAGGATGGTACATGAGATGCAGTATCACCTGTCCCCTGCTTATTTCTCAGATAACATTTTCCATCCCTGCCTGCACTACTCACAATTTATATTTCAGCAATACTAAAATATTTTCCATTCTTGCTAACATCTTATTTCTTACCTTTAGAATTATAATTTACCTTATTTCAAATTTCTTTATTAATCTTACCTTTTAGTGTCAAATTAGCTCCTAATAATACTTCAAGTTCTCCCTTAAGTTTGTCTGCTCTTTATAATAATCCTCTATTCCTCAAATTAGGCTGAGTCTTTTCTAATCTCAGAGGATAGTGTTCGTTAATTTTTGTTCCTCAAAATTATTTCCTTTATTTAACTTTTTCTATTTTTTTTTTTTCTAAATTGGGAGCTGTTTGGGACAATGACTGGAACTCATTGATCTTTGCAATTATCCTCAGTATCTAGAAAAGTACTAGCACAGATAGATGATCAATAAATACTTGTTGAATGGTGCTGGATGTTCTTATTAAGACTAAGTCAGCAAAATCCACTAGCCCAACATACTATATGCTAATTCTTGCTCCTGGCACATTTTATATAAATATGCAGTGTGGGGCAAAAGTAAGTTTACAATTGTTTATATGGAAAATAATACAATAATTAATAAGTAATAGTACAAAAATAAACTGTGCTTCAAGTGCTCACAACTATAAACCTATGACCTATGGTATATCTGATGCATATACATATATGTATGCATCAGATATACAAGCATCATTAAGAACTTCTAAGACAAGAACTATAGTTTGATATTATCAAGAAGGAAAATTCACTGTTCTAAAAAGCATTAATCTGACATTACTTTCTGATGACTTCAAAGGTAGTTACAGACAAAATGAAAAAAATCATTAAAATGTTAGCAGTAAATTTCTGTAGAAGCCCAGAATTTTTCTTATTACAATTCATATTTAACTTTTGTAGATGATATTGACACTTCTGTCAAAGAAAAGTGATTGAAAGTATGTCTGTTGTATCATAGAAAGTGCAGAATTGCAATTGTCACACGGTATAGTCACATCTGAAATAATCGAACTGTCATAGCCCATGGAAATAATGGAAACTTTATTGTGTCCCTTGCAAGCTCTTTGATGGAAGAATCAAAGAATTAGGCCAGCAGGGGGCCACTTCTATTTAACAGCGAATCATGTTATAGACAGCTATGTCCTGTGTCACATTTTTGATGTGGAAGCCATTAAAATGTTATCTCATCTTCCAAATAAATAGCTTTAAACTTCAGAGTTTCATGACATATACAAAATAGCAACTTCATATCTATTTTCTTCTAAAAATTAAAGCATATAAAATAATTAGTTTATAATAGGATTTAATGAGTTATAAGAGTTTATACTTTGCTGAGAGGATTTCCTTGGGCAATTAAGTATGTATCTAAAACACTATTTTCTCAATTAAATTATGAAATATAAACTTCAAAATTTAATAACTGTATTGGAAGTTTATTGGGGCTTTTAGCGCAGTGTGATATTTCTCAGCCACATGATAATCTTTGGAATAACATTATCTAAATGCAGAAGATAGCATAATTATAACAATGTCAATGATATGTGAAAGTTATGCCACTATTTCAGAGGGTTTCCCTTTGAAGTGTCAGTATTTCTCTGGTTTAAAATAAGCATATCAGAATCACACAGCATGGGAGAAAAGTAAAGAGGGCTGGCATTCTAGCCTTTCACCAAAAGACTTTGCCAGTATCAAACCATGGGTCTAATTCATTCTCTTGAGATCCCCTATTCTAGTATATCTTATATTGCCGGGTTTTAAGTAACCTTATTGTGCTCTCATTTTTACAACATTGCCCAGGAATACAAAAGATGTCCTCGAACAATTTGACCCATTCTCTGAAGACTTTTAACCTGAAGCAAAATCCTTTTAACCAGCCAAGTCTAGCACTCTGATAACAGTTCCATATTATACGCAGGCATCCACATTGACTGCCAATGATCCTGAAACAGCAGATTTAATTCACACTTCAGAGAAGGTGTTTCAGATTAATCTTGTCCATTGCAGTAGGAATTTTCACAATTAGGAGAGCCTACTAGATTTTTATTTTTGTTCTATATCACCAGGACAATCAACAAAAAGATCTTATATTTTTCTTTACCTCAACATATTATTTTCCAAGGTGAAAATAACCTTGGAAATGTATAAATATTATTTTAGCATTTACAACATGAATCATTTATAATATATGAGTTATTATATAAGATTTGACTACATATAGATTCATAATTGCAGGATGCTAATTTTTAAGATTGTTAACAATGGAATGCTTTAAAAGAAGAATGAAGCACTGATATATAAAGCACTCTTTTCTACTCTCCTTCAAATATTACTCAGATAATTATAATACCTGGATGGTCTAGAATGAATTAATATATTATAATAGCTTAAATTTTACCTCCTTATTTATGAGGTAAAAGTTTTAACATGATTCAAAGTCTTCATTTTTTTAAAGACCAACTGTGTACTAATTATTACCAGGATTGATATGATCTGCACCATTTATTTTTTAAAAATAACAAAATGAAAGTGATTAAAAACCATTACAGACACTGATATTGTGGCTTGGTTATTCTTCTTTTTTTAAATGTTTCTTTAAGAATATCCAAACATACTTACCCTGCCTGAACTTCTCTTTAATAATTGAAATTGACCTGAACGACACCGAGTTATGAGGGTACAATTGTTCATCTGGAGGGTTAAGTGCAATTGAACTTTGCTCACAACAGACTCAACTTCACTTTCATAAGAAAAAGGCTCACTTCATTTTGAAAAACATATGCTTAGCACAAAAGGCAGAATTTGAAAAAATTAAAAAGCCAATACATCTAATAGGATCATTCATATCCGTAGCATGCAGCTGATGAAATGCTCACACCATATGATAGCCACTAAAGAAATTATATATCAACATTACTATTACTGCTATTAGCACCATAGTGATTAAAATAATACACTAATATGAGAAACAAACACCCTTTAAAATACTTCTTTACATTTTCTATTTCACTTATTTTCTCATATTAGTATTTGTGGAAATACTACTATAAAAATTATATAATCACTAAATTTTAAATAAAAAGTAATAATAATACATATTTGTTTTAACAATTAATGGATGGCATAAAAATATATTTAAAGTCTATTTTCCCTTTTACAGAAAAATAATTTAAATAAGTTGGATGTAGATAATTATGTGATTCATGTGATATAATTCGCTCATATTTTAAAAATTACACTATTTAAACTAAAATATTAGCATATACAGGTTTATCTGATTAAAGTTTTATACATAAGCCATGTAAACATAAAATATAACAAAGTTAACAAGCTTTCCTTCTGATTTCCTAAAAGTGGAAATTCCTGGAAACCTGGTTCTGTTAATAACTTAAAAATCATTGTAATTTTGGTAAGAATCTCTCATTATAGACAAATGTCCCCCAATATTTTTATAATTAAAGTTTGTATAACATTAATAATGTGCATCAAGTGTAACATTAAATCAGTATTGCAAAAATGAAAATTAAGATTTGAAGGCCATGTTTTCAAATGCAAAATAATTAAATTCCTAAGATCTAATTCACAGCACTGTGTTAGGGAGTTATAGTTGCAAGCATTATTAGAGGTAGAATAAAATAGAATGTTAAAGGGAGAGGCTTTAGTTTTTTCTGAGAGGAAGAATTTTCATACTTAAATAAATACAATTGAAAAAAAACTATCAAAGCACAGGGACTGAGATAAATGAACCCAGGAGTGAGATAATATTTACCTAATATCTGTCAAATGAATTAGAGAACCCCACCCAATCCAAATATTTAATTAATTATAAACTATAGCAAATAAAAATTATAGAGGTAATACTAGAACATTACACTGCAGTGGACATTATAGTAATTATTAAATTATTATATTTGAAACATTAATATCCTGTGTATCTCCTAAGAAATGGTTACTATTATTTTGAACAGGAATAGCCTATGGATTTTAACCTGTAGCGGGAATGGTTGTCTCAGTAGAATTATAGTTCTTGACTTGAAACTGCCCTAAAAATCATTGGCTCATATTACAGCATTTGTAGCAATTACATTACTCTTAGACTTTGAGTTGAATTCCCAGCTCTGCCAACCAGGCATTTCCTTTCATATCCTCATTGATTGGAAAGCACCTTAAAAGAATCAACCTAGGTTTGAAATCAGCATTTTATTGCACTAAAGGACAACCTAATCTTGTTTTGTGAAACAGTGAAGTGTAATTTTATTTACTGCCCCATCAATACCAGCCTAAGATTGACTATTCTACTTTATGGTCCCTTTAGTGTATCCCTAAGAGGGGAAATAAATTATTCACTAATTACAGGATATATTTTGTTTCTTTCTTGAGGTGTATTTTCTCTTATACTTTTGTTTGGAGGAAAAAACCCATAATAAAATATACTATTATATTTTTACTTACTTGTGTTACAAGAAATAAACCTATCTAATAAAGAGGGAATATACAAATTGACCATCACACTGTCATAAAGATGGTGGCGCCCAGTCCCTTCAGCCCCTCCTGAGTCCTCAGGTCCTTTTAGCCCTGCCACCAGAGTCCCCCAGTTCTTTCACAGAAAATGGGGTGCCTCAAAAGTTGGTTAAGCTTCTTAGGATAAAAAGCATTCAAAATATTTGAAAAGGAAATTCAAATATTTATAAAAGTTTGAACTAGACAATACAAAGTTATTTCCACTACAACCTTTAATGATTTTGTGATATTAACATTCTGAATTCACATAGTACCAGCTGTATTGTATTAGCAGGTATTATTTAAAGGAATGGCCATTATTATTAAAACAACTCATAAAACCACACTGTTTGTATGTCAAGGACATTCTGTGTAATTTTCCTAGTGGCTGGAGTTAATCCTAAACCAGCAGTCAGACATCCCCTGAGGAGCCCCAGATTGGAGAGGGTACAAGCCGGGCTGAGTGGCACCCCCGCCCCGTGTACAAACATCATGCACCAGGCCTCTAGTAAACTACATAAATGAGAAACAGAATGTACATACCATTATTTTATTTTAATTGATTGATATACCATGTAGCTTATTCCCTTTTTAAAACAGGGAAAGTAAATAGTACTTGGCAAAGACAGTGGCTATGAGCATTAAATGTATCAATAAATATAAAAGGAAAAACTTGATTTTAAAAAGGCCAACAAAAAAACACCTCAATAAATACTAGGTATTAGTGATCATGGTGGTATTAATTAGTGGGTAGAAGCAATTTAGTAGAGACAGAAATAGTAGAGGTGTTGTTGGTGAATGAAATAGAAATAGTATGACAGGATTGCTAACATACATGAAGATTACCACTAACATAGCAAATTTTAGCTGAATGCATTAGGTCAGGGGCAAATGCCAATCAATTTTCAATTACCTAACATTTAGCTACAGGAGATCAAGAGCAAATTGGTTGATTCACTGATTAATATGTGTAATGAAAATTCCCTCTTGAAACATGGAGGTAATGGGGTTGTAGTAAAATAGCTAATCACTTTCCCTCATATAACTGGAGGAAAAACAGGAAGAAATCAAGGAGAAGAAACACTAAAACTTACACTGTTATCCAATGACTTTTTTGTTTTTTAACCGTCAGTCTAAATATTGTAAGGGTGATTTATGGAGTCACAAGGTGTATAATGTGTTCTTCAGAAAAATGAAGGTTTTTTTTTTTTTTAAAGCAAAAATGATATATATCTTTGTTAAAAAGATAACACCAAATTTTTGTTTGGTTTTTGTTTGTTATACATATGTTACATTAGTCACTTTTTAATTTGTCATTTCAATTTTAAAGTTTTGATCTACAATGATTATTCAAACAAATTGTTTCAAAACAGCTTTGTCAATCTTTATAATCTAAATCAGTGCTGCTTTGTGTTATTTTATTGACAGCCAATTGTCAGTGATTCCTATTACTTCACTATTATTTTTTTACCATTTAGTCACATAGTCACATTATTATAATATTAAATAACTGAAATGTGAAAGATTTTATTTTCTTTATTCTGAATTTAAACAAAAATACCTCATAAGTGGTTGTGTTTAATTTGCATAATCAGAAAAAGCAAAATATATAGGGTGTCCCAAATATGTATACACACACTTTGAATAATTATAAAGGCAATGCTTATCAAAACGCATTTCATTTTCAAAAGTGAGCTATCAGTTGTTAAAGTGTGTATACATTTCTTTGGGACATCTTTTATTTATTTTGTGGTAGATGTAAAGCATACTATACTGGGCATTTTACAAATAAAATAGTTATATTAAAAAAACATTATTGTAGATATAAAATATAATATTTGTTTTTCAAAGAGTACAAATATATTACATTTTGAGTGTGCATATATAATAATTAGTATATGTTGTATAACAGTTAGTATATTTACTTCAAAAGACCAGTGATGGTGTGTTTTTCTAGAAACCATAATTTCATTAATTATGCATTCTTCCAATAAAACAGTCAATGAAGCAAGCATTGTAGATCCTGGAAGTCTTACAGAAAACTGCTCAGGAAGTCATTTTCCACAAAAATCCCCAGAAAATCACATCCTAAGATCAAATCACTGAGTCTATACAGATATTCTCTAGCACTGCCATATAAATATATTATTTCAACCATCTGACCTGCTTTCATCCCAGAGGTAGAATCTCAACAAGAGCAGCCCCTGCTTGGCCCCACTGGGGTTAGATGCCAAACTCTTGACCCTTCCTCTTGAATGTGCTCAGTTAGTTTTGCCTACCACAGCTGTTGGATATTCCTGAGGATCAGATGGCCAGAATAGGTCTGGAATAGACCTATTAGCATCTCAATATAGCCACTCAGCTCCCTTTATTATCAATTCACTCAAATTAATTAATTTTTAATTTTGTGCTACCTCAACTATTATAAATCAAGTCTGCCAGCAAGACAAAAAAAGCACACCGAAACATGAAACTGTCTGTGGTTTAAGTACAGAGGCTCAACCTGTGCAATCTGTCACTTTGAAGATCAGAAATAAAGCAAATTATCCTGTGCAGAAATTATTGAAAAATATTTTTTTGATGAATTATGCTCCTTTCAAGAGGTCGTGAAAGAGGAGTGATGATAAATGTCTGTGATATGTTTAAATCCTTGAACCCAAGTTATGGATTCAAAAAGGCTAGTCGAGTAAAAAGAAAAAAAATACTTCTGTACATTCCCATTTACTTTATTTGAACCTAACATTTTCTTGTGGTGTTAAAATATATACTGTATAAATTACTTTCAGTTTTAAAATTGACAGAACCTGCAATTTTATAATATTCCTAAAATATAAAATGTATTATTATTTATTTATTTATTTATTTATTTATTTACTTATTTATTTATTTATTTATTTATTTTGTTGGCTTGGCTAGGCTACTACCTTACTGCAGTGTCAGTAGTAAAAAATTTAGATTAGAAAATCATCTAAATACAGAACTATTATTTTGAAATGCAGAAAGCAGTGAGATCATTGGCAAAATATCTCTCTGTGTTCTTTTATCTTCAAGTTACTTGAATTGGTCTCAGGAATAAAACATAGTAGAAAGCATTTACTTTGAACAGTACAATCCTCTTTGAGTGAGCACTGATTGCTTTTGATATTCCATAGTCAATGTTCAGTTATAGATGGAGCATACGGGGCTTTTTTACTTTGAGCTACAAAGTATAGAAAGACCCAAGATTAAAGGTATTCAGTCACTCCAGTATACTGTGTAACTTCTTACATCATACACTTGAGCAAGGAAATGTGGCCAAATTTAAGATGTATTTATACCATGCTGGGAAGGATTTTTTTTTTAAACCTAATATAAACCTAGCTGTCTCAGACAGAATACAATTGGTTTCTGTTTCTGAGAAAAATAAAGGGTAGATTCATGACTACCAAATAACTCTTTGGAAGCTTTCTCTCTCTCTCACATTTAAGCAAGTCCATGATCTTTCTTCTTTTATTGCATTGTTAACCTCAGCAAATTACTTACTTCAGTTCCACTATTTAAAATGCCAAGTTCTTATACAATAGTTGCAAATATTTAAAATTAACCACTGGTGGTCACTACTGCCCCTTCTGCTATTCAGGCAGCTGGCCTGGCGCCACCTCTCACTGGCCCCACCCACCACTGACCAGTCATTCTGCTATTCAGTCGATTTGCATATTATGCTTTTATTATATAGGGTTAATTTAATTCTATAAACTTATAAACTCATTATCAACAAAAATAAAGCGATATCCATAATTGTTAGCCATCTTATTTTTTTGTCTACCTTTTTTAAGTTTTTCTGCCTATGATTCCAATTAACTTGTATGAAAACTAAATTTGTGATAGTTGGTTAGTATTTGCACAGAATAACTTGGACCTGTTAAATCATGATGAATTTATAGTTTGTAAGTATGTTAGAATAATAACAATTTATTCTTTGTACTTTAAACCCTTCATTAGTAGAAAAGATCAATTGGCTTTTAATGTATTAAAGTGAAGGAATCAAGGCAAGATTTTTCTATCTGAGATACTTGAGGAAACATCAATGACAATATTTAGTACTAGAGGCCTGGTGCATGAAATTCGTGCACTTGGGAGGTCCTTCAGCCTGGCCTGTGCCCTCTCACAGTCTGGGAGCCTTTGGGGGATGTCTGACTGATGGCTTAGGCCCACTCCCCGGACATCCTTAGTGCTGCTGTGGAGGCAGAAGAGGCTCCCACCACCAATGCTGCACTCACCAGCCGTGAGTCTGGCTTCTGGCTGAGCAGCAGTCCCCCTGTGGGAGCGCACTGACCATCAGCACACTTTGTGTGCCAAGAGGGGACAGCAATGGGTGGAAGGGGCAGTAGTGACCAGCAGTGGCAGAGGGGTAATCGGGGATGTGGGGCCAGACACTCACCAGCCAGCGCAGTCCCCTGATCGGCCTGCCTGGTTGCCTCCCGCAGAGGTAAGCCTCTGGTTGCGGTGGCTGCAGGGTGATGGGGAGGCGGGGCTGGCACCTCAGTCGCCTGTGCTGTCCCCTGATTGGCCCACCCTGTTGCCTACCACAGGGGGAGGCCAGACTGCTGCTTAGGCCCACTCCCTGAGAGGGCACAGGTCGGGCTGAGGGACCCCCACTGAGTGCATGGATTTTCACACACTGGGCCTCTAGTCATATATAATCTTTGATTTATGAAAACCATTTTAGATTGATTCATGTATGACCATAATTTATAGATTTGTTTACTTATTTGTTCACTGATATGTTCACTTATTCATTCATTTGTTTCTTATACTACTGTAATATGTATCTGTAAGTCAATCATCTAGAATGGAAACTTGATAACAACTAACTACACACATCTAACCACACTATTTCCCCTATTCTATTTCTGAATCCCTCCATTTCATCAATACTCTGAGTTGTATTTTTACCATGATGTTGCTTTCTTTATATGTATATTTATACAGATTAATTCCATAAATGTTTTAACACTTTTTAAAAACTTAGTCTCTTTAATTTTATTTTAAAAAGTGTATCATAATAGATGCACTTTAAGGACTTATCTGTCACAGTGTTATATTGCTAAGATTCATACATACTTTTATGTCATTATTTTTCATTAATTTTGCTTGATGTATATAATGTTCCATTTTGCTAATGTACTATAGGTTATTCGTTCTCTTTTTTATGATATTTAGATTATTTCCAGGTCTTATGTAGTTTGAAAAGAGCTTCAAGAAAAGGGTACCATTATGAACATAAACAAGAGTTTCTCTTGGCTATATATCTGGGAAAATGGCTTGGTTTAATTCAGATGATAGCACGTATCTATTTCCCAAAGTGGTTAAAGTATTTAAAGTTTCACAAGTTATATTAAAACTTGACTCAAAACTATAAAACTATATTTTCTCTAAAACTTGAAATATGACTTAAATAAGCATATATTTATATTTCATACTAAGTAGTTTAAAATAACCTATTGCTTTCTTATCCTGGATTTCTGATCATTAATAATATTGAACATCCTTTCATGTTTATTGAACATCTATGTTTGCTTTTGCAAGAAATGTCAGCTTATGACTTTTACTCACTTTTCATTGCTTATTTTTTAGTACATAGAAATTATTCATATATTACAGACACATGTGTATTTATGCCAAATATGTTTGATTTCAGGCTTAAATCTTCATATTGCCACTAAAAATCATTTCGTTTTGTCCCTTTGAATGTCAAAATATTGTTCAAGAAAAGAGTACCCATTTCATGAATAATTTTCTACTCTATAACGCTATCAATGTGTGTTACAAAAGCTTTTATCTTGTAAACAACCAAGCTGAATCCCATCCAAACACTACTCAAGTATACTACTGAAATTCACCTCTAGAAGTAATTAGCAATCCTTATTTCCAAGGAAGGAAGTGGCAGACTTTATCGGTCCATATATGCCAAATCATAACCAACCAACATCACCTTACTTAGTTACAATGTTGACAGAAAACAAACAATTAAATATAAATGAAAGCCATTCACAGACTGAATTGTGGTACATTACTATGTAGTTAAAATAATTCATTTTTATACATGATTTTGTAGTGTATTACAGATTTTATTAGCTAAAATATATGAAAACAGCTTTTATATGGAAAATTAGTAACATTAAAATTTACTAAGCTCCAGGATAAATCAAATTATTTTTCTGTTGATATTAAGACTTTATAGAATTACTTCATTATGTTATTCTTAATTTCTGTTTATATAGCATCATTAGGACTCTAAATTAAATTATATTTAAATTGATCTTTCATTTCATATCAATTCAAAGTGGCAATTTTTATGGCATAATTGGTAAAATGTTTACCCCACATTTTTTTGCTTTAGGTTTACTTGAAAAGTGAAACTCTTAAACTATTATGGAGCTTTACCACTAAGATTTGTGCTATTTTATCAGAGGCTTCCTTCTACTGTTCTATCTTCCAAATAAACCACACCTTAATTGCAAGCCTCCAAAAATACTTTTGCTGCCTGTGCAAAGGATAAGAAAATATAAAAATCCTTGCCACGTTAGTAATGGCAATAATAATTTATTTAGTTTATAAACAGCTCATTTAGGCCTTGGTCTCTGGCAAAAAACATTATAATTGTATGACCTAGGGAAAAAATAGATGTATCTATTTTTTATAAAGAAAATAAAGTGAAATAACATCCTTTAATTGACTGTTTTAAAAATGGTAGATCATCTTTATAGGAAATTACAAAATATCTCACATAGAATTTCTCCATAAGAGTGTATGTATAAAATTGATTTCAATAAAAACATTTTAAGGATTAATGGGGCATTGAAATTCTGGCAGAAATTGTCAACTACATTTTTTTTCATGCTTGTATATTTTATCCCTTAAATCATTCATCATATTGAGAGCCCAGCTGGGCTACTTGAGCAACTAATTCCATGGCCCAATGATTCTATAGGCACCACCTGAAGATCTGCAGGACTGGAAACCATTCCTTTCAAGGTTCTCTCCACCAGGGAATCTCTGGAGTAGAGAATGAGTGGCTGACATTCCAGCTATGATTTATATATATAAAAGCCTAAGCAGCCAAATGACCAGTCGATCAGTTGCTATGATGTGCACTGACCACCAGGGGGCAGATTCTCAATGCAGGAGTTGCCCCCTGGTGGTCATTGTGCTCCCACAGCCAACCTCCTGTGGTCCCTCATCAGCCCAGATGGCTGGCCAGGCTGAGGCCCCCCCCCCCCCACCTGTTTATGAATTCATGCACTGGGCCTCTAGTTTTAGATAAAAATGCACTTCAAAAGCAGTCTAGACATTGACACTCTATTTTCTTCTTTATGAGATATCTAAGTAATTACATAAGACTTCAGACTGAAAGGAAGGCACCTGATATTAGTACAAGAATGAACTTAAGCATCTACAATAAATAAATTATTATTAGTATTCCCACCTTAAGCAGCCTCAAGCAATCTTAACATCTTTGCATGATGGAAAATGTAATTGAAAGTGTATGGAGAAATACTCCCTCTAGGTAACTTTTTGCCTTTCCCAGCTGACAACTTCAAAATGCATTCATTTATCTTCTTATGCTTTCCACTGTCTCCCTCAGAGAGAAGTAGCACTGATACTCCAGTCTTTGGTTAGAAACAGTACAACTCTAATTGAGGAACCAGTATAATGTTCACTCTGCCTTTGCAGTGTTCAAACCAACAGCATTTCAGCACATGAGAAAAAATAACAGCTGGTGCAAAGCCCTTAGGGTCTGGCCCAGCAGGGAAAGTAGAAGCAAAAAGTCATGTCAACAACAATAACAATGAAAACATTTTTAAATCTTTGATCTTATGAATAGCCTCAGTACCATAGGCAAGGCCTGCTGCTCATGACTTAACAACAGGGCAGAAAGAGCAGACAAGCTCATTTACACTTGCTAGTTCAATGCCAAAGACAGAGAAGTGGGGAAGACAATGTAGGCCTTCGGGAAAGTATTTCAGTTAACTTTATAGCATTATCATTGCATCTATTGCATTAAAATGCTACCAATAAATGAATGAGGTCTTCAACTTTTTAAAAATATTGTCTATTTTTTAAATGGTGTATCTTCACATATGATAGAGTATTTGAACAATGCATGATAAATACCCAGGACAAAATGTTATTCTGCTCTTAAATCCTAATCTCTGTTATTTTAGGTGTCGTTTTATATATGAAGAGTAAATATGTAGACGTGGCATATACTAGTATGTGGCCTTTTATATCAGGATTAAAAAAAACAATCCCTTTCATTGTGGGTGTGTGTTTAAAATTAATTACAGAGCACTTCAATTCTTTCTTGGCTACTTGAATAGTCTCAAGTATGAAAAAACTATTTTATGTGACACATTGTAATATTGTCTTCCATTATTTAATCTGGCATAAAATTGAGAAATGACTTCTGTGCCTAAATTACATCATTAAAAATGTTATCTTTCCCTGCCCACTAGTACATAAAATTTTCTATATACCTGAAAGTTAAACATCCCTCCAAAACAAGGTGCATTTGTACTTTTTACATGAAATCTTACCAGATCAACCTTTCCCTTAAAATTATTTGAAGCTTCAGACACCTTTCTGTTTCCAATATTAATTTGTATTTCAAGTCTTTCACCTCTCTGGCTTGCCCACCTGATCTGGCCCATCTGTTTGAACACATTTTCCAGACGACCTCCTATCTCCGCGTATACTAGCCTACCTCAGGATTTTCCCACCAACAAAGATGTCTCAGATCTATCAACCTCGCCAGAAATGGGTCTTTCTTGCCCAACCACTACATTTTTGCTTTTCATTTTTAAAATACATACATTTCAATTAAACTTTATAAAGAAAATTGTTTTATGAGCAGAAGTAGGTATGTGCCATTTTTGTCTCTAAAGTCTTACTAGCCTGTGGTCTGTGGACCAGCATTGTCCATATCATCTGAGAGCTTGTTGTGTGTCTCAGGCCTCCAAGACCTACAGACGTAGAATCTGCATTTTTAGCAAGATCTGCTGGTAATCTATATGCACACTACCTTCCAAAAACACTATTTTGTTCTGCCCAAAACACAAACAAACAAAAAAATAACAACACAAACAAGTAAAAAACTAGTAGCTAGAAGTAAGAAGGAAGAGTAAGGAAAAAAGTAAATGTCAAACTTACTGCATTCTTTGTAAGTTATGTGTTAATACAAAATACCTAGATATGCTCATATATATATGTACATGTACATATGTATTCATTTATATATCTATAATAATAAAAGCATAATATGCTAATTAGACTGAACGTCCTTCCGGACAAAGCTGAGGGTGCGAGGGAAGCCCAGGTCCCGGGTGCCTGCTGGTGGCTGGAGGGAAGCCCGGGTCCCAGGTGCCAGAGGGAAGCTGGTCCTGGCAGACGGGTGAAGGAAGGCCTACTCTAGCACGAATTTATTGCATCTATTGCATTAAAAATGCTACCGGGCCTCTAGTATATATACAATAAAATATAGGAAGTATTTTAAAATATGATGATATGATCCAAATGTTATAATAGATTGTTAGTATTTTATATAATAAATAATTTACTACCAACACATTAAAAGAATGGAAGGTAATTTCATTTGTCTAATAAAATGGCACTGAAATATTTATTCTTTGGTGGACAATTGTGCCAATAAACATATTGGATTTAGCTTAGTGACAGTTATTAATAAAAATAAGAATATATGTTCCTTTTCATAGGTAAATTCAATTATTAGAAATATGGTGAGAAATGTGCAATAAATAAAAGTTTCTGTGTATTATTTAATGAATTTTTAAAATTTAAAGTAAACATTATATGGTGAATAGATATTTAAGCATGGAGGGAGCCAGTGAAGACGGCCACCATGCTTGTGCCTTAAAACAAAGTCCAGCACGTGCAACATAAAGCCCTTGAGAGAGCAAATTTACAGATTCAGTTGGGTGTGTGTGTGTGTGTGTGTGTGCACAGGCACGTGCTCACACACACACATGTTGGGGGAGTGGAGCCATACCAGTGGATATAGTCATACTATAAAATCTGAAGGAAAGTAAAACCAAATAAAATAACACTTGATTGATTTCCCTAAAATAGTGTCTTGACCAAATCACCTCCCCTGAGATGATCAAAACCATGTAATACAGTGTTACTTGTAAATTCTGTTAGACTTATATTATTTTTATCCTTCATTCTTCTGAAAAAAACCTTCAAAAGCTACCCCACACACACAATATTTGAAGAAAATTTAAAATATTTCATAAGCCATCCAGCCCCAACATAAATTCCTACCCTTATACACCAATTAATTCCAACAAAACTGAGTAATTCAGGCAGACTGAAATAGTCTATGGTTCAGGGATGGAAGAGATACATCTAGGTGAAAACGTTTCCTGTCTTCAAGTCTTTCCACAGCCTTGAGAGGCGATTTCACTCAGTAAAACTCTACCTTCAGTGTTGCTCTCTTCATGACACCTTTCTTGCTCCACAGACTCTTCTAGTCTGTTTATTAACAGCTGGGGTGACCTTGGTAATATATATAACTAGAGGCCGGGTGCATGAAATTCGTGCATGGGGGAAGGGAGGAAGTCCCCTCAGCCCAGCCTGCACCCTCTTTAATCGGGGTCCCCCAGGGATCGGGCCTAAACTGGCAGTCGGACATCCCTCTCACAATACTGGACTGCTGGCTCCTAATTGCTCACCTGCCTGCCTGTCTGGTCACCCCTGACTGCACCCTAATGGCCTGGTCACCCCTCACAGCTCCCCCTGCCGACCTGGTTGCCGCTCATTGCCCCCCTCTGCCGACCTGGTCACTCCTAACTGCCCCCCCACCCCCCGCTGGCCTGGTTGCTCCCAACTGTAACACCTCACACCAGCCTGGTCACTCCCAACTGCCCCCTCTGCTGGCCTGGTCACCCCTCATGGCCCCCTTGCCAGCCTGGTTGCCCCACGTAGCCTGCTGTTCAGTCATTTGGTCATCCCTCACTAACCCCCCTGCCGGCCTTGTCTCCCCATGCAGCCTGCTATTCTGTCATTACTATGAAGGTGTCCTGACCGATTTGCATATTACCCTTTTATTAGTATAGATTGCTCTGGATCTTAATCATTTCATTAGTAATATAAAGTAGTTGGTACAGATCTATGAATTTCTAACTTTTATTGTTCACATGAACCCTAAAATGGACTTTTAAAATCTATATACTGACTCATTTTTATAGTCGACATTTAAATGTTTCCTCATGAGTGTCAAAAATTGGAAATGATGTAATTTTAAGCATATTGTACATATTGACATTTTAAATAAAGCTTTATACTACTCTTTTAAATTCATCCAATGAAATCTAAATACTATATTGATACACCTTATCATGTAAAAATAATTTAAAACGTTCTTCTCTAATGGTCTGGATATTTTGTTCTTTCCTTTTCCCCTTGAGTTCATATTTTCAATCAACTTCTCAATGAAATATTATGCTAAGGTAATATATTTTTATGCTTGAAATTTGATGTTGATTTATCTATTGTATATTGCTACAATAAAATATTGAAATTAATAAACTTGTATTTCTAATGTTCTAAAGCTGCAAATTATATTTTTATTATCTTACAATATTTTGTGAAGGGGTGATAAAAATTCATATACATACATTTAAAAACAATTTAAACGAAAAGTAATTTATTATTAGAAAGTCATGTCTAGATGAATTAATTTATTTTTCAATTAAGATGGTTATTACTTATTTCTGTATATTCAGAATCACTTTATTTTCTAATTTTTATTGTTTTTGATACATTAGGAAATCAGGTTTGCATAAGTAGGAATGAAATAATTTTCTTATAGTAAAATGACTTCATTCTTTGAACTTAAGTTATGTTAAATACTATAGTAAGTTATCATTAAAATGATTTTTACAACTTCATCAATGGACAGTTTATTAGGTTTTTCTTTAGTTGAATAAAAACAGAGAACTAAAAACTGCTTGACTTCAAATAGAATTTTATACACACCCATTCTCTTTCTCAAAAGTAAATTTTCATTCTCTTTGTTAAACACATATCCAAAGAACAGTGCACCTTAAGATTTCTGAAGGATGAGAGGAATGCTTTTCTTTAGAAAAGAAGGAAAAGAGCAATTGTGCAAAGGGATGTGGGGAAGAAGAACTATCTTGAGAGTTTGGGTTTAAACACAGTCTAATTTTTATACAAGTCAACTTCAGTACATATGAAAGTTAAGAATGTGAAAATTAATTTTCTTAAAGCCATAGATGCCCATGTAACCCTTGGACATTCTCTATGACTCTCCAGTTTACATGTGCCTCAGTTTGAAAGCCACTGTTAGTACATACTTCCTTGTTCATGTTTATGTGATACTCAGGTGTTGCATACTACACAGCATTTTGCATAATGCCTTGAATTTAATAGTCAACCACTATCCTATCTAATAAAAGAGTAATATGCAAATAACCATACCTCTGTTACACCTATAAGCCACGCCCACTAGCCAATCAGGAGCAAGTATGCAAATTAAACCAACCAAGATGGCTGTGGCCCCAGAGAGAGCAGGAGGCTTGGGTTTCCCCAGTAATAGAGGAAGCCAAGCTTTCTGCACACCCTGGCCTGCCTAGGCCTCCACTCAAGGCTACAAAGTTTCAATTATAGAAGATAAATAAATCCCAACAGAAATGGCTGTGGCCATGGAACAGCAGGAGGCTTGGCTCTGCTCAAGTCTACAAAGTTTCAATTGTAGAAGATAAATAAATCCCAGATACCAGGACCTCCTCTTGGGTCACTGGGGGGCATGGCCAGCCTACAAACCACCACAGGCTCCTCACCCAGGCAACCTCATGCCCCAAGGGAACCGCCACCCCGATCTGGGACACCTTTCAGGGCAAACCAACTGGCCCCCACTCGTGCACCAGGCCTCTATCCTATCTAATAAAAGAGTAATATGCAAATTGACCATCACTCCAACACACAAGATTGCTGCCCCCATGTGGACATAAGATGGCCACCACAAGATGGCCAGCAGAGGAGGGGAGTTGGGAGGGACCAGGCCAGCAGGGGAGGGCAGTTGTGGGCAATCAAGACTGCAGGGGAGGGCAGTTAGGGGTGACCAGGCCAGCAGAGGAGGGAAGTTGGGGGTGAACAGGACTGCAGGGAACAGCAGTTGGGGGAGGACCAGGTCTGCAGGGGAGGGCAGTTAGGGACAAACAGGCTGGCAGGGGAGCAGTTAAGCATCAATCAGGCTGGCAGGGGAGTGGTTAGGGGGTGATCAGGCTGGCAAGCAGAAGCAGTTAGGGGCAATCAGGAAGGCAGGCAGGCGAGCAGTTGGGAGCCAGCAGTCCTGGATTGTGAGAGGGATGTCCGACTGCCCATTTAGGCCCTGATCCTTAATATTTCCTGGGGCCAAATGTATACCATATGTTAGTATATCTAATCATACTAAATGCAAAACTTTTATTTAAATGGACATGACATTGTTACTATGTTTTCAATATTTATTCCTAAGTATTTTGAAAAGAAAGAGATCTATACATAGTACAATGAGCTTGTTTGTGGGTATACTGTATTTATTATGCTTAACTGTGAATACCCGGAAATTAATCCACTATAACTGTATTGGCAGGGTGTCCCATTTGCATTTCCTCCAATTTTTCTAAGATTATTACATCTCAGTCAAGTTTTTATCTTCAATATTCTGTTGTCATTTTTAGATTTTTGTGCACCACTTAATTACACATTGCCAATTATACACACTCTGTCAGTGAATACCAACCAATGGGGAAACTGTTTTCAGAAAGCATATTAAAATTTTTAGTGAATCTGAGTAGGCATTTTATCTGGGGACCATGTGTCTCACAGACCAGTCATTTGTAACTAAGGATATTGAAGTCAAAGTTACAGCAAATCTACTTTGCAATGTTATCACACATGCCAAACATAATATTGAAATACCACCAAAATGACTGTTATGCACAATACACTATAATTAACCTTGTGAATTCACTGTGCTTACAGCCCTAACATTTTGTACTTTTGGTGAAAGGAACCAAAGTGCTGAAAGCAAATGTGAAATTTGCTAAATGAATTTTTGGAAGCTTAAGTCATTTGACCTTTCCAGTTTAAACAAGCTAATACAAGAGTTAGTCATTCTTGGACTTGGGACATTACAAATAAACTGCCGAAAATAATAGCCATCATGTTCTGGGATATCCTGACTGCATTATTATAGTAAATTTTCCTGAAGTGTTAAAATGAATAAAGTAATGCTTAGCCCCCTGAAATCACAGGTAAAGCTATGAACCAACCACCCCTCTGGCGCCCAGTACACACAACCAGCAGGACTCTCAGTTGTTCCTCAAAAGGCACGGGAACTGGAGAAATGTCGCTCCAAGTTTCAGAATTAAAGTTCCCATCATGACTTTCGCATTTTTTTCCTTCACACACTGACTTATGTATTCCATTGTCAGTGATGTATCAATTCCTTACTTCAATTTAATATTTATTCAGAAACACACAGGAAATACATTATGATTGATGAATGAGTAATCAGACACCTGGATTTGATCCCTTGAGCTTATTTCCTCAATATCTAAACAAGACTACCTCCAAAGTGCAGGATCCATTTTCAAAATTTCCAGGAGAGAGGCTATTGCTTATTTCTTAAAGGCAATTGAAACAATTCACGTAATAACCACAATTAGAAACTCAATGTGAGAACTTCTGTCTCTCTAATTGGAAAAAGTAAATATGAAAACACAAAATAATAATTTGTGTATTGTACACGTACTATTCATAACACATACCAATTATATATTTAACTAAAATCTATAATAATAAGAGCATAAGATGCAAATGGACCAAACAGCTGAACAGTGGAACGACCACCCGGACAACCTTGGGACAACCTTCCGACGAAGCCAGGGCTGCGAGGGCCAACCCTTTTGCATGAATTTCGTGCATCAGGCCTCTAGTTTACATGTAAAATTGAAGGACTCCTGAATATCAGATCTTCACTGATTTCTCTCTTTTGACCATTTCAAATGAAGTTTACTGTGTAATATGTACATACTCAGTCACTCTTTTGCTTTTTGCCTTGAAAACTGTCCTCTGCTTTCCTTCATTTCTATACACACTTTGCCATACTTATTTCTGCACCTCAGTCTTCCTATACAATCTTATACAAAGGAATGCATCTCATTGATTTAAGTGTAATTGAGTCTCAATAATCATGCCTGAGCTTCAAACTTCATGACATTTGCAAAGTAGCTAATTATTTGGCCCTGAATAAGAACTGGTTTTCCACATACTAAAGAAAAAATAGTGTCACAACAACATAGTTTAAAATATAAAGAATTCAGAACTGTATGGCATGCCTTGCTTTAAGAGAAATAAGCCTGAACCAGGTTAGTCAGACCATCAAAACCAATTACCTAACCAAGTAGTGTTATTTGTTTCTGAAAAACTATCCTATCCCAGATTAGTCCAAGTCTAAATACATAAGAATAGAGTATCTTTCAATTTAGAGTAAAGAAATGGTGTATGTTAAAAGACAAATTGTGTGCTGTTTAGTTAAATTTCATTTTTTTTGTTTTATCCTTTTACTTGAAATATAGAACATTATTGGTCCTTTGATGATAGCTAGCTGAATTTCTCCTATAACTAGAGCTTTTTTCTTATCGTGATAAAAATCTAACACATTAAGTACTTACTATGTGCCAGGACTTGTGTTGAACATTTTATAAATATTACAGTATCTCACTTTATTCTTTCCACAGTACTACAAAGGAGATGGACAAAGAGCGGTTAGTTACTTTACCGGCTCACACAGTGACCAAGATAAAATTCAGAGCCTCTTTTTTTTACCATTTATCCCAATTAAAGCAACAATGCTTCTAACCATTGTTTTCTATGAAGGAAAATAGTAAAATATTTAACCACTTCGTTCTTTGCCAGAGTGGAGAAAATATAACGTAAACATTTTTGAAACCTCAAGGTCATAGCTATGAATTTTTCCACTTGCTTTCTGCACTCTCCTGAGGTCCTGGGGTGCACTCAGGGTTTACTCAAGCAGAGAAAACTGTGGCCCCTGAGAGACCCCAGACAAATGTAATATAAACACGTGTGTATGTTATCATAGCCCTTCCAGCCTCTTGTCCTATACTCAGGCTGCCAGTTGTGATGTTCACCATACTCACTGTATGTACTATTTACAACATTTAATGTTCTTCTCCTGTTAGATTTGAAACTGAATCCCCCACAAGTCACAACTGCTTCTTAAGTAAGGTGAACTCTGACTGGCAGCCTTGGGGTGTTGCCATAATCTCCCTACCCAAAATTGTGGCATATCTAGGAGACATATGTGACACCCTGGATTGCTAGCTTAACAATTAGCATAGGTATCTCCTATCATATTATTTTTTGAGGAAAATGCATCTTCCTTAGAATCTAGGCTATCATGAACTAATTTTTAAAACTAGCATCAGTTTAAGAACATGATAATTATTAAGCTAAAAGAAATACGGAAGTATGTGAATGATTGAGATGCATAAAGTGTTACAATTGGTAGAAAATGTAAATGTTCCTCCTAGTCTACTTTCAAACCCAGTGTGCTTTTATGAAATTGTTGTGATTCACACCAAAGGTCTTCAGAGGAAGTGTAGAATGTCCTAGAGGTTCTCAGAAAGTACCCACTGAGTTTCTTAGATTTAGGATGCACTAGATTATAGAGGCATTTCCCCTCATCATTACAATCATCTAAGCAACAGCACATGATCATGCCACATAAATGGCCAGCAAATGAGCAATAGAAAATAAAATGTAATTACTAAGTTAGAACCCTTCAAACCCTAAAATCTTAAAATAGGTATTCAAGAATGGATAATTTCAGCCATGGATAACTTGACAATTTCCAAATACCTTTTCACCTTCAATTTATATTTTTGTAAGGAATCCATCAATTTTCAAATTTAATTTAATTTTTTTCTTTTGCTTCAAACTGGGGAAGTAATCTTGCAAATCACGGAAGATTTTCTTATTTGTGTATAAAAAAATTAAGCAACTATTTTTACTGACTATTTCTTCAACATCTAAAGACCACTTCAAATGTATGGACTTTATAAGAGTATATCTTTATTATAAACTAAGGGCTATTTCTAGCCTTCTTCCTTCTTTAGAAATTAAGGGAATTACTTTTCTGTTACTCTGTGTAGCCTTTTATTATTTTTTAAAGAAGTTAAGAAATATAAAAGATGAGCTTGTGTAAAGCGAACTATGTGCTAACTAATATAGTAGAATTTGTTTTATCATTTTATTATTAACTAGAGGACCGATGCATGAAATTCGTGCAAGAGTAGGCCTTCCCCCTCACCCCCCCAACCCTGAAGAGGCCTGAACCCTCACTCCTTCTGAGGGAGATCTCCTACCCCCATGGTTGCTTTGTTTCCCACGCCCAGCTCAGATTGGGACACAGGTGACAGACAGAGACTTGGCCCAGCTCAGATCAGGACCCAGGTAACAGACAGAGACTTGGCCGACAGCAGCTGCCCTATATCTAAATCCAGCCTAGTACCAGGAATGCTCAGGGCCTACTCAAGAATGCAAATAATCCTTCTCACTAATATTTACAGGGTAAACTAAGATTGTTGGTAGAGTATTAACTTTGACAGTAAAATAGTATTCAAGTTTTCAGATTAATTTAAATAGGCTAATTGAAATAAGTGAATATTCAAGTAAATTTAATTGTACTGGACAAAAAGCTATTCTTAAAGTAATAGCTAAAATTTCTATTGGTAATTCATCTCATGGTAAAATTCCTGAACATGCAATGAACCTAAAGCAGTCATATTTTGGGGCAAAACAATTAAAATTTAAAGTTATCAAGAGTGCATTATAAAATTTACAAAAGCTTCCATTAATCAAAAAAAAGGGGGGGAGGGGAGATAGTAAGGTAATATCATGTAAGGAAAAATATCCTAAAAGTAAAGTACATCTAGAAAAATTTTACTTTACAAAATTAATTTTCATTTGTAATGCTAACAGCAAGACACCCATGAAAAACACACATGGTGTCTAAATAAGACAAAGGAAAATATTTTGGGCAAAAATGAAAAGGATTACAAATCAATTATATAGAAAGGATGCCTTTATTAACTTTTGGTCAAGAATATGTTTGTATATTTTCAGAAAACAACTCCAAGACCATGTGGATTCCTGCAACAGAGAGGAATAGACAGGTCTGCTCCAACCACGAAGACAAGAGGAAAAACAGTCCAGAGATGGAAGACGCTGACAACGCCTTGCCACGCAAGCAGTCAGCAGCTATGCACCACTGCAGGTTGCCTAGGACCAAACCAGAGAGGGGTCGGACCTGCATTGCCACGATGTGCCCACCATCCAGATATCATAGCTGGCATGTACACATGAGGAACTGTTAGACATTGAAACGGGGACTCAGAACTGTTGGACATTGAAATTGGGACTCAAACATTTTTTTGTTTTGTTTTGTTTTGTTATTATATGTTTATTTCTAGTCTGCAAAGGCAAAACTTTTTAAAGGAAAGAAATGGTGGGAAAAAGATACAGAGGCAAAGAAGCATTGAACAGACTGTCAAACTACAGTGGGAAGGCAGGGGAGGTTGGAGGGGAGGGGCTGAGATCAACCGAAGGACTTGTACCCATGCATATAAGCACAACCAATGGATACAAGACACTGGGGTGGGGGCGTGGGGGGGCAGGTGAAGGCATATACTGGGGAGTAGGGGAGGCCGGGGGTAGGTCAATGGGGGGGGAAAAAGGAGACATATGTACTACTAGTTGTAATACTTCAAACAAAAATAAATGAATAAATAAATAAATAAAGAGTAGGTCACCTTCCCCCAGATGTCAGCACTGGCGCCCCTCCAGCACCCAGGACCCGGGTTTCCCTTGCAACCCCGGCTTTGTCTGGAAGGACTTCTGGTCTAATTAGCATATTAAGCTTTTATTATTATAGATCAAGTATTCCAATAAATTTGCCTACTGAAGGTCTCAATATTTTAATTTTCCAGTCAACCAGTAAGTTGATCAACTAAACATTTAAATTTTGCTTCTATTTTATGAAGTTTAATATTAAATAGTTTTTATGGAAAAATGTCTGTGCAGAAAGGAGAGATGCTATAATTCACAGAATAATACAAGGTTTAGGTATAGCAAATTCCTGTGTAAGTACGTCTATCTCCAGCATGGGTGCCTACATTTGAGAAAGTTACCCAAATTTTTCTGTTGTTTCATTTACATGTTATATATTGATTTAATGCATGCTAATGAAAAAATATTAATGAAAAAATGAGTTGTCAATAAGCACACAAAAGCTGAATCTATTATGTACAGATTTTGTACTAGATTCTGAAGGGAATCTGCTAATCTTACAAAGACCACAGTCTGTAACAATAACAACGCTTGTTTTTATTCACTTTAAAACAATTTAGTACCCATATTTTAGTGCCATATTTTATGGTTCTCTCCTAATTCTAACTCTTAAATAATATTTTAGGATAAGACTTGTAGCACCAAACTTACTCCTAGATATAAAATATTATAATAATGTGATATAAACAAGATACAAATGTATAAAATCAAGTGACACAATAATTTTATGCTAAAGAATCTTATTAGACCTTTATGTTGAACGTAGGTGGACATTAAATCATGGCAAACAAATGTTATCTCACCAGCCTTGCTGGGTAAATCTCAGGTTTATTACTGGACTAAGAATGTACAGAAACCATCCTCTACACATAGAGCTGACAATTCCTCTGCAATGCTTTCCCTTCTCTGGAATTTACAGCATGAGCTTGGCTACTAGCCAACATGAACAATGTTTAAATTTCTTTATGGCAGCTCAATGAGCTTTCAAACATTCATCTGCTTTACCTACTGTGCTTAATAAAAAGAAAGTCAATGCATTTTCTCATTTCCTTTTCATCATTAATAAGAGCAACCATCAACCTTAAGAAAGATATAGTCTGCTTTTACTTTTAGCTTCCTTTTCCCAGTAGTTCTGACTAAAGGACTAATAGAGCACTATTATCCCACCCATCATCCTTACACAGTTTTGGATATAAAGCAGTACATATCTTGTCACTAAAACATAACTACTATAAACAGCAAAAGCTCTAGAGAATTACTTCTGTTCATAACAACATTTTAAAGGGAGTTTTACTATATTAATTAAATAGTTGCTTTATGTAAGCTTTTATATTCTGGAAAGCTTAAAAGGCTAAGAAATTTCTAATAGCAACACAAAAATTTGTAATCTGTAACACCAGTATCATTGACAAAGGAAAAATAGTTTCATAAATTATCTGCATATAAAACAACCTGATTAGTAACTTAGAAAATATGTACATTTTAAAGCACATTTATTTATCTAAAGTGCACAGACTTATTAGTATGTTTTCCCTCCAAAATTTAAAACTTATGCATATTATAGCTATTAACTTACTTTGTTTGCTGCCTCACTTTAAAAGGAGCAGGAAATATAAAAATGTGTGCCGCACCTAACAGCATCTGAAGTTATTTGATATTTTATTCCTTATTTCAATCTTCTTAAATTGTTTTAAGAAATAAAGATATTTTTATAGTTGGCATACAATCTTATATTGCTTATATTAGTTTCAGGTAAACAATATTGTGATTGGACATTTTTATACTTTACGATGTGATCACCCCAGTAATTTAAGTAATCATCTCTCATTGTATAAATGTATTATAATATTATTGACTATATTCTCCTACCCCTTTTCACCAAAATAATCAATGTAAATTTACACCTAAAGGAACTAAAGAAAGAAGAATAAACAAAATCCAAAGTAGATAGAGGGAAGGAAATAATAAAAATCAGAATGGAAATAACATAAACATTTTAAGTGCTTTTATAAGTACACGTATTACCTATTAAATAATTAAATGTGTATATATGCTAATAAAATATGTAACATGCATATATGTACATATATGCACATATTATATATACATGTTACATAGTTTTACATACATGCACACTTATACACATGTAAATATACATGCTATGTATATATTCACATATGAATATACATTTTTATACATAGCAGTGTTTATGAACTTTTTATAAATCCAGTATGTGTAGTAGATATGTCAGCTATCTCCAAAAATCATTCCCAATCTGCCACTTGGACATCTGTCAAGCTAGTAATGAAGCATATTGTGCAAGCGCACACATTGGGCACATAGGAGTGTCTTTCTGGAACCTGGTTCCTACTTGCCATCATTTCCTATCAATTATGTCCTCAGCAACAGCAGGGGCCATGGAAAGAGAAGCAAAGGTAATTAGAGGCATGACTCATTTCCACATGGTCAGAAAATAAAGGGCAGAGAAACCCTGTTAAAACATCTCTGTATTAGAGTTTTACACAAACCTATCTTGAAAAATGGAAGGAAGTGTTATATAAATGAATATGAAGTTCTTGTCCTTTTAAAGAACTACTGCCAATCTTTTTATCTCAATACTAATAACCAAATTCTCCAGCTACCCCTTAGGCAGCAAGAACTTGCAAATATTCGCATTATAGTGACTTGCAAAAGCATCATGAAAGGAAAAATACTGACTTAGAATGTTACAGAAGGATTGGGTTTCAGAATTAGAGACCCTACTTTAAATCCTGGCATTGTGCAACAGGGCAAATTAATACTCTCTTAGCCCTGCCCTGGTAAATTATGGCCATTAATATTTACCTGGAAAGGGTTTTGTTGACGGTAAAGTGGTATGTTAATCACTGGGTACACATTAGCCAATCAATAAATGGCACTTCAAATGTATTTATGACTTATACTTGAGACAGAACACCCGCCATTTAAGATGGGATAAATTGCTATAAAATATTTTAAAGGTGAACAATAGAGCACCAAGGGGAATACAAAGGAAAAAATGAAATTGTGAGTTTCATATCAAAAAGGTATGTTGCACGGGCATACCTGTTTGTTGGATGTAGGAAGATACATAATTCTGTGAACTTTTATCGGGAAATGCAAACAACAAAAGGCCTGTGCTTCAGGTTCCCTACTGCACCAGAGAGGCTGGGTGAATGCTGGCCACACACAGGTGCTCTGCACTCAAAGTTCAGTTTCGAAAAGTTCAGTTTCATGACTCACTACCATCAGACAATTGTCCAAGTCCTCTAAGTCTCTACTTTCCTCTCATGGGGAATGGGGACATGATGGCACCTTCCTCATAGGTCCTTGGGAGGATTAAATGAGCTGCCAGGCTCAGTTACATGTCAGAGGACAGAAATGCTATTTTTAAAAGAAACAGCTGATGTTGAGGTGCTGCTTTAATTTTCAAAGAAGAAACAGTCATAGAACTAGAAGCGCGGGCATTTTTAAACGAAGACTATTAATACAATACGTTGTGTAATATTACTGCATCTACCTGTCATCTTTGCATTAATATCACATTACAGAAAAAAAGAGTCAAATGTCAGATTTGATCTCATGTCAGCACCGCAGAGTACCCTAAAAGGGAACTAACTCCATAGCAGCTGTTCGAACCCTTTGCATAAGGAAACACCCTCAATCTCCCAATGCTTTCTCATTGGTGTCTCTTTTATTACTCTCTCCACATTGTCTATTCTTGCACTGCTAAATTCAAGCCACTGAGTGCCAAATTTGTCCAGCTCTTTGCATGTAATATTCTTTCCCTCATTTAAAATAGGCTTAAACATCCAGCCTCAGGTTAATATACCTAATCTCTCTATTCTTTCTTCCAGATAAGGAATCTTAGTTTTGTTTTTTGGTTTGCTTGTTGTTTTAGCAAATGTGCCACTTTCTACTGATTTAAATACTTGGTAGGACATCATATGCCTTCGAAAGTTATAGAAATTCCTAAGTAAGCCCCGGAGAGAATGAGTACTCAGGTACACTCATAAGATGCATGAGCCAGGGTTCCAAATTGACCTTATAGCCTAAATTTATATCTCTACCAAGGGAGGGGTGATTCTAAGGCCTTGGACAGGAAGCTCTGTTGGTTAAAGCATCCTCCCAATATTCCAAGGTCGTGGGTTCAATCCCTGATCAGGGCACATACAAGAATCAACCAATGAATGTACAAATAAGTAAAACAACAAATAGATGTTTTTCCCTCTCACAAATCAAACAATCAACAAATACAATTTTTTAAAGAAAGGGTGATTTTAGATCAGAGTTTCTCCATCTTGACATTATTGGCATGTTAGACTGGCGACTTTTCTGTGGTGGAGGCTGCCCTGTGCACTGCAGCACATTCAGCAACAGCTCTGGCCTCTAAACGTTATATGCCTATAGCAATTCCCTCTTTAAGTGTCTACAACAAAAATGTCTTCAGACATTGCCAAATATCCCTTGGGGGCAATCTTGCCAGGGATTACTCTAGGCTTTACAATTCTATGGGTGGTACACTGAAAGCATTTGCATTAGCATTCTTGATATTTACACTAAATTCCTTGAGGGCAGGGCATTTTTTCTATCTTGTTCAGTGGATACTTAGTATAGCAGACACTCATTAGATTTTTGTTGCCAACAATGAACAATGATGGAGTATCTAAGTGCATAGAGATTGAAAATTCCATTTATTACATTTCAGCAGCACTTTTTCCTTAAGAATATTGAGCTTGCTTTTATTTAACATAAATTCAGTTCATATCACTTTTAGAATATAAGATAATTGGGAGCAAGTATTGTACTTTCCTTCCCCCCAGTTCAACATATTAATCAATTCTGTATGTCAAAAAATTTTTACACATGCTGATTGATAGATTGAAATATCTCATCTTCAGTATAGCAGCACTATTAAGACAGCAGATAGATCCAAGTCTGAAATACAGATAAATACCAAAATAGCAAAAATGTTCCTTTCCAACCAATTACGTATACAGATTTGATTCTAAGTTTCACAAAACTTTACATGTTCTTTATGCACTAATTCAAGAATAGTATCCCCTCATCCATAGCATATATGCTTTGTCTTGTTGAAAATGAGTTTTCATATCAAAAAGCAACAGCTGTTTTCAATTACAGCACCCGTGTTTTCCGTTTGCAGCATTGTAACTGACCACTGAAGAGAGAATTCAGGAATATTTACATTCAGATCTTTTGCTATTAGAAATCATTCTTACTTCTCATTTGTCTACTTAAAATACAAAAATCTGTGGTTGATTATATGAGGTTTATGACTTTCCTGATCTTGAGTCACCCTTGGGATCCCTGGGTCTCCCTCCTCTCACAGAAAAACTCTGTGATTAGAAATTCACATCCTGATCATGTTTCTAAAGGACAATCAGCAGCTACACATCTCAGAGGGCTATCAGAACAGTAAGTCACAAAGTGACCAAAGTGTATGACACCCGTATTTTTCACTCGCGTGGATTCTGTTCCCTAAAGGAGGCATCCATAAGTGACCACAGAGTTATCTGCCATCAAGATGCTTGTCCACAACCTGGAGGATGAGAAGCGACAGCAGCAGGTCACACATGAAGTCTTTCTAGTTATGATTCTTTTCAAATGGCTCTTCCTTTAAGAGCACTTGCATAAAATATTATTAAAACTTATATACTTCTCTCTACAATTGTTTTCCATTAAAGTTTAGTGCCAGTTGTCAAAGCTGTAACGTAAACCCTTATTAGCTCTTAAAAGTCCTACTCTGGAACTAATAAGGGATTGTCAAAACTCCAAACACAGACCTAAGTGGGGGCAGAAATCACAGGAAAGGAGGTGGAAAGTGTTAGATGAAGCTGTACTGGCAAAGCAATCACTTTGAAACTTTTACCAATGCATTTCACAGAATCTAAGAATCTCAGGAGGGGGGACAAGACCTAGTTCTCAGTGTATTTTGCATAGGGTTTGATTTCTCCTCCTCTGGGAAGGGACAGCTAGCACAGTAAGATGAATAATTGAAAATTTTAATAAAATATCAATAACCTCTTCAGAGTTGTTACATGTGTTCAGAAAAATTATATTGCCTTCTCTAAATTTTAAAATATAGAAGTTTGCTAAGATCTTAATAGCTAGAAAGAAAAAGTATAGTTTGAAAAAATCAAAGATGAATAATATTATTTACAAAAACCATAGATTATATAATATATAAGGTTTTTAAAAATGTGTTTAATGAAATAGCATGCAGCAAAGCAGAACAAAAAATGACTGTCCACATAAACCCCAAAGTAGTCAAAGTTAAAGAAATAAAAATTGCAATGAAATTTCAAGACTTCCTGTAGAGTCTTACTAGACTTGACAGTAATTTATGATGACAGATCCATGAGTTATAGGATAAGCTGTTATTTATTACGATGTCAAAGTCAGTATAATTTTTATATATTCAAAATAACCAATATTTCCTCTCTCACAAAGAAATGTGGCTTTTTCTTGAAAATTTTAATCACTTTTCAGATTAGTTTACATTAACAGATCCTTAGTAAGTGGTATACAGAACAATGTTATGGACTACCTTTGAAAATGAGGCTGAAAATGAAATGACAAATAATACTTCTTTTGAGTAAAATCAGAACTATTTTTCTTTCTGAGATTGGAAGTCATTTTTCCCCCCATGTCTTAAATTAGCTCAGTGAATTCTGTCCTGGAGAGCTTGATTCATATTTTGCCACAGACAGACCCTTAAACAAATAAATGATTCAAGGGGCAAATTATTTGTGTTCTCTAAAGACTATACATTTGACATGTAGAGGTTACCTAAATTATTATTTGGACCAAACCAGGCCAAGCCTCCAAAAGTTCATACAATAGAGTGATGCAGGAAAAACAACTTGGTATCTCAAAAGCAGATACCCTCCAGCTATTTGATAAGGACTGACTGTAAACTAAGTTATAACCTTAGGAAAATACCTTAAGACTGAACTGTAAAATGGTCTTCTGGGTTATGATAAAGACTAGTAAAATACCTCTTAAAGAGAAAATGTCATACTGTTTTCTCCTCTTTTAACAACAGATTAATAAGATTATATAACAAAATTAACCCATACAAGGTACAAGAATACTATTTTACTAAAACACTGTAATTCTTATTTAGCTGTAATTCTGTGTTAGAATGTTACTAACATATATAAAACTGCCTGTTATTTTTAAGGTCTTTTATGGTAGTTCATTGCTGATCATTTAACTTGTTCTTATTCATTAGGAGCTATTTAAATGGTTGGATAAGAATTTGTTCTACTCCCTAAATTTAAGGACAGGCATATCTTTCCTAAATATGTTTGCAATTAAATTGTCTCTGGCTACTCAAAATAGTCTGATTTTTAGTATACACAGAGCAAAGAATTTGCATTTCTTCCTATTATCTTAAAGATGCAAATCCATGGTTCCTACTGTTTGTTTTTATACAGATTCAAAGATAAACTACATAGTTAAACAAGTCACAAACAAAATATGCTTCCTTATTTTTCCTCTCTTTTTCATATTTGAAACAAGTTTTTATTTAATTGCTGTTTAGACAGTTCATCCATATAATTTGATTGAAAGTTTCCAGAAATATCACATAGTAATTCATGCTAGCACATTTGTCTTTTACTTCATACAATTTATATTGTTTTCCCTGCTGCCTTTTCTACTATTTGGGTGATTCTCAATTATGCATAATAAATACCTGAAATAAGTCAAATAGATGTAGTTAGCACTACACAGAGTCAAGTAAAATGGCTGGATAAATATTTTATTTATTTGATTACTTATTTTTATTTTTGATTCACATAATTTCTGCAAGGTAAGAATATTATTTATTGTTATATCTTTCCCAACTCTGTAATCTAATCTTTTTTACAATGAATGTTAGAACAGATCACAGTGTGAAATAATTCAAGATTTAATGTTATTAAAATGTAGCATTTTTATTTTATTTTGCTACTGTTGTTTGCTTGTTTTCTAAACTATATTTTCTTAAATCGCTAAAACCTGAGTATCTTTCTGGGTATACAACATAAAACTGTCCATGTAAAAATTCAAGGCTGCTTTTGAAAAACCAATGGAAAGACCCATGCTAGAAACAATAAGCCACTGAGACATATGCCAGATGGGAAAAATCAAGAACTGTTTAGAAGAAGGAGGAGAAAAATAAAAGCTAAACATAAGAGAATAGAAGAAATATCCTCTATGATTGAATAGGTTAGAGGTTTAATGGAACTAAAAATAGAATATCCTGGGGTGTGGGGAGGGGTGGGGTGGAAGGAAGAATCCTGTTTGAAAGAAGGTGGATAGCCAGTGATGAAATCATAAATACATAATTATATAAATTGGTTGTAAGATATTTTCTCTCCCTCAAGATGTCTCTATAAAGTCTAAGGTTTAAGGTAACATACAATCTATTAAAGGGGTGTCATATCTAGGTGTTTTAATACAGATTAAAACAAGAAAGCAGGAAAGGCAATATATTCAATAATGCTGATGACAGATAATAACAATGAGGTTCAAATACCTTTCATCCAGTGCTAGGTACTCTACACTGGGATAAGCAACACATTGGTTGGCAATTCTAAAGGGTAAAATTTGTGGGTGAAAACCTGAGCTTAAACTGGTTAGCCACACAATTGATCGGTAGCATTCTTGGAACTCTTGAGCTCAAGCATTAAGACCCTAAGCAGCAGGAGAGTTTTGCTAAATAGAACAACAAAATAAAAACTGAAATTTGGGGACAAACTTATGTTAATGTTGCCATAACTTATTATCTAAATTGATGAGAAGAAACTTGTATAAATCAGAGGCTTTATAGTTATTAGTAAGCTGCCATAATGTTTAATTCATTTGAAAGTTATTTAGATTATTGCTTATAAGTGGCATATATTTTTTATTAAAATAAATTGGTTTGAAAAGTCATGGCTGTGTAATGCTAAAGGCAGAGTGGGAAGGAAGGACTGTCGTTTTAAGCTAAGGAAAAACAAATAAAATTTTTGTAATTCAAGGTAAGAAACCTGATCATTATAGTGCAGTCATTAAAAGATGAATCCATACATTAAGAACTAAATGTATAAAATTAAGAGAGAAAATGCAGCATCTTCATAAACAGATCTTCTCACTATAGGTATGAAACTAGTGTTAATTGATTTTTGCAAGTCAGAAAAATAATATTCATAAATTTATAAAAGAAAAAGTATTCTCTCAGGCATATGAAATATTATTACTTTACTTCATCTATTCATCACTATAATAATAATTCAGATAAAATCTAATATCTAATTGTTGCAACTGTATGTGCTCTAACAAATGCATTTGTTTCAAATTACAAACATGAACATCTTCATGTTCAAGTCTTTTAAAAGGTCTTGTGAATTCAAAGATAAATAATATATAGTATGTTCTCTCCAGAACTTACAGTGTAAGAATACATAGTTGGTATAGACGTCCCCCAGTATTTATTCACTCTCTAATTGTCTAATTGAGAATTTAATTATATTCTACCAGGTTCTAAGCACAATGTTCCAACAAAAAGACAAGAAACTTCCTGTCTTAAAACTGGAAAGAACTGCTTCTGAATTCATTACAACAAAAGAACACCTTGCCGTTTTAGAAGGTGCACATAGACTCAGTAGGTGCTAAGAAATTTCTACTGAGATGTTTCATTTCCTCTAGCTCCTCTGTCAAAGCAAGCAGGACCTTTCTGTTATGGAAACCTTGACAGCTCCTTTAAGACAGTTTCTGAATTGACAGAGAAGTAAGTGGAGAGTAAGAGTTGGTATTGTTAAGTCTTAGGTGAAACAAACATAATTACAAATAATCCTCAACAAGACTCCATGCCTTGATACATCACATCAAACACACTTTTCTATAAAGCTGCTAATGTACAAGAACAAGGAAGAAAGTTAACATTCCACGATGAATGCACAGAGATAAAACACAGAGCAACAGATTCTTCAGTGACATTAATAAGGTACTTGGTACATTAAGTCTAAACAAAGTTTGTAGGAGCAGGAATATTTATAGTAACCTCCTGGTATCTGCTTCAAATGTAATTAATTGACTATATAAAAAGCCATTAGCATTCTCATTTCTTCTCTTCAAACTGAATCAAAGCAGATAATAGAATTCATTAGCCAGGATAAAAAATAATAAGGATCATGAGGTCCCTTTGGAATTAATGTGAAATTTTCCCAAACCTCCAATCTTAAAAAGTAAAAAGAGTTATGGTGGAATGTAAGAAGTATGATGGATTTCCTAAATGAAATAAATCACATAAAAGATGATAGTCAATGAATAAAAGCAAATAGCAGATGATTTAGGCTTATAATTTTAACTTTTAATGTTATATTTTTAAAGGATGTTTATTGACATCTTATAAAAACAACTTAACCTGAAATTTGACTATTTTCTCAAATCCAGAAAGTTTGCCCAGATCCCAGAAACATGACCTAAATGAGGTTTAAGCCACACACACAGTAAATTAAGAGATACCGCAATTTCTTACTCTATCATTAAGTCGAGAAATGACTTTTTAAATCAAAAACCATGTTTTAAAATTATATATTAAAGTGCTTCTTGCACTCTTAAAGCAAGTCTGATGCATGACTTCTTACTTTTCTTACTAATCTCTACATTACCCCGTTATAAGTTTAAGCTTGTGTAATTTTTTTAATGTGCATTTCTACCTTACCAAATTTATCATAATTAGTACTTTTTACTCTCTGGGAGCTGCCTTTTTCTGTATTTCGAGTTTGCTCATCACACAATTCCTGAATGATTCTTTACCAATATGCCTTTCATTGCTCCCTAATTTTCTTCCTCCAACCAATCCTTGAAAGAGAAAGCTGCATGTTCTATTCTTACTTTCTAATGTTTCTTAGGTAATAAAGAAAAGAGACCAGCAACATAAAGCATTTATTGCAGAAAATGTTAATTTCCTATCACTCATGTCTTCCCTTATCAATATCTCCTTCAACAATACTAATACCTTTGTTTCAGTCTATTATTACCCTACTTTTGTTTACTAATTCAGTTAAAAATCTGTATCTATGTTCCTTTTGAGACAGAGACCAAAACATTTTACATTTTAAGACACATATTCACTTATATGTGCGTGCACGTGCACACACACACACACACACACACACACAACCTCATATTTTTAAACAACCAAACTAATTTAGCCGTAATAATGTTCATCTTCATTTTCTAATGTCTAATAGAATTTAGCACATATTAGAGGTTCAATAAACGTTCAATAACTGAATAAATGATTAAAGGATACTTTCAACTACTTTTTCTCATTTAAACTTTTTATTTTTATTTAATTTATTGGTGTTACATTGGTTAAAAAATTATGTAGGTTTAACATGTACAATTCTATAATACATCACCTGTTTATTGTATTACCACCCCAAATCAAGTCTCCTGGCGCCACTGTCCCCCTTTATCTTCTTTCCCTTTTCCCCCTGGAAATCACCATACTGTTGCCTGTGTCCATGAGTGGTTGTTTTGTTTGTTTGTTTGTTTGTTTGTTTGCTTAATCCTTTCACCTTTTCACTCAGTTCCATACCCCTTCTCCTTTGACAGCTGTCTGTCTGCTGTTTTTTCTATCGATGAGTCTGTTTCTATTTTGTTGCTTTGTTTGTTTTGTTCATTAGATTGACCTCAGACCTGTCAAAATGGCTTGATTATCATCAATAAATCAACAAACAACAAGTGCTGGCAAGTATGTGGAGAAAGGGGAACCCTCTTTCATTGTTGATGGGAATGCAGATTGGTGTAGCCACTATGGAAAACAGTATGGAGCTTCCTCAAAAAATTAAAAATGGAACCACCTTATGACTCAGCAATTCCATTTTTGGTTATATATCCAAAGAAACCTGAAACACTAATTCGAAAGAATATATACACCCTTATGTTTATTGCAGCACTATTTGCGATAGCCAAGATGTGAAAGGACCCTATAAGTGGCCACCAGATGAGCGGATAAAAAAGCTACAGTACGAATACACAATGGATACTACTTAGCCGTTAAAAAAAAAGGGAAATCTTACTTTGGTGGACAGAATGGATGGATCTGGAGAGTATTATGCTAAGTGAAATAAGCCAGCCAGAGAAAGACAGATACCATATGATTTTATTTTTTCTCATTTTAGGAATAAGTGGGCTATTGTGAAAGTCTGCATTACGTATGAGAGTAGATAACGCCTTGGTTAGAACTGTAGTGCTATACAAAGACAATTTTGGTCTTTCTTATAGCTCTGAGAGTGATGGATGAGTTTTTTTAATACAAAATGTTTTTATCAATATGATTTTCCAATCAAACAGAGATTTTCATGTTTCCATAATTTAACACTGTCCGGAGTGTGACAGATCATTCAAAGTATTTCCTTTGATGCCGTAAAGCAACTCTGTGGTGAAGGGTAAATGGAAGCCCCCCTTTGCAACAACCAGAGTTCTAATGGGGACTTTCCACATTTTGAGATAATGACTCAATAAACAGATTATAAAACTCAACTTCTGAAATGTATAAGCTGTGTAAGGTCATTAGCTCTTTCTCTTTATGCCAAAATTTTCTAAACACAATAGTAAAGAGTCTAAAATCTCAATGCAAAGGCTTCTCATTATAAATGCACAATTTCCATTAATAATTTTGAAATCCTCAAAATTAGTATCTTCTTCCCCTATTTACCAAAGCACCTCTGTACCCCTGGTAGAAGATTTATTGGTCTCTCTTGCACTAAAATTATCCACTTATGTATCTGTCTTTCATAGTAGATTGTGAGCTCCTAGAAGGTAGATAAAATGACTTACTCATCCATGTTTCTCCTATGCCTGGCACATTATTAATTTGTATTAATAGATGGTAAAAAACACTTATTGAGTTAAATTTGGCAGACATTTTATGCATATCTAAATTGCATGACAATCCACATAACCAGATTTTACTAAATTAGACTAAACCTCATCTTCCCACAATATGGCATTTGGCTAGCAATTCTTCTTTCTTAAAAATCTAAAAACAGAAAAATCTGGGAAATATACTGAAATAGAAAAAACCTTGTATTAACAGATTCTTAGTTACTTTGTGCCAACTTTTTGTGGCCCCACTCATTCTTCTTCGATATATAGAACTGTAACTCCAGTGGAATTTGTGTCTTGGGGGTTTCCTAGTCTCTGTCACCACTGGACTGAATCATAGGAAGCTTGTGGGTTGAGGTTAAGACTGCAGACCTTGGGATCAGACTGCCTAATTTCAGATCTCTACTCTCACACTCACTTATTAAGGAACTTAAGGCAAGACATTTAAACTATCAAAGCTTTGTTCTCATTTAAAAATGGAGGTAATAACAGTATACATCAATAGGTTATTTCAAAGGAAAAAATGAAATAACTCATAAATATTATTTAACAAGTCAGCACAGTGTCTGGCATCTCCTGAGTGTTTAATTAATGTTTAAAAATTCTTTGAATTGTTACTACAGTGCTTGGAATGAAGTAGGTTCTCAATAAAAGTTGTTGAAATAAAGTGAAGGAGTCTCATTTTCTTCTGTTTTAGTCAATTAAAAGCCTATGATTACTTTTCAAAAGAGTGACATATTTTTTGTAAACAAAAAACAACAAAATAAACAGCTAATGAAACATATGTTTAGCTATTTTGTCATATTTAACTTTTGGAAGTATTACCATGTCTCTATGTGCCTGAAGTACTTGTGATCAAACACTGATTTGTGAGAGTCATAGCAAGCTATTCTGACCGGCCTACAATCTTATTAAAAAACTACCATAAAATTAAAAATTAAGAAAGGAAACCATAACACACACCAGCACTATAACTGACAACAATAGCAAAATTACAAGCCTCAAGCCAGGCTGGCCTACACTATTACAGAATCAAGGTGTTGAGAACTTGATAAATTAGCAAATGTCAACAAATAACTCTAAGACTATGCTCCACCTTCAAATCACATGACTAAAAAATCATCCCTTTTTAAATTCCAATCACATCCCATTTTACACACCATCTCACCATCTCCACTTCTACTAAAATTATTGCTATAAGGTTATCTCCAACATATTTTCTTAGAATAGTTTGTATTTAAGCATATATATATATATATATATATATATATATATATATATGTCTTATTCTAAAACTAGTATTTTTAAACGTTGATAAAGTCTGCAATAATATAGCATTTTTATATCAAAGAGGTGCTGTGATGTCCTTCACAATTAATAATAAAGTACACAATTCAAAGTACACAACTAAAGTACACAATTAAAACTAACATCAATGTGTTCTCTAGGAGTAATTTGACCTGGAGCATCACTGAATAGCCCAGTAGTTACTTTAAAAAAGTGGTTCAGTAAATTAAGACGCAGTTAGTAAAATAATAGCAATTCTGAATTTATTGTGAACTTTCTGAATACCACTTAACATTAATCTTTTTTTAAAAAAAATCTTCTGAAGTTTGTCTTCAGGTCAGCATGTGTAATGAACTGATAATTTGAATCCTTTGTCTATTATCACTTTTATGTGATTCTATTTATCTCACTGATACTTACTTTTCTGTTTCTTAAAACTCTGAATGAGGTATAAAGCACTATGTAAAATTATTTAAAATCCAAACATCTAATGATTAGACTTCTTGCTGAATGTAATACTTTATGAGATATCTTTGTTTAAATCGATACATATTATTAAAATGGAGACACATGATTCCTCTCCTGTTATGAGTATCAGAGATTGGTTCCATAGGGTTGAAATTAGAGATGGTGGACAATATTTAATTCCTCTTCAGCTAAGTCTTAATCATTTCATTTAAAATTAATCTCACAAATATCATATATCACAAATAATACTGAAAATAAAACACAATTCAAGTGGATAATGAAGCTATTGAGTGTTCCCTCTACTCATGTATATAAGCAAGTAGTAGCTAGTATGTTGTTTCGCTTTTAGAACTTTCAAAACTATACTCAGTAACAGTATTCTAAAGGTGATTGCCAAGGATCTAAATAATACCAAGAAGTATGAAGCTAGTGTGTACCACTGGTTCTCATTAAATTTTTTTTCTATAAACTATATCTGTAGTCAAAAGCAAAATGCTATGTTCCATTCAGATTGTTAGAAAGGTAAATTTATATATAAAGTATAATAATTTCTTCCCTGTGGACTGAATTGCCTTAAGAATAATAACAAACTCAAATTCTTTGGCATAGTGTAATAGCAAACTAAAGTGTTAAAATAGATTAGATTCTACAGTCTAGGTACTTAAGTATTCCTATGCATTTATACATTTAAATTTTTAATGTATAAGAAAAGACTAGTTTAATAGCAATATAATACATTATACTATGAGATAGAAAAGCACAAACCTAGTCAACACACTCTAATTCTGTTAGAATTAGTTTACCTGCCCGAGTGTCAATGATGTTTCTTCTCTCAACATGAAAAGGACAGGGGATTATTTTTTCTTAGAGTTACATTTCCATAGTCATTAAATAGCAGGGGAAACTTAAAAATAGCAGAAGTTACACCTCTAGTGGGTATATGTCAGCACCACATACTCAAACATGTTAATATTTCTAAAATAAACTATGAATCAACACATCAAGTGGGATAAATTTAGTCTATAAATAGACTCTGTTCTGTTTAAGGCATGCTTGGCTGCCAAGTGAGTATAGGTTAAATTAATTTGTTTCAGTGACTCTACGATAAACTCGCAGGTGAGAAATACCACTTTAAGGAAAATAGGGAGGACTTACCTTGGCACATAAAACCCCTTTCTTCATAGCCAGCATTGCACGAGCACTTGCCAATGGGCACAAGCCATTCACCTTCTGTGCTGCAGTACATCCTAGGAGGATCATCCTCCTTGGAATTGTTAACACAAGAACCCCTAACCTCCACTAAGGATTGAGAATCCATGGGTACTGTGTCTGGAAACATGGCCAGATTCTTCACTATAAATGGGCACTTTTTGAAGTACACTCTCACGGACACCAAGGCAACACAAGCTCCAACATCTTGAAAAGCCAAATAAAATCCCTTTTTGTTGACAGGACCTACTTCTCTAACTTCAGTGTTGAGTTTAAGAATACGGTCCCCCAGATCCATTTGCGTGAAACTTTCATCGGCTGCAATGGTGTCAATCTTTGTAAACTGGTGCTCTCGGAACTTGACCCCATGATCATCATCAGACTCCATGTAGTACAGGTTGAAAGTCTCCTTGCAAGTCCCCAAAACGAATGGGATGCTATTACAGTCTCGTAGAGTGAACTTGAGCTCCACATAGACCTTCTGAGCTGAGTTCCTGGGGACCCAGTTGGTTCTCAGCCAATTATTTTGACTATGTTCCATTACATTGCACACCTGGTAAGTCCTGATGGGTGTGTAATGCTCGTCCACACCACTGATTTCTTCCCACTGAAGAACCAAAGAAGAAAAAAAAAGAGGCACTTAATAAGTTAAGAATAATGAATAAATAAGATGAGGGTGCTAATGGTGTCACGGAAAATGCAAAATAAATAAGCTGAAACTTTAGTGTTACTCATCAAAGGTCATGATGTAGGGAAACACCATAACATTCTCAATTTTTTTATTTGCAAGGGTCTCTGAATTCACTGACACAGAGTAATTTACACTTTTGATTAATACATGTGAATTGCATTGAAGTTTGTGGGACATTCAGGGAAAAAGTTGCTTAGCATTTCATTATACCACAAAATATTCCAGCATTAAAACCTCAACTCAGTCAGACCAGCATGGCTCAGTGGTTGAGCATCCACCTAAGAACCAGAAGGTCACCGTTCATTTCCTGGCCTGGCCATATCCCTGGGTTGCCGGCTGGATTCCCAGTATGGGGCATGCAGGAGGCAGCCAATCAATGATTCTTTCTAATCATTGATGTTTCTCTTTCTCCCTCTCCCTTCCTCTCTAAAATCAATAAAAATATATTAAAACAAACAAACAAAAGGCTCAACTCAGGCATCTTCAATAACACTATAAAATAGTTTTATTAGATATTTTTGGATGTTTTTGTTTGTTTGTTATTAAAAACTAGTGGCCCAGTGCCTGAAATTCATGCATGGGGGAGGGGTGTTCCTCAGATTGGCCTGTACCCTCTCCAATCCGGGACCCTTCGAAGGATGTCCTATTGCCAGTTTATAGGGACCAGGCATAAACCGGCAGTCAGACATCCCTCTCGCAATCCAGGACTGCTGGCTCCTAACCACTCACCTGCCTGCCTGACTGCTTGATTGCTCCTAACCATTATGCCTGCTGGCCTGCTCGCCCCCAAATGCCCCCTGTGGCAGTGTGCTTGCCCCCAACTGCCTCCCCTGCTGGCCTGCTCACCCCTACCTTCCCTCCCCACTGGCCTGCTCACCCCCAACTGCCCCCTGCTGGCCTGCTCACTCCAAACTGTCCCCCCCCCCCCCCCCGCTGTCCTGATCACCTCCAACTGACCCCCACTGAGGGCCTGCTTGCCCCCAACTGACCCCCCTGCTGGTCTGCTTACTCCCAACAGCCCCGCACACCACCAGCCTGATCACCCACAACTGCCCTCCCCTCTTGGCATCTAACCACCTCTACCCCGCCACCATGGATTTGTCCAGAAGAATACCCAGAAGGTCTCCTGGAAGGTCTCCCAGTCTAATTAGCATATTACCCTTTTATTAGTATAGATAGAGGCCTGGTACATGGGTGGGGGCCAGCTGGTTCTCCCTGAAGGGTGTCCCAGATCAGGCTGGGGGTTTCCTTGGGGCATGGAGCAGCCTGTGCAAGGGGCCTGTGGTGGTTTGCAGGCTGGCCATGCCCCCATGCTGTGAGTGTCCCTGCTGGGGGTGCCTGGCCAGCCTGGGTGAGGGGCTGATGGCTATTTACAGGCTGGCCAACCCCCCCAGCAGGGACCCTCACCCATGGGAGTGTGGCCAGCCTGGGTGAGGAGCTGAGGGCTGTTTTCAGGTTGGTCATGCCCCCTGGTGATCCAGGCTCCCAGCCACTCCCATTTTTCTTTTTATTTTTCAGTGCTTCCTTGAGTGGAGGCCTCCTTGAGCAGAGACCAGTGCCAGCTGGAAGCCTGGGTTGCCCCTTGGCAACCCAGGCTCCCAGTGCCTTCTTGAGCGGAGGTCAGGGCCAGCTGGAAAAAGGTATTTGGGATTTATTTATTTACTATAATTGAAACTTTGTAGCCTTGAATGGAGGCCAAGGTGGATGGGAAGCTTGGCTTCCTCCATCGCCAGGGGCAACCCAAGCCTCCTACTCACTCTGGCTCCATGCTGCCACAATCTTGGTTGGGTTAATTTGCATAGTCACTCCTGATTAGCTGGTGGGCATGTCTTGTGGGTGTAGCGGAGATATGGTCAATTTGCATGTTTCTCTTTTATTAGATAAGATAATGAAAAAAATATGACTGCCTAAATTAATATTCTCCCAATTTGGGCCATATTTTGGTAAAATCAGTATATGGAAAAGCAAAGTAAATCTTAATGATACTATGACCATGTGTCTTCATGTATGTCATTTTTAATATAGTTATGGTGGACTATGAAAGGAAATTTGAAGTAAGAATATAAGCATCCCTTCTTCTTGCCCCAAAATAAAAGATAAAATAGTTATGCACAAAGAACAAAAGATAAAAGTGTAGTAAACATTTCAATTCTTAATATATTTTACCCACATTTAATTTTACACAAGAAAAAAAAATAAATGGCAATTTGTGTTGTTGCTGTTATAGCAGTTAGGGCTACCCTAATACAAATGTTTTATTGTAAAAACATTTAAAATGTTTTGAGACTTTTTAGAAGACTGAAGCCCCCCCCTCTCCAATCCTTAGAGCAGGTTTTGAGAAACTTTTTAAGTTGGCATCAGATAGTTTGTGTTACTTACAATTCCATGATTATAACAGTTTTGCCTACTGCTGCCTGGAAAGTACAATTTTTACCATGACATTCTTGAATTAAAAGGCTCCCCATTACCTATGCATAACTCTCATTTGACATTTGTGTTTTTCCAAAGACTGGTGCTAACCTACATTTATATTTTGTTAGAAGTCTGAATTGAGATTAGTGAATTATGTTTCACTGTGCACATACCATGTTCTCGTCAATATGAAGTCTTTCACTATTTTCATTTTGTTTATGGTATTACCCCAACTGGACTGTGTTCTTTTCTCCTTGATGTCTTCCATACCCCACTCATTCTTATTACATAAGAATATATTGTATAACTCTTATTAAATACCATATTTAATTCATGAAACATATTAAGATAGGTCTAGTTTTGCTTCAATGCCTTTGCTAAATATTAGACCTCTTCATATCTTCGGTAGTATGCAACATAAAACTTCACCTTTCGGAAGATGCATATTATTTTTTTCTTATAATACATGTAGAAATAATTCAAGGAAGTAACACATATAAGGTTCTTGTTAGACAATATATCTTAATTTTTAAATAAATAAACAAACACAATCCTTGTGAATCCCTTTATAAATGTATTCTAAATTTTTATCCATTAAAGGAATGACAAGTTTTACATAGCTTTAAAGAAAATCAATGGCATTTAAGGTACATTAACATTTTTTCTATATGTATTTATTAAAAACACATAGAAATTAATTTCAATCCATAACTTCTAGTCACAAAATAAGATGAAATGTTAACATATTAAATTGATGATAACCACAAGAAAAGGATTATGAAATTTATTTGGCCTTTGACCTCATTAGAAAAATAAATTATCTGCATTAGGGTGTTTAAATTAACAAAACTAATTTGTGGACCACCATCAATACAGTTAAAACAATTTTTATTCTCCCTACCTTTTCTACAAAGCTAAAAATAAACAAAAACATAAACCACTACTTATTTTAATAATCTCAATCATTCAAGATTTAGAATATAAAAAAAAGCATTAATTTTCTGGAAATAAAATTGTTTTGACTTAGGTCCAACAAAGAAACAAATTTGGAGTATTTTAGAAAACCTTAGACTTAATATGTAAGACACATTTATATCTTAATACAAGAAAATAAAATATTCACACTATGCTTCTACTAATCAACAATACACCATTTCCAACCATCCACTCTATGAAATTTTAAGAAGAAAACTATGCATGAGAGTCTCAATCTTCAGGATTTTACACTGAGATGCTTATAATAGTATAGTCATATCTGAAGCAAAATTAATGTATATGTTTAATACCAGAAAAATAAAAAGCCTGACTGGTGTAGCTCAGTTGGTTAGCACGTAGACCTGAATAAGGAAGGTTTGCCGGTTTGATTCCCAGGCAGGTCACATGCCTAGGTTGTGGGTTTCCCTCCTCTCTAAAATTAATAAGTGTATCCTCAGGTGAAGATTAAAAAATTATAAGAAAGAGAGAGAGAGAGAGAGAGAGAGAGAGAGAGAAAGGGAGGGAGAGAGGGGGGGGAGGGAGGGAGGGAGGGAGGGAGGGAGGGAGGGAGGGAGGGAGGGAGGGAGAAAGAGAGAGAGATAAAGAAAGAAAGAGAGAGAGGGAGGGAAGGAAGGAAGGAAGGAAGGAAGGAAGGAAGGAAGGAAGGAAGGAAGGAAGGAAGGAAGGAAGGAAAGAAGGAAGGAAGGAAGGAAGGAAAGAAGGAAGGAAGGAAGGAAGGAAGGGAGGAAGGAAGGGTGAACAGAGTTGTAGTTCCTCAAAACTCTGATAATCTGGTGTTGAAAAGTCATCATGAAGTGAAACCACCTCTGTGGTCATCACATTGGTTCTCCAATGGCACTGTAAAGACAGAGCCTACCAAAACCCCAGAGAGTAAATGTTTTCTGTGGACATTTTAAAGAAAGTTAGATCATGACATCATTGTTTAAAAACAAACCAACTGTCTTAAAAAATTTAGGTCAAGATTTCCTTTTCAGAATAAATATGAGTTTGTGCTTTGCTGAATCAATTGCAAATTTCTTCTGCTTTGTATGAGCAGCATTTGTACTAGTCATGAAACAGAGAAGAGATTATAGAGAGATGTTCATAATTTAATGTAAACTATTATTTTAATTATGGAGCTTTCATTCTGATTTAACAATTTCCCTCTCAATGCTAATTTGGCAAGCTATCACAAGTCCTGGAATACAGAGGTATAAATCTCAGAAAGATAATGCAAACAGCACCACAATGCTTTGAATGTAAAAGGTTGCAGAGAGCAATTATCGCTTCATTAATTTGTAATGAAGACCAAATTGCCTGTAAGTGATAGTGGCTTGCTGTCTCAGACCACTTACAAAAACATTATCACTAACTCTGGAATTTACTAAGGACTGAAGATAGCAGAAACAAAATCCCTAAATGAGCGTTTTCACAATAGCAGCAGCTAAGCAAAAATCATTAATTAAAACTGCTGTTGTAAACCTTACACTATATAATTTTAAAGAATGTCCAAATTTACCCTATTTTCTTACTCCGAGAACTACCAATAAATGTGCATACATTATTACAGATATGTGATTGCCACAATCACTGTCCCAAGGCAGACTCAGAAAATGAAAACAGGAGCCATATAGAAGTGGGTGGTCCAAAGGTTCGTTCTTTTCCCTGTGTCAATTCCTAAGGAAAATCACAGACAACACGGGGTGAGGACATGAGTGGGGCGTGTCATGGGGGTAAAGACACACATGTAATAACTTAATCAATAAAGAAAATTTTAAAAAAGAAAATCTCTGCAAGGCGTATGCAGCAGCAACGTTGTCTTCAGCAGAAGGGGATACTCAACTAGGAGGAGCTCAAATTCTTTCTAAAGCTCCAGTCTCCCAAGGCAACAATTCTGATATGCAGATTCTTACTCCAAGCATTTATTATTAGACCACAGAAGTCAGACAGAACTCAGTGCGCTGTTGTTGTGTTGTGTTCTCTTGTTCCAAATTATAGGTCTGGAAACCAGTTGTATCCAGATATCCTCACCCTAGCAAGGTCACTCTGAAATCTGTTCTCAACAGCATAATCACAGTGAACCTCCCCATTATCAAAAGATAGTGTAGGATACAAAGGAGACTCTTAATTCATATTTTCTAGATAGCAGTTCTATGTCATTGTGTTAGGGGCAGAAATAGAATATTGAAAAATAGCTACAATTATAAGAAATATTAATCATGCTCTCTTAACCATGATTGTGCTGTTCTGGTTAGAGAAAGCACATTCTAATCTGGCTGAGAGTTGTATGCCCTGGGACATGGGAGCTAATATTAGAATGCAGCCCATCCTCGTTTTCTGAGAACTGCCTACATATGGAAAGGTACAACTTTATGGCTGGGACAATCTAGTCCTGGAAGCACCTACCTTTTGCAATGCCCAGCTTCTGGTCCCGGAGGTGCCCAGAGGCACCCTCCCTCGGCAACGCCCCTCCCCCGCATCCCCACCTGCAATGCCGGTAACCTGTAACCATTATACCTTGCTTACTTGCCTATGCTCGGAATTCTTACTATCCCACATAATCTTTGCCTCCTACCCAATATGAGCAGCTGGCCTAAGGGAAGGGGCACAGCAGATTTTTTGGGATGACCTGCTGCTCTCTCATACCAATGGCATTATTGGAATAAATGCTCAGATATGATTCAATCCTATCTCTACTTAATTGGCTCAAGTAGTGACAGGCAGCCTGAATCTCTCGGTTGTCCAGTTACAATTGATTCAAACATATTTTTTTGGGGGAAAAACCTATATTTTAATAATTAATCAGCATTTATCCTAATAACTATCATTCTGACAAACCTCAATTATAGTAATTAAGGATTTTTACTCAATATTAATTACTTTCTTGGGTACATTTTTAGCTACTTGGTAATTGGAAAAAGGAGAAAATGTGTGCATTAAAAAAAAGATACGTTTTTGTATTGATTTTAGAGAGAAAAGAAAGGAGAAGGAGAGAGAGAAACATCAATGTGACTCAATCAGCTGCCTCTTGCACTCCCCAGGGAGATCAAGTTGGTTCCCCAGATTGGAAATCTAACCAGTGACCTCTCGGTGAATGGGAAGACACTCAACCAAACCGAGGCACATTGGCCAGGGCTGTTTGCATTTTTTCTTTTCTTAAAGATGGAGAACCTGAAATACATTTTGTGTGTAGGTTAACATGATTTGGAAAATATTAAGAAAGTGAGAAAAAATAACTTCATGATTTAACTAATAAGACATAAATTCAATTTCTTAAAAATCTGCAGATGTTAATAGAAAAACAGTCAATATTCTTATGTTTACAATATTGCTTTTGCATTTCAGTGGTTAATAAGAATCAATTTCTGCTCATTATAAAATGCTGATAATTAACTTTGCATTCAATGATTGTAAGTGATATTAAGTTGGTCCATGCTATTCTTTCTCTATATTTTTTTACATTTTTCTTCCCTTGCACACACTCATTTCAAAATTCAGGGTTCATCTTAGAAATATTTTCACATTTACCATATATATATATATATATATATATATATATATATATATATATTTAATCCTCACCCAAGGATATTTTCCAGTGATTTTTAGAGAGAGTGACAGAGTGAGGGAGAGACAGAGAGAAGCATCGATGTGAGAGAAACACATTGATTGGTTGCCTCCTGCATGTGCTTTGACCAGGCACAGGGCCAGAGAGGATCCTGCAACGGAGGTGCGTGCCCTTCACTGGAATCAAATCCAGGACCCTTCGGTCTGCAGGATGACGCCCTATCCACTGAGCCAAACCAGCTAGGGCAATACACATCAATATTTTAAGCATGGAGATGCATAATTGCTTACAATAAGAGTGTCACTATCAAGTGTCAGGCACAGAAATACTTATAAAAGTCATTATACTTCTAGTTATTTATAAATAGTCATTCTTAGCCCATTCTAGTCTCAGAAGGACATACATACAGATATATACATACATATATTTCTAACAATCCTATATAATAAACCCTAATATGCAAATCGACCAAACAGCAGAATGACTGGTTGCTATGATGGGCACTGACCACCAGGGGCAGACACTCAATGCAGGAACTGCCCCCTGGTGGTCAGTGTGCTCCCAAAGGGGGAGCACTGCTCAACCAGAAGCCGGGATCACTGCTAGCGAATGCTCCCCACGGGGACATCCCCCAAGTTGTCCTGGACTGCGAGAAGGTGCAGACTGGGCTGAGGGACCCCACCCCTACCAGTGCATGAATGTCATGCACCAGGCCTTCAGTATTATACAAAAAGTTAGAGTAAAAAAGTTGAGATTAATAAGGAATAGAATTGTTTGGTTTCTGTGTTTTTGTTGCTATTGATGTTGACTTTTGGTCAAATCAGAGAATTACATTTGTAACCAGAAAATCAAGGAGGAAGAAGATGGATCTTTGATGTTGGAAAGCCAGAATCAGTAATAAGATGCAGGCCAGAGATGAAGAATAGAAATTCCTGGAAGGGGCCTGACTAGGATGGTAGGCCAGTATCTTCATAGTAATGACCACTATCTATCCCCCCACACTCATCTCTAAATCTCTAAGTATTCAGCAGAAATTTGATAATGGTATTAGGACTGTCTTAATGAATGTAGGGAGGACAATGCCCCAGTTTGGATAAGCGTACTAAAAAGAAAACCAGGGCAGGGATGAAAGGACAGAGATTATTGTTTCTTAAATATGTTTTTATTGATTTCAGAGAGAGGAAGGGAGAAGGAGAGAGAGATAGAAACATCAATGATGAGCATCATTGATGACCTGCCTCCTGCATGCCCCCTACTGGGGATCAAGCCTGCAACCCTGTCATGTTGCCACATGCTCTGACTGGGAATCAAACTGTGACCTCCTGGTTCAAGGGTTCACACTCAACCACTGCACCACACTGGTTGGGCAGGACAGAGATTATTAATGAGGAAAGCCAACAAAGGATTTCAGAGAGTGAGCGCAAGAGTTAGGACCAGGATGGTGTAACAAATCTGTTTTAGGATTATCAAGAAATATTGAGTAGGCTTGGTACTTTTTGTAGTTATAAAAACACACAGATTATAAGGGCACTGTCTCTAGAAAGCTTGATGGTATGGGGATCCTGTGTCCCTTACAACCCCCTCCCTTGAATTCTGTCTTTACTCAGCAATTCATGTTCACAGATGCTTCCATCTTCATTCTCAGTGCTTCTCAGCTCCTTTAACCCCCAGACTGAGACAAGAGCTAGAGCAGTTTGGCTTCACCATTCTACGGCTTTAATGTTAGTTATTCTCCTCTCAACTGGAATCAGTGATACTATACTGAGATATCAGGACTGCTGTTGCCATAACTTTGTACCTGTGGACAAACGTCCCATATTACTGATCACAGTCTATCTAATTCCCTTATGTCCGTGGTTCTCATATAAAAAATTAGCAAGCAAACTTTTCTAAAATACTGCTTCATGGGCGTTTCATAATTATTTTTAACTACCTAGGTAATTCTAAGGAACCCTTAAGGTTGAGGACCAATGCTATATGTCCCTTAACTGGATTTGTCATTTCTGTGCTCTACCTGACCTGACAGCATATTTCAAAAACCGCTTCCAAGATTTCCAAATCTCCTCAGAAACTATGTATACATTTTCTAGATAGCCCTGCCCCTGTCTCTGTAGAATGGCCTTTGCTCAGCCCTCATTCCATCTGTATTTTAATTCCAGCTTGGCCAAAGCCCAGGCACACCTTATATAGAAGCTCACCTGAATAACCTCATCTTCTACCTCCCACAAAGAACTGTATGATATTATTATAACAAACAAAGTAAATCTAATCACAATGTTCTATTTTGCATCTGGCTGTAAATGCAAACAGTGTGCACTACAAATAGATGTAAACAGTGTGTGGGGGAGGCTTATCTTCAGTCACATATTTCTTGAGGTATGAATATGAGACAACTTGTGTTAGACATGCTGCTGCTTTTATGTTTGCTATAGTTTGATAGTTTCCCATTTCAGTCTTCTATGGTGATTTTTTAAAGATGCTTGTATGATAGAAGTTGTATTCAACTCCACATGCATTTATTAAATATATAAAAAACCTAGGTCAGAAACAATGGATAGTCAAAAGTTAAAGTGTGATTTTTGTTATGCAGAAGTTTTGATGCTAGAGGGAGAGGCATAAGTGTCACACAAGCAAATTATGAAATGCTCTCTATGTGACCTCCTGAAAAAAGTTGTAGGGAAAGAGGAAGAATTAACACCACAAGAAAAATCCTAGGAAAGGAATAAGAGAAAAAGAAACAGAAGGGTAGTAGGGTTAGTTCTATAGGGCAAATACAGAGAGAAAAAAAGTGTGAGCAAACCAGAAGATGTGTAAGGACAGACCAGTTTAATAAATTGAGTTTCACTACAGCTAAACAATAGGGCACTGAGCAGTGAGTATGCGGGCAGTTACTTAGGACAGAAAGGTCTGGGCCCACTTGAACAATATCAACTGACATGTCTCTACTTCATGTGCTACCATGAGAAACTACTGAAAAAAGGTACAAGGTTAATTCTAAACTGGGTGCTGGTTCTCTTAAAAAGGGGAGTGAGGGGCTTTAGAAAGAGCACTACAAAAATCAGAAGAAAAGCCATAAGGTGACCTTTGTTGAATAAATGTATACTGAACATTACTCAAAAGATCATAAAGACACACACAATTTTTTATGAATGCGTACAGTTTACCTCTACAAGTGCAGTGTAACAGCTGCTTATTATGTTAGAGTTTTTTGATTACTAATTCATATGTCAGAAAGATCCCTGTACTGAAAAATTGTAAGTATCAGCTGAAAAAACATCTAAGTGCATGATATAAATCCATGCATGTCTTTAATGCTTCTCTTATGAAACAGTGTTCTCATTATACTCTAGAATTCCTTTCAGAAACAACCAATTTATATTTACTGAATGACTGAGTCAAGGTCTGCATCAAAAATTGATTAATGGAAAAGATAGACAGATTACCTGTCCTTAAATACCTATTGTATTTATGTTATATCCATTATTATATATCTTGTTATTTTTAAAAGGTATATTTATTTAATTATTTATTCATTATTCTTTCTACCCAACATGCTTCTTAGTTTGGCCCTTTTTCTCCTTCTAAACATCTATTTCTGTATCTAAAACCAAGTACTTTGTAAAGAATAACTAGAATTAAATATTATGTATAAAATGTTAAGCTTATATAACTAACAAAACACAGAGTGTGCTTTTTGATATAGAAGGCATTCAATAAAAAAATCAATACTCTGTACTGTTATGTGTCAGGGAGTGACCTTATAATGAGTAAATACAAGACCCATTCCATGAATGTAAGCATTTTTTTAAAATTCTTTAAAGAAGAGGACATTTTCTAGAAATAACATGTCAGTAAATTTATAATAAATATTTTTGGAAATGATAGTAACAAATTTTAAAAGATGAAGAAAAGAATCTTAAAATTTAGAAGATGGTGGAGTTGTAATTAAAAAACAAACAAAAAAAAACTTGCCTGGCCAGCATGGCTCAGTGGTTCAACATTGACCTATGAACCAGGAGGTTATAGTTAAGTTCCCAAGTAGGGTATATACCCAGGCTGCATGGGATCAATGCCCAGTATGGAGCTTGCAGGAGGCAGTTTGTCAATGATTATCTCACATCATTGATGTTTCTCTCTCTCCTTTTCCATCCCTCTCTAAAATCAATAAAAAAAAATTTTTATAGGAAACTACCAAAAAGAAAAAATTAAGATACCTAGGAATAAACTTAACTAAGGACATAAGAGACCTGTGCTTGGAAAACTACAGGACATTGAAAAAATAGATAGAGGAAGACATAAACAAATGGAAGAACATATCATGTTCATGGATTGGTAGAATCAACATCATTAAAATGTCCATACTACCCAAAGTAATCTACAGATTCAATGCAATCCCCATTAAAATACTAATGGCATATTTCAAATATCTAGAACAAACTCTCCAAAAATTCATCTGAAATTAAAAAAAGACCTCTAATAGCCACAACAATCCAGAGAAAGAAGAACAACATTGAAGGGATCACAATACCAGATATCAAGCTATATCAGCAAGCCAGGGTTCTCAAAACTGCCTGGTACTGGAACAAGAACAGACATATAGACCAATGGAATAGAACAGAGAACCCAGAAATCGAACCAAGCCATTATGCTCAATTAATATTGAACAAAGGAAGCAAGAACATACAATGGAATCAAGACAGTCTCTTCAATAAATGGTGCTGGGAAATTTGGTCAGATACATGCAAAAAAAAAAAAAAATGAAACTAGATCACCAACTTACACCAAACACAAAAACAACTCAAAATGGTTAAAACACTTAAATGTAAGACAGGAAACCATAAAAATCCTACAAGACTCAATACGCAGCAAAATAGCAGACATATGTTATAGCGATATCTTTATAGACACAGCTCCTAGGGCAATGGAGACTAAGGAGAAAATAAACAAATGGGACTACATAAAAATTAAAAGCTTCTGCATAGCAAAAGAAATCATCAATAAAACAATAAGAAAGCCCACTGCGTGGGAGAACATATTTGCCAATGATATTTTAGATAAGAGTTTAATCTCCAAAATTTACAGAGAACTCATACAACTTAACAAAAGTAAGATAAATGATCCAATCAAAAAATGGACAAAGGATCTAAATGGACACTTTTTGAAAGAGGACATACAGAAGGCCGAGAGATATATGAAAATATGCTCAAAGTCACTAATCATTCGAGAGATGCAAATCAAAACAACAATGAGATATCATCTCACACCTGTCAGAATGGCAGTCATCAACAAATCAACAAATGGCAAGTGCTGGTGAGGATGTGGAGAAAAAGGAACCCTTGTGCACTGCTGGTGGGAATGCAGAATGGTGCAGTCACTGTGAAAGACAGTATGGCATTTCCTCAAAATTTTAAAAATGGAACTCACATTTGACCCAGTTATCCCACTTCTAGGAATATATCCCAAGAAACCAGAAACACCAATCAGAAAGGGTATATGCACCCCCATGTTCATAGCAGCACAATTTACAATAGTTAAGATTTGGCAACAGCCTAAGTGCCCCTCAGCAGATGAGTGGATTAAAAAACTGTGGTACATCTACCCCATGGATTACCACACCGCTATAAAAAAGAAAGAACTTTTACCATTTGCAACAGCCTGAATGGAACTGGAGAGCATTATGCTAAGTGAAATAAGCCAGTAGGAGAATGATAAATATCACATGACCTCACTCATATGTGGGATGAGTGAGATGATAAATGATAAATATCACATGACCTCACTCATATGTGGGATGATGAACATAATTTGATGAACAAGAATAGATCCAGAGACTAGTGGTAGGGGAGGGGAGAGTTAGAGATCAACCAAAGGACTTTTATGCATGCATATTAGCATAACCAATGGACACAGACACTGGGGCAGTGGGGCTTGTCTGGGGTGGGAATGGCTAAGGGGGATCAATTGGGGGAAAAAGAGACATATGTAAAACTTTAGACAATAAAAAAAAATCCTCAAAAAGAGAAAACTATCAAAATAATATAAAATGCTTAAAGAACTACTGAAAATGTGATTATCTAGCCAGAGGAATTGACTTGCAACAGATATGATGGATTAAAATATAAAATATGCCTCATAAAGATATTATCTAAATTTACCATTGTCAAGGATTTTCAATTAAATCTGCTAATTGGAAGTTATTTTTTCTATGTGGGGAAGAAGATCAATATCAAAGGAAGGATAGGAAAGATATAATTTATATTATAGAGGTTTGATTTAAATGGTTAAGTATTTTTTATTTATAAAGTAAGACAGGCATATAATTCCAAAAATGTCATTTTAAAAACTATAACCATGAAATATAACATTACCTGAAATGATCTCTGTGAAGAGGAGATCAATATGGTTAAAAATTATTTAATAGACCATTTGCTTAGTCCATGAAACAGAAAAATGAACATTGTTTGTTATCAGATATTTTTCTTACTCTGTCTTCCTGTTCATATATATTGCTAATTGACTTTACTTTTTACAGAATAAATTTCCCTTAAAATTTAGGGTATAGGACAATTAAATTAGAATATCATGTTTTAAATTCTTGGTAAAAGGTTCAATATAAAATTGCCCAATAAAAAGATAATCTTAGAATTCAGTATAACTACTTGAAAATAATGGGGGGAAATTTCATGCACCTGGGTTTAACATGTCTAGACTGAAAACTGTGCTAAGATGGGCATTGACAGAATTATTACAAATGGCCAACTACTAGGATATTAATGCATAGCAATGGCAGCAGTACATTTCGTATCAGTTGTGAGATTCATGTAATTTCCTGCTATGATAATGGCTTACAGCCACAGGAATCATAGTAATTTACCACATACCTGCGGAGCACTCACAGTGACGGAAATGAAATTAACTCGTGTCACTGTGGAGCATATGCTAAGTTTCACAGATCTTCAGATAACTAAGTTTATTTTAACACTATAAATGTAGTTTTTGAGAGCATTTGCCTGAAATGTAAGTGGCTTTATAGAACCAATGTTAAAGCTACAGAAACTCTTTCTCCTGCTCTTCCCACAAGGATAGCAACCGTGCTTCACAGGAACAGTTTAATCTTTATCCATGGAGCATCTGCAAAGCCCAGATTAAGGGTCAAAACCCTAGAGACAGACTCTGGGTTTGAAACCTAGCTCTGCTACTTAATAATTTAACATACTATAATTTAATTCGCACACCCGAACATAACTGTGAACTCTTTCTAGAGATGTTGTAAACAAAAGTAGATTGTCTATTTTCAACAGTATGCTGTGCCTGGGAAACAGTAAACTAAAGTTATTGTTATTCCGTTTAAGCATAGTTAACTAAACATGTGATTGGAATACACTGAATTTTTTTCCTTATAAACTAATCCAAATATATTTTAAGTTCTATCTTTCCCTATATCCTATTCATCTTTTTTTTTAATAGAGTTTCTTCAAACTTGTTTAAGGTAACTAAAATTTCTATGGTAAAATTGCCATTCCATATGGAGTAATAGTTTTGACAATGATATTCCACACTTTATCAAGTACTATAGTTTTGTAATTTTTTAGGCATTGACCTCACTATTATTTTTTAAACTAGAGGCCCAGTGCATGAAATCTGTGCACTGGGGGAGGGGTCCCTCAGCACAGCTGGCCCCCTCTCACAGTCTGGGAGCCCTCAGGAGATGTCCTACTGATGGCATAGGCCCGTTCTCCACAGGCCTAAGCCATCAGTAGGCCTCCTTCTGTGGGAGGTGACCGGCTGATCAGGGGAAGGTGCCACCCCCATCACCCTGCTGCTGCTGCCACTGCTGGCTGCTGCAGCCACCAAGGTGTTTTCATCAACAAGAACTCCAGTCCCTTCACCATGAAAAAATGACAACTTTATGCATTTTCAAAATGTCTCTTTCATAGGATATGACCTTTCTTTCTTTCTTTCTTTCTTTCTTTCTTTCTTTCTTTCTTTCTTTCTTTCTTTCTTTCTTTCTTTCTTTCTTTCTTTCTTTCTTTCTTTTCCTTACCTGAGGATATTTTTCCATTGATTTTTAAGAACATGGAAGAGAGAGGGAAAGACAGGGAGAAACATCAATGTGAGAGGGACACTTTGATTGGTTGCCCCTCGCATGAGCCCTAGACAGGGAGGATCCTGCAACCTAGGTACATGCCCTTGACCAGAATCAAACCTGGACCCTGAAGTCAGCAGGCTGAGGCTCTATCCACTGAGCCAAATTGGCTAGGGCAGGATATGACATTTCTTAGCCCCTCCAGAAGCAGACATTCATTTTTTCCTCCAGGAGTGAGGTGGAAAATCTCTAGGTCACCTTCTTGGATTCTTATTACCCAAGTTACCAAGAACACTGTGAGTGGCATACAGGGAGTTTAGCCAATGAGCTGTAAGAAAAGGTGTTTCCTCTGCAGCTGGTGCACAGAGGTGGGACTGCTGGTGCACTGTCTCCCAGCAGGGATGGGCCCCCCTGTTTGTTGTGTCTCTGCTCTGGGACCATCTGTGTGTCCAGCTTCCTCCTAAGCCAGTTGTGACTGTTATGGTGTCCTGGCTAATTTGCATATTATATATATATATATATATATATATATATATATATATATATATATATGGTATATAATCTATTTGTATGAGGCATTAATAGGCAGATTCTATGTTTTAATAAAATTAACTATGTGTGGGGACCCTGACCAGAGTACACCAGATGATAAAGGTCCATTTGCCATATGCATGTGCAAAACAATGATGCAGTAGTTTTCTGTACGTACTGCATAGTCGTACCTTTATTTTATGTAACACTGATGTTACATTAAGAAGCTTCTTTTGTCTGAACTAGTATAGAATATACTGCTGACCAGCTGGTGGTGAGACTACTTGGTCTGGCTGCTGTGTTTGCAAGCACTACTGTATGTTCAATGGCTTCTGTGTCTGCAATAAAGTCTCATCTGCCTGCAGCCTCTCCTGACTTCTTCCAATGCCCATTGTCTATAGAGGTCCTGTCCTCAGCAAAAGGGATCAGACCCAACATTATGTATTACTGTTATATTACAGTTTTACTCTATACAGAAGTGTGTTAAGCTTTAGTTATCTCATGTCTAAATAAAGATAACAGTACCTTTCTTATAAGATTGTTCACTTACTTAACAGATAATATTGGTAGTTAATAAGTGTTTACATAGCTGTTACCTGCAAACTAATTTATTTTATTTAATGAATATCTACATGCTACAAAATTATTTTTTGGTGTTATCATTATAATAGAGATACAGAAGTCATGGTTTCCTGCCCTTGAAAACCTTGCATTATAAGAATGGAAATATGCCCTAACCAGTTTGGCTCAGTGGATAAAGCGTCAGCCTGTGGACTGAAGGGTCCCAGGTTCAATTCCTGTCAAGGGCATGTACCTTGGTTGCGGGCACATTCCCAGTAGGAGGTGTGCAGGAGGAAGCTGATTGCTGCTTCTCTCTCATCGATATTTCTAACTCTCTATCCCTCTCCCTTCCTCTCTGTAAAAAATCAATAAAATATATTTTTAAAAAAAAGAATGGAAATATGCATGTGCAAGTCTAATGTTAGAGAATCATTCGTTGAACAGAAATCTTATGTGGGCCAGGCCCTTTTTTTGTCCTGGGAAAACAATAATAAAGCCACTAGTGTTTTCATGAAGCTACGTTCTACTCAAGAGAAAACAACAGTAAACACACATACGCATACACACACACACATATGATAGGTGAGCTTTGATCATGATGAAAAAGCAAAGATGAAAACAAGGTAAGTAAATAGAAGACCATACTTGGGTTGATGCATATGATATTTTAGATAGGGTAATCAGAGATCAGTTCTCATTTTTGCAGCTACTTGAATACAACCAGTAAAACAGGCCAAGAGAATATCCTATATAATAAAAGCATAATAAGGAAATCAACCGAATGGTGGAACGACTGGTCAGTGGGGGGGGGTGGCTGGCAAGCAGATGGTGCCAGGCCAGCCAAGGCACATGCCAGTGAGCAGAGGGAGGAGACAGCAATAGGGTGGGCAGGGGACGGCTGCGACCAGGGGCAGGGCGATGGGGGCTGGAGCCATACCCTGATCACCTGCCTGGTCGCTTCCTGCAGAGGGAGGCCACCGGTGACCACTGTGAGGTGATTCAGGGAGGGACAAGCTGCTTTCCATTCCCAGAGAGGCCCAGAGGGGACGCCTCCTGCAGAGGGAAGCCACCAGCAACTACGGCACCCCGCCGCTCACTGTTCCCAGATCATCCCTCAGAGGTTGCCTCCTGCAGAGGGAGGCCATCAGTGACTGCGGTGGGGGCGATTCAGGGCGGGACCACCCATGTCATCCCCTGACCTGCCCCAGGTCACCTCCCGCAGAGAGAGGCCAGACTGCAGCTCAGTTGGACATCCCCGGAGGGCTCCTGGACTTTGAGAGGATGCAGGCTGGGCTCAGGAACACCTCCCACCTGACTGCAGAATTTTCATGCACTGGGCTTCTAGTCCGTAGATAAAGCATCTCAGGCTGAGGGGACAGAAAGCCCATGCATTGTGAGATTGAAGGTGGTATTGCAATCAAGACTGAGCAAGGGAGTTACTGTGGCTGAAACTGAATGATTCAGGCTTGAAGTGCTGAAACAATAGATCAGAGAGGCAGGGGAGCACAAGAGCATTTATGTTGAGAGGAGAGTTCCTGTAAGAGACTTTGGATTTTATTCTCAGACATGGTATGACTCATGTATTAAATAGTCATAGACTTCTGTGTGGAAAACAAAATGAAGAGAGCAAAGGTATAAGAAGTGAGATCATTAGGAGGTTATTATAACAGTCCAGGCAACAGAGGATAGGATATTATCAGGGGAGGTAGGGGAACAGATCAAATTCTGGAAATATTTTGGTAGTATAGCCAAAAGAACTTGAAAGGTGAAGAATGGGATATGCACCGTTAAAGAGTGGCAATGTCTATGTGAGACCAGAGAAAGAACCACAGCCAAGAACTGGCATTCAGGCAATAAATTTAATAAGGTCACTTTTGACTAATGAAAGTAGGTGGTGAGGGAGAAGGAGAAAAAAGCACATTACAGGCAGATGAAGTGAATATGAACAAAGGCATAACAAACAAAAACACTGAGTTTGGGTATCAGGAAGTAGCTAATGTGAGAAATGAAGTTATCTTTCATTGACTAATTGAACATATATTTATTATATACCAGTTATGTACCAGAAACTCTATTAGGTGCTGGAATTATAGTAGTGGCAAAATGGCCTGAAATCTCTCTCCTCAGTGAGTTTAAATTCTAGTGGGAAAGACATACCAAAAAGACAAGATAAAGAAGTAAAAGTTATGTGTTCTTATATAGTGGTACTAGAGGCCCGGTGCATGAATTCATGCACCAGTTGGGTCCCTCAGCCTGGCCTTTGGGATCAGGCCAAAACCGGCTCTGTGACATCCCCCAAGGGGTCCTGAATTGCGAGGGGGCACAGGCCAGGCTAAGGGACCCCACTGGTGCACAATCGGGCCGGAGAGGGATGCGAGAGGTTGGGCAGCCAGGGAGGGGCCACAGGAGGGTTTCAGGTTAAGTCCAGACCATCTCCCTCAGTCCCAATCGGCCAGACCCCAGCAGCGAGCTAACCTATTGGTTGAAGGATCTGCCCCCTAGTGGTCAGTGTACATCATAGCGAGCAGTTGAGCAGCCTTAGCATATCATTAGCATATTATGCTTTGATTGGTTAAATGGCTGACTGGATGACTGCACACTTAGCACATTAGGCTTTTTATTATATAGGATGCTTTAAGAAGAAGCAATAAAGGAAACAAGGGAGGGGGGACAGTTGTGTATGTTGAGAAGAGGAGATTTTAAAAAGAATGGCCCAGAAAGACCTCACCTGAAAAGTGATGTTTCAATAAAGACCTGGAAGAAGTGCTCACAGTGAAGAGAGATTTACGGGTATCAAGAGTATAAAAACCACAGAGTGGAGTGTACCTGGTATGTCCAGGAAGAGGAGGAAATGAGCATGGCCAGGGCAGAGAGAGAAAGAGAAAGAGTTGGAGGTTAGGTCCAATCCTGGGATCTGAATGGAAAATTGGAAAGACTCACCTTTTCATAGGGTCACACTGGTTACTATGAGGAGAACAGAAAAAAAAAAATAGAGTAGGAATGGAAGATGATCATGTGAGATTGTTTGGAATGCAACTGAGATTTTTCTAATCACTCGAGTGATTCAAAAAAAGATGAGACTTAGTGACATTACATTGACAAGAGTGATTAGGATAGATTGAAGGATAAATGGAATGAGATGAATCAGTTATTGTGGTTAGCTAAGAGAGGGGTGATGAGGTCTTATCCATTTTGCTCATTATTGATTCACTAGTAGCCCTGTGCACAAATCCATGTGCCAATAGCTCGCCAGTAACTTGCTGCTGCCCTCCAGTAGCTCTCTGCCCATTGCCCCACACTTCTGTAGCTCCCTCCTTCCCCCCTCCCCCCTGCCATCCCTTATAGCTTGCTGCCCTGCCCCTTCCTATAGTTCTCTGCTGCCCACTTGTAGCCAGAAGCTCGCTGCCACCCTTCTGTAGCTCTACCCCTGCTGCCCCACCCTCCTGTAGCTCTGCACCCCCTATCGCCCCCCTTAGCTTGCTACTCCACCGCCACTTGTAGTTTGCTGCCCCACCCTCCTGCTGATCCATGATCCAGTCGTTATGTGGTCAGTTGTTACTCTACAGTGTAACGACCATTTGCATATTGCATCTTTATTATATAGGATAGTATCCAGCACAGTCCCACATATTCCACTCATTGAGTGAACAAATGAATGAATGAAGTTTTTAATGACAGTAATATTTCAGGGGCAGGATGAAGACTTGGCAATTGAAGGATATTTGGTTTGAGAAAATTGAAAAACTGAAAATGACTCTTAGGTTATACGCTAACATTTGATTATTATATTGACCATTTTATGTAGAAGTTACGGGCTTTCCTGGCAATGAATCATGATTTATCCTTGTTCAACACTATCCTTTGCTGTGTTATTATCAGCAAATTTTACAAATGAGACAAATAAAGCTAAATAAGAAATTCAACAACTTGCCCCGAATCAAAAACCTGGTAGATGGTGGAGCCTAGATTCAAATCTAGAATGTTTCAGTTACAAAGACTTTCTTATTTCCCACTATTCTGTTTTGGTGACTTGAAAATAGTCACTAGCAAAGAGAGGCAGCAAAAAGGCAAGAAAGAGGATCAATTTTGTTTAATATAAGCAGAATCTGCTATATCAATATGAAACACAGACAAAGATGTTTTCAAACATTGGAAAGGTCATCCAGAAGTCAGGGGGAAGAAAGCATAAAAATAGAAATTCAGATTTTGGAGTTGCATAATTAAAACTTTGGAAATAATTAAGATGATTAAAAAAGAAAAATAATAATTTCAGAAATTATATTGAAATGCTTATGCTTACAGGGTAGAAAGAGAAAGATGAGCTGATGAAAGAAATGAAAATGTAAAAATGGCTTCTTCAAAGCATCCATATTGAAATGTTTTCCACATCAAAAAAGTTTTTCAAGTTGAGCATGGTAAATACTAGGAAAAGAAGCCTTTTTAGAGGTGGAAGTAGAACAAAGAGAACATGCCAACAATATTAGAAGGGAGAGAATTTTAAAAACTTTGAATTTACTATAGAGTAGAAAACAAACATAGGGTTTGAGAAGAATGAACTGGTGAGCAGAGGATATTGGAGACTAGAAGGGATATTTTTTTATTTTTTATTGAGCCAACAGAGGTTTTTCCCAAACTTTGCTGAACTAAGGAGGGTACAGCCAGGAAGAAGTTACAGTAATTACAGATTTTTAAGACAATTTTTATTATTAAACAGGGCCTGGAAAATGCATTTTATGATATAAAGGGACCTTGAAATTTTCTTTACTAATTAACATCTAAAGAGAGATAAAAGTGAACAATGTCACAATACTAATAAGGGTCCAACCTAGACCAACCAAGATCCAGGTCTTATTCCTAGTCCTGTATTAGTGACAATAAACAATATCGTCTTTGCAAGACAGAAAGGACTAATTTTAAAGTCAGTTTTGGTAGAAACTTGATTCACTAGTAATCCATATGATATATTCCCCTCAGCTATAGGCAAAGATTAATGGGTTTGAAATAAATGTGTGAACATGGTATTCTATATTTTTAGATGAAACTTGTTGCCTTATTGAAATTTCATATTTTAAGCATATCAATTTATGTATTTCATAGTTTATATTAACATGTTTTGAAATAATAGTATTTTTTAAAGAAAAAAAATTTGTGGAAGGATGTTTGAGAATAGACGTAATCCTATTTCAATCCTCACCTAACAACAATTGTAAACAAATCAAAAGTGGTAGATATTCCACTATAAAAATTATCATCCTATATAATAAAAGCATAATATGCAAATTGATTGAACAGCCAAACAGTGGAACAACCATCCAGATGACCATCCAGATGACCATCTGGGACTACACTATGACACCCACTGGTGCCAGGCCAGTCAAGGTGGGTGCAATGCTATTGGTCGGGGTCCCAGCCATTGACCCATGATTGCCCAGCAGAGGAGGCCCAGGCCACTGGCTGGTGGGGCATTCAATCAAGGGGCTCCAGGATCACCCTAAAGAGGGAGGCCCAGGCCACTGACCTGCAGGCTGCAGCGGGTGGGCAGGACCTCCCTTTGGGAGGGAAGCCCGGGTCCCGGGTACCAGAGGGAAGCCAGTGCCAGCATCCGAGGAAGGAAGGCCTACTCCTGCATGAATTTTATGCATTGGGCCTCTAGTATTATCATCTATACTGATAAAAGGGTAATATGCTAATTAGATTGGCTAGACCGGACATCTTCCGGACGTCCTTCTGGACAAAGCCACAGTGGCGGGGGCTGAGGCAGAGGTGGTTAGGGGTGATCAGGCCAGCAGGGGAGAGCAGTTAGGGACAATCAGGCAGGCAGAGGAGGTTAGGGGCGATCAGGCAAGCAAGCAGGGGAGTAGTTAGGGGTGATCAGGTTGGCAGGGGAGCAGTTTGAGATGATCAGGCAGTCAGGCAGAGGCAGTTAGGGGTGATCAGGCAGGCAGGCAGAGGCAGTTAGGGGTGATCAGGCAGGCAGGCAGAATAGTTAGGGGCCATCAGGCAAGCAGGCAGGTGTGTAGTTAAAAGCCAGCAGTCCTGGATTGTGAGAGGGATGTCTGACTGATGTTTTAGGCCCGATCCCTGTGGCAGTCAACTGGTCGACCAGTCACTATGATGTGCACTGACCATCATGGGGCAGATGGTCCAACCAGTAGGTTAGCTTGCTGCTGGGGTCTGGCTGATGAAGACTGAGTAAGATGGGCTGGACATGCCCTGGAGCCCTCCCATGGTGCCTCCTCGGCCTAATCATGCACCTGTGGGGTCCCTCAGTCTGGCCTGGGACCTCTCACAATATGGGACCCCTCAGGGGATGTTGGAGAGCCGGTTTCAGCCCAATCCCACAGGAGGGCACCAGACACAGGGCTCATGGCTGGTGAGCACTGCTGTGGCAACGCAAGCCTCTCCTGATCAGGACTGATTGGGTGCGAGTCCACGGTAGGCACAGTGTGGCCAGGATGAGCAGGCGCAGCAGGTAGGAGCTACAGGCGGCTTTGGACTGTGAGTTTCAGCCCGATCCCTGCAGGCCACCCAGAGGAACCCCACCCATGCATGAATTCATGCATCGGGCCTCTAGCAATATATATGATCTGTATATATAGTGTGTATTCTGCAATATATGGTATATAAGTTTCATTGCCCAAAGTGAATTTGATTAGAAGCTGAAGCAATGAAATAAATTGGATCTCAAATAACCACCTGTTCAGGATTAGAAATATGTATAATACATGGGTTGTTCATAAAATATGATTCCAGATTATTTACCTAATATTTAAATATCAATTAAACATATTGGAAGTGACTCAAAGAGCTAAATGATATGTATTTAGAACATTATTTTGTGTAATAAATTTTCAAACAAAACCCTGGCTGGTGTGGCTCATCCTGGTTGGACATTGGCCTGTGCACCAAAAGGTTGCCAATTTGATTTCTGGTCAGTGTGCATGCCCAGGTTGCCAGCTTGATACCTGGAAGGGGGTGTGCAGGCGGCAGTGGATGGATGTTGTACTCTCACATGAAGTTTCTCTCCATCTCTCTCCCTCTCCCTTCTACTTACTTCAAACAAAAAGCAATTGCTCCAATATCAAAATTATTGAGAACAGAGAACATTTCGTATTGACAAATTAAATTATGAAAATAGGTTTATCAAATCCTAACAATTATTCACACAGTAATGCAAAATCCACTGTCAATTGGGGGAACAGTTATTAATTATCATCAGATCAATTTTGAACTTTAAAAATTTGAATTCAAAATTCATGGCTAACTACATAAGTTAAAGAATTCTTATTTTCTTTGTTGACAGTTTGTCCATTTATTTATGTGTGATATTTCAAATACTGACAAATTTTACAAATGGCCCATATTAAGAAAGGTATTTAACAGAACATCTTATTTTGTGGGTTCAAGTATTATATCAATAAAAACCACAACTGTATGTTATTGTACCTCTACTTATTATCCAAATAAATTTTTGTCCCACTTCTTACAAAATATTTCAGAGAAAATTTACAGATTAATTTAAATTTTAAATGTAGATAATAGATGTACCAAAATTAACTATTTAAAAATATTTCTCTAAATTCTCCTTCAAATATTACAACTGATGACCAGTTTCTGTTCTGCTTACTGAGGCTAACATTGGTATATTTTAAAGCAATTGTTTTTGCTGGGTTATCATCAAGATAGTTCTTAATATTATTTTCCCAATATTACATGCCTCCAGCATCTAGAAATACATAGCACTTAATGGTGAAATATACCAATTTGTACCCTGTATTATGATCATTTTCAAAATATGAAACCTAAGTCAGTTCTAGGGTTTTAAGTAGGATGGTAGCACTGTATTAAAAAAGAACAATATTAACTCTACAGTTTACAAATTTTTATAAGTGCACTGGAAAGTAAATATTCTTATGTGATATTCCAATCAATTTTATACTTTGGTTATTGGAGAACTAATTCCAACATCCACAACCATGTATGTTGTTATAAATATCATTTGGTATTTATTTCTACTTAATTATAAACATGTATATTATCTATAGTATATATGCTACTTTATAATATATGCAGTATATATAGTGATTTTTATAGTCAGTATATTTTACCCCTATTTATATTTATTTTTATAGTTTCCTACTTTAAAATTTTAGCCTTGCTATTTTGAAGATAATTAACCCATTTACCTATATCTCTGGATCCAAGAGGGCTCAGAATATATTATTTACCATATAAACAATCATCCAATAATTTTGTAGATGTTGAACCTAGGTTAGTGTAGTGTGAATTCCAGCAGAAAATGCCCAGGATTCTCTTCTGATATGTTGGTGCTATTTCACCAGGCTTGCCTGCCCCTAAACATAATCATGCACAGAATGCTTTTTATTGACCAGACACTTTCCTAAATTTTTTTATATATAACCTATAATAATAAAAGCATAATATGCTAATTAGACTGGATGTCCTTCTGGACAACCTTCCGGACGAATCCTGGGCTGTGAGGGAAGCCTGGGTCTTGGGTGCCAGAGAGAAGCCGGTGCCGGCAGCTGGGGGAAGGAAGGCCTACTCTTGCACAAATTTAATGCATTGGGCCTCTAGTCTAATATAATCCTCAAAAATAACCTATACAGTTAAATATCATTAATATCTCCTTCTGACAGATGAAGACATTAAGCTACCAAAAGATTAAGTAAAATCCTGTAGTTTCATACTAGGATATGGCAGAGGAGATTGGAACTCAGGCACTCTAGCTCATAGATTGTATGTTTAATCACTCTTTTTGGTTGATTTGGTTTTGCTTATCTTATTTCCCTCCTGGTGTTTATTATTACTAGAGGCCCGATGCATGAAATTCGTGCAAGGGTCTTGGCCCCAGCCTGCCGCCTGCCACTGCCATAGTCATGGGCCTCTGCCTTGCCCCCGCCCGCAGTGGCTTTGTCCGGAAGGAAGGACATCTGGAAGGATGCCAGTCAAATTAGCATATTACACTTTTATTATTATAGATTGGGAGGAGAGGCAGTTCCAAAAGACACACTTCTGTGCCACTCTTCCACTTACATAGAAATCGAAGTTCATCCTTTCCCTGCTCCGCTGCTTCCTAGTACCTACTCAGTGAGCTAGCCATCTTTAAGTCCCAAGGCATGCGATGCCTTTTCTGTTAAGATTTTTCCCCTCCCACTGAGATTGAGTCACTGGCTCCTCAGCTGTGCACTTCCATCATTTCCTAAACAGTTATACTATTGTATGTATTACCTCATACTGCACTGATTTGCCCAAACATTTTTCTCCAAAGAGGTTACATTTTCCCTGAAGGTAAATTTATGTGATCTTTAAGTGGGATCTCTGTGTGGCTGCAGAATCTGGCAGAGTGCTTGAAAATGTATATACTTGCAGGGGTAGATCTTATAAAGGTTTAAAGCTGGTTGGGCACAATGGAGACTCAAGGGAACTATGATAAGCTAGAGAAGAAATTCCACTTTAATTTTTCATATGCACTCTTGTCTCTTAATCTCACAATATTTAGGGGTCACCAATAAATACTTGATCAACTAATGTAAGAGGAAGAGTATAGTTTAATTTTTCCAATAAAAAGAACAATAAACAGTTAGACATTTAACCATGTGTTATGGACTGAATTGTTCCCCCTCCCAAATTCATCAGATGAAGTCCTAACCTCCAGAACCTCAGAATGTAACCATATTTGGAGACAGGGTCTTTAAAGAGATAAGTAAATTAAGATAAAGTTGCTAAGGTGAGCCCAAATCCAATATGACTGGGGTCTTTTTAAGAAGAGGGCATTGGACACAGGCATGTACCAAGGGAGGACTCTGTGAAGACACAGAGCAAATAGAGTTCTCTATAAGCCAAGGAGATTTTTGGAACAGATCCTTCCCTCACAGCCCTGGGAGGAACTACCGCTCCTTGTCCGCACCTTGATCTGGGACTGCCAGCTTATGAGAAAACAGATTTCTGTGGTTTAAGCCAAACAGTTTGTGGCACTAGCAGAGACTATACCATGTGATAACATTTATGCAAAATGTTAAAGTAAAAGTTTAACATTCAAATGAAGTTTATAGTAATAGGTGCTCAATTAATTGGTTGATTTATTATATTCTTCAAAAGTCTTGCTTCATCTGTTTTCATAAATATGACTGGCAGAGTTTTGAAAAGAGTTAGAAAAAAACAAAACAAAAAAAAAACACCCAAACATTTAAGACCTGTTGTTATAATTAAACTGGTCCAAAGTGATTAAATATTTTTCATTTATCAGCATTTCCTAGGAAATGTTAAAAAAGAAAGTGTGACCTGATTTCAACATAATATATAAAATATATCAAAGAAACAGATATAGCTTTTAGGTTAATTGGTTATGGTACAGTTAAACAGTAAAACCTTGAACTGTTACAGATGGAGGATGTTTAATAGTGTCGTACAGGAAGTGTCTTAGAGTCCAATTTTTGTACAGTGAGAGACCTGCTTTCAGCTGTTGAAATTATGCTTCTAAATAAAAGTAGCTGAGTTTAGAGTTTGTTTTTCATTATTGTATCTGAGTAGAAAATGGCAGAGCTACTGCCCAAAGGAAGACGTAGTAATAATAAATTACAGAGCATATGAGCAAAATTAATGTCTTCTTACTCGTGCCATTGTTAAAAATAGAGTATCTATAGTAACTGTTTTAAAAGACTAACTGATGTGGAAAAATATTGCAAATTAAAGTACGGGCTATTTTTTGGAATAAAAAGAATTGTGTCAGAGCAAGTTGATGTGGTGCAATTAACAGTTCAAAGTAGCATCTTCAGGACACCAGAAGTTTTCAAGATGAGAAAGGTAGCCCAGAATATAGCTACTAGCTAGGTCTCAGCATAGTTTTCAATAATATATTCGGGATAAATGGTAGGGTATTAATACTAATGCAATGAAAGTATGGACATTAATATTATAATCCATTCCACTTTATATCATATGGTATATTTCTCATTTCATAATGTATGATCAATTATTCTTGTTTGGTCCTCTTCATGCTCTTAAGAAAAACCCCAATTTATCCCCTTCAGAAAACCTTACAAACGTTTTCTAAGTAGACTGGGATCCATTTAACAACTACACTCTATGTGCAAGCATCTGATCTAGGTAGAACATGAAAGAAGCACTTATTTCCGGCGAAGCACTTATTTCCGGCTTACTTTAATCCTGCAAAGGTATTTATTGAGGGCTGATTATGAACCAGAGAATATTCAAGAGTGGGTATAGAGCCACTGAAAAAACAAACAGCAAAGTTCCATGGAACTTTTATTTTCCAGGGGTGAACGAGAGCAGATAATAGAAAATGAAAGAGGGTTTAAAGGGAAAGAGTCCTCAAGGACCACTATGCTAATAAACTGTCTGGGCAGAAGTTTGAGTGGTGTGAGGAAGAGAACGATTTATGAAGATGGAAAAGATTGACTGCAGGAGGAGCAGGTGTGGGGAAGGGATATGAAGGAATTTTAGATGTGTGCATTATGCACGTCTATTAGACTTCCACGCAAAGCTGACAAGCGCTTCTCTTTCTGAGTCTGAGATCCAGAAGCACAGTGAAGACAGGTGCAATGTGGATAGGGTTTGTCATGATAAAGATGGTGACCATGGCCATGAAATACATACATTCAGTTAAAACAAGGGGATATTTTAAGAATTGTAATTATAAGTCCAAATTTATAATTTAAATTTACATTTATTAATATTTACTTCATATTTACTATATTCATAAATCTTAAAGTCACTGAACCTACATTTATCTGCATATGTTATCAATATAATGGTGTTATATATTTACATTTTTTAAATATTAATTTGATATAATAACAGGATGAAGGGCTTTCGTATCTACTCAATAACAAAGATACAGTGTATAGATATTATTAGTAAAAAAAAAAATAGTAATTATAAATAAACTCTGTCTTATCCCAAAAGTGTAAATTTACCACATGACATGAGAATCTAAACTGCACATTATTAGGTCCAATACACTTATATAATTAATATAAATCTGAAAAAAACTCATTTCAATTTTATTAGAAAATAAAAAATAAACCAAGCAGCAATTATTTGCATGGCATAACTCAGCTCTACAAAATGTGTACATAGAAAACTAAAATTAAAAAGATAGCTCAGGTGACAAAATATTCAACAAATTCAACAAACAGGTGCATATTGTATCATATCCTTGGTTTTACAAATCTTTGGTTTTACAAATCTTTGAAGTGTTATGTTTCTTTTTTTTTAATGTATTTTTATTGATTTCAGAGAGGAAGGGAGAGGGGGAGAGGGAGAGAGAGAAACATCAATGATGAGAATGAATCATTAATCGGTTACCTCCTACACACCCACTACTGGGGATCATGCCTACAACCCGGGCATATTCCCTTGACCAGAATTGAATCTGGGACCCTTTAGTCTGGAGTCCAATGCTCTATCCACTGAGCCAAACCAGATAGGGTTGAAGTGCTACATTTCTACACAGTGGAATTTCCTATAAGGTTCCCTATTCATAACATGTTTTCTATTGTCATTTACCTAAACACTGCATGCACTGTGGAATCAGTACTGCTGGGCTGAATGAAACTGTAAAAAGCACCAGCTGGCTGTATTCAAAATGGCACTTGTCCAGGTCTCAAATGACTTATTTATATACAGTGGAATTCTGCCAGCTGTTTAATATTTAGGGCTAATAAATGTAATTGGAAGTACTACACAAGCACAACTAACAAAATGTCAGAAAATACTTCTCAATGTGAAGTCTGACTCTCATTTCACATAATTGAATTTGTGACAATGAAACATAAGTTTAAGACATTTTTCTTTTGAAACAATAAAAAAATTTAAAAGAAAAAATGTAAACTAATCTGTAGGTGAGTTGTAAGCTTACCATCTGTTCTACATTTTATTTAACCATGGATATAGAGTGATAGGTAAAGCTTACACCATTATACAGATGAACAGAGCTATTTAGACAGGTCCCTGGGTCTCTCAGAGAAGGGGAAGTTATTAAGCCCTAAAGGGACTCAAAATCTACTGTCAAAATAAATTAATATCTCATGATAATACAGAGATTTCACCAAGTGAGAGTTTTATATGAAAAGTTGGAAGCAACTAACTGTGCTAATCAAAAAATATATAATGATTTAGGTTTTTATTTCTAGAAAAAAAACAGTAGACTTTAAACAGTACACTTGTACCTCTTGATAGAAAGAAGAGATATAGATAGATGGATGGATAGATAGATAATACATAGATGATAGATAGATAGATAGATAGATAGATAGATAGATGATAGATAGATAGATAGATAGATAGATAGATAGATAGATAGATAGATAGATATAGATAGATAGATGATAGATAGATTATAGACAGATGATAGGTAGATAGGGGATAAGTAAAAGGAGGAGGAGGAGGATAAAGAGGTGGAAGAAGAGGAAACATAGGAAGGAAGGAAGGAAGGAAGGAAGGAAGGAAGGAAGGAAGGAAGGAAGGAAGGAAGGAAGGAAGGAAAGGATACCTTTTTTGCAAAGAAAATAGGCTGTTTTGTATATGCCTCAAATGTAACTGATTGACAAAAAGATGATCCTGCTCTCAAAATAACACTTTTTAAAAGACAACTAGAAATGAACACATCCCTGAGTGTGATATTATATTAAACCTAGACTATCACTTGCTTAATAGGGTGAATATGTGAACCCAGAATGCTCTGATAACATATAGGGTTGAAGGTCAGGACTGTGTGGAAATAGTGAGGACCCTGGGCAGTGAAAATTAAGAGAGTATAACTGGAAAAACAAAACACATTCTTCAAATCCCACCTACTCTATAATTTCTTCAAGTTTTAGCCCTAGAACAGACATAAAAGACATAGCCCTTCAGGCAATAGTGAAATATCAGTGGGTGAGAGTGATGAGAAACTAACAAGAGGACTGAATTCTAATTCTAATGATGTCTCCATGATATTTGGTTAATTGCTTAACTATCCTGAAGTATCTATTTTTTCATCTACTAAATATATATTGAATGTCAGTCCATTTCTACATAATTAGCCAGTTAAATGCCCATTTCATTTAAAACTAGTGCTGAATTACTCATTGGGCAGATCAAGGGACTGCAGGATCATCAAACCTTTAGTTTAAAAAAAAAAAGAAAGAAACATTTTCAAAATCTAAAAATATGTTTGATATATTTTAAGGAGAAACATAAACATAAATACTTTTTTCAGGAGAAAAGTTGGAACTTTGCCTAACTTTCCTATTATTATATTAATGATGCTGTTTTGCTGTGAATTATATATTAAGAGATGGCATAATGTTTCAAGATTGAGGTTTTTTAATGTCATCTGACAAAGGAGCACATCCATAGCCAAGCAATGTCTTCACAGAACACATATATATGTAGATAAAGCTAAGAGCTCAAATAAAAAAAAAAACAAAAAACTAGAAATAGAGAAGACACAAATAATAAAGTTGGCTCTTCTATTTTAGACATATATAAATCAAGAATATGATTTCCAAGCTGGAGATATCAAACTTATTGTTGGCAATGGACAGGCGATTTGAGAGTGCTTTGATGATTAATTTACTTATTTAAAAAATACTTTATTTTTTTATTTTTAGAGAGAAAGGGAGAGGGAGAGAGAAATAGAAACATGGATTGGAGGATGGAGCCCACAACACAGGCATGTGCCCTGCCCAGGAATCCAACCAATAACCTTTTTGGTGCTCAGGAGGTCTCCCAACCAACTGAGCATACTGGCCAGGGCCACGTTGATGATTTAATCCCCAAAGTAGTAGTTTCTCCCTTGATACCCTAATACCGCTGCTGCTTTCCCCTTTTCCTATTTTCCCATATGATTCTTCATCATCATCTTACTATAAAACAGCCTAATTAGAAAAGGGGGGGTGGGGAAGGGGTGGTAAAACTATTTCATTTTCAAGAGTTTTACTTCATTTTGTTTTGGAAATCTGAAGGGATTCCAGAAATTCTGGCATGAAAAAACGTACAGTCATGAGTACTGTATGTTTTATTGATTTTTTAAAATGAGCTTGTCAGCATGTGTTTAGATTTTGGATTATACACCTGAAAAACATAAGAGTTTGATTGTTCCAGTACTCATTTATTTTAAAGTCCTCTACTCACTGCTGCTTTGTAATTTCTGCATGATTATTGAAAGTAGAATCAGCTGTGGCATATCTAAACTAAATTCAAAACAACCAGAATGTAATTTGATTAATGCCAATGTAAGCTACCAGTCTAATGAATGGAGGTCTTTTAAGCACAAATAGAGGACGATGGTTTTGATGGTATGAAATCCTTGTGGCTTGTAACTTACTAAGATAGTAGTGCTGCGCAGGGGCCTCCTTTCTGATGAAGTCACTTAAGTCAGAAAGCTACTCAACTACTTTTACATGTCTATCTTTATGTTTCTATCTTGAATGAAAGTCTACCTTTTAAAAATAATACCCTTAAAACATATTTATATTCATAGGAAATTTAATTGATCATTTAAAGGTCAATAATTTTATTTAATTCACATAATCTGTAAGACCTTACAATTATAATTCTATTCAAGCTTAGAGTTTTGCAAAGGAATTTCAGATAGAATCTATACTAATAAAAGGGTAATATACTAATTAGACTGGAGTAATATACTAATTAGGGAGACCTTCTGAATATCCTTCTGGACAAAGTCATGGTGGTGGGGCTGAGGCAGAGGCGGTTAGGAGCGATCAGGCCAGGAGGGGAGGGCAGTTGGGGCAAGCAGACCAGCAGTGGGGGGCAGTTGGGGGCAAGGAGGCCAGCTGGGGGAGCAGTTGGGGGTGAGCAGGCTGGCAGGCAGAGTGGTTAGAGGCAATCAGGCAGGCAGGTGAGCAGTTAGGAGTCAATGGTCCCGGACTGTGAGAGGGTTGTCCGACTGCTGATTTAGGCCCGATCCCAAAGGCCTAAACTGGCAGTCCGACATCCCCTGAGGGGTCCCAGATTGGAGAGGGTGCAGGCTGGGCTGAGGGGCAACCCCCCATGCATGAATTTCATGCATCAGGCCACTAGCACCAGTATAAAAATCTGGGGCTTCCTCCAAATTTCTAAAATAGACAGCTACTTCATGAATCATTCAAAAAACTGTATAACTTTTCAAATTCAAGATTTCTTCTCATAAATTAAAAATAACACAAATTCTTTGAAAATAATTATTACATTAATAGGAAAGGCCTAAAATATATGTTTTCTATAAGCAAATACTTTTTTGTAAATTATATTAAATAAACACAGAGAAAATTTGTATAGTGTAATTGTGTGCATGTGTGTGTGTGTGAAATAGAGAGAGAGAGAGAGAAGGGAAGAGAAGAGGATTTTTAAAAACTTTTGGCAATGATTTGGAAAGGACATAAGTGATAGAGAAGAAGAATTGCAAAATGGAAAATATTGACATTTTGTAGGGTTAACATATCCAGTGAACAGGATAATGTTAATATATATTTGGGTGTTTGATGGAGTGACACAGCAAAAGAAAAGATCAAATCTTGTAGATCCCACTCAAGCATGACCCAGGGTTGTCTTAGTCAGTTCAAGGCCTTATAACAAACTAGGGGCCTGGTGCACAAAATCCGTGCACTGCAGGGGGGCGTCCCTCAGCCCAGCCTGCCTCTCTCACATACTGGGAGCCCTCAGGGGATGTCCTACTCCCTTTGTGGGAGGCAACTGGGCTGATCAGCGGAAGGCACCAGCCCATCACCCCGCTGCTGCAGCCACTGCCAGCCACCGCAGCCACCAAGGTGTTTTCATCAACACAGATTCCACTCCCTTCACCATGGAAAAAAATGACAACTATCTTTAGGCATTTCCAAGATGTGTCTTTCATAGGATACGACATTTCTTTCTTTCTTTCCTTTTTTTTTTTTTTTTTTTAATCCTCACCTGAGGATATGTTTCCATTGATTTTTAGAGAATGTGGAAGAGAAAGGGAAAGACAGAAACATAAAAGTGAGAGGAACACTTTGATTGGTTGCCTCCTGCATGAGCCCTGACCTGGTCCCCAGCCAGGGAGGAGCCTGCAACCTAGGTACATGCCCTTGTTCAGAATCTAACCCAGACCTACAGTCAGCAGGCCTAGGCATTATCCACTGAGCCAAACCGGGTAGGGCAGGATATGACTTTTCTTTTTTTTTAAATATATTTTATTGGATTTTTACAGAGAGGAAGGGAGAGGGAGAGAGAGAAATATCAATCAGCTGCCTCCTGCACACCCCCCACTGGGGTTGTGCCCACAACCAAGGTACTTTCCCTTGACCAGAATCGAACCTGAGACCCTTGAGTCTGCAGGCCAATGCTCTATCCCCTGAGCCAAACCCGTCAGGGCAGGATATGACATTTCTTAGCCCTCCAGCAGCGGACCTTCGTTTTTTTTTCTCCAGGAGTGTGGTGGAAAAACCCTAGATCACCTTTATGGATTCTTATACCCAAGTTACTAAGAATATCAGTGGCATACAGGAAGCTTAGCCAATGAGCGGTCAGAAAAGGTGTTTCCTCTGTAGTTCACACCCATCACTGATCACCACCGATCGCCTACGATCACCGGCTCACCCTAGCTCCCTTCAATCACTAGCTGCACCCCTGCCCAGGAGCCCCCTAGCTCAGGCCTTTCCCAGGTCACTCAGGACCCACACAGTGCCTACCTTTAGTGACCTGGGTGCCAAGAAAGTTCCTGGGACCAAGGCTGCAGGGCACCTACATATGCAAATTAACCACCATCTTTGTTGGGTTAACTTGCATACTCACTCTGATTGGCTGTGATGTAGCAGAGGTACGGTCAATTTACATGTTTGCCTATTATTAGGTACTAGAGGCCTGGTGCACAAAATTCATGCATGGGGGGCAGAGGGTGTCCCTCAGCCTAGCCTGCACCCTCTCCAAATGGGGACCCCTCAAGGGATGTCCGACTACCCCTTTAGGCCCGATCCCAGTAGGATTGGGCCCAAACGGGCAGTCGGACATCCCTCTCACAATCCAGGACTGCTGGCTCCCAACTGCTCACCTGTCTGCCTTCCTGATTGCCCCTAACCGATTCTGCCTGCCAGCCTGATCACCCCCTAACCACTCCCCTGCCAGCCTGATTGATGCCTAACTGCTCCCCTGCCAGCCTGATTGCCCCTAACTGCCCTCCCCTGCAGGCCTGGTCACCCCCAACTTCAATCCCCTGCAGGACTGGGTCCCCCCTAACTGCCCTTCCCTGCAGGCCCGGTCACTCCCAATTTCCCTCCTCTGCCAACCTGGTCACCCCTAACTGCCCTCCTCTGTAGGCCCACTCGCCCCCAACTGCCCTCCCTTGCAGGCCTGGTCCTTCTCAACTGCCCTCCTCTGCTGGCCATCCTGTGTCCACATGGGGGCAGCCATCTTTGACCACATGGGGCAGCCATCTTGTGTGTTGGAGTGATGGTCTATCTACATATTACTCTTTTATTAGATAGGATAGAGGCCTGGTACATGGGTGGGGGCCAGCTGGTTTGCCCTGAAGGGTGTCCCAGATCAGGGTGGGGGTTCCCTTGGGGTGTGGGGCAGCCTGGGTGAGGGGCTTGTGGTGGGTTGCAGGCTGGCCACGCCCCCCGGGGACCCAAGCAGAAGCCCTGGGATCTGGGATATATTTATCTTCTACAATTGAAACTTTGTAGCCTGGAGTAGAGCCAAGCCTTCTACTCCCTCTGTGGCAGCAGCCATTTTTGTTGGGATTTATGTATCTTCTATAATTGAAACTTTATAGTCTTAAGGGGAGGCCAAGGCAGGCCAGGGCTGCAGAAACTTGGCTTCCTCCATCGCTGCAGGCAACCCTAGCCTCCTGCTCTCTCCAGTTCCATGGCTGTTGCTATTTTTGTTGGGATTTATTTATCTTCTATCATTGAAACTTTATAGCATTGAATGGAGGCCTGGGCCAGCAAGGGCAGGCAGAAAGCTTGGCTTCCTCCATTGCCAGGGAAACCCAAGCCTCCCTCCTGCTCTCTGTGGCTGCAGCCATCTTGGTTGGGTTTATTTGCATATTTACTCCTGATTGGCTGGTGGGCGTGGTTTGTGGGCATGGCTTATGGGTGTAGCAGAGGTACGGTCACTTTGCATATTACTCTTTTTTTAGGTAGGATGATTACCATGAGTTGGATGGGCTTATACAACAAATATTCACTTCTCACAATTCTAGACTCTGGGAAGCCCAAGATCATGGTGACAGTACTAGTAGATCTGGTGTCTGGTGAGGACCCACTTAAGGATTTGTAGATGCCTATCTTCTTGGTGTATCATCAGATGACAGATAGCAGACAGTGAAATGATCTCCCTCTTGTGTTTCTTTTTTTTATGACGGCACTAATCCAATTCAAGAGTATTCTATTTTTATGACCTAGTTACCTCCCAAAGGCCCACCTCCAAATACCATCACATTGGGGATTTAGGCTTCAACACACAAATTTGGGAGGGATACAAACATTTAGTCCATAGTAAGCACTACCCAAACTAGGATAAACACATGTCAAGGTCTCAGTAAGACATATGAGGCTGGGGGAATATATCAGAAATTCAATTCAGCTTATGTGGTTTTATTTTTAATTTTAATGTTGCATATAATATATTCAGAGGTATAAGTACATATTTAATAATTAGTAAATTTACAGATAGCATTGAGTATACATATAGTGGAAGATAAATAATTATTGTAATTATCATAGTAATCATCAAAAACTTGGATGATTTTAAACTCTTTGAAGCTCCAAATTAAAATTACATTTGTAATTAGTTTTCCTTTGAGATTTAGAAATGTCTGACATTCTAACAAGTTCCAGTGATGGCTTTGCATATTCTAATTCAAACCCAAGTTATTTATCACAGATAATTTTCATTTAAAAGATTTAAAAACAAAGTAACGTACATCATGTGACTCTGTAAAGCACAATTCATTGAGTCTTATATCACATAGGATGATTTTCATCTTTCTAAGTTTTTCCTAAAAATGTGTGAGGAACATCTTACTTCCCTGACATTGTTCCAACAGTACAAAGATATGCTTTTTGTGTTGGTTACATATAAGTGTTCATATACATATATATCATTTCCATGTAAAGCAAAAGAATTATACATACAGCACACATACAAATTTAATACCTATAATTTAAAAAACTGTTTAATTCAGCTATACTTTTTCTGTTCAGATTTTGTATATGCATTAACTTTTCCTTTTATTTTCAACATTTTTTTACATTTTCCTCTTCATGGAGTAATGTTAAGATGTATCTTTTTGAAACTATGGAAATGAGTAGAAATCTATGTGGACTATATGGAGAGTCAAACATTTATTCAAACTATACATTACCTACAACAAACTATTAACGTATTTCTATTATAAAGGATACCCAATGTAGTAATTTACCCTTATCTACAGTTTCACTTTCTGATGTTGCAGTTACTCATGATTAACCAAAAATATTAAATGAAAAATTCAAGAAATAAACCATTCATAAGTCTTATAGCATGCTATTCTGCAATGAGTGATAGAATCTTGCCCCAGCCATCTCCATCCCATCCCACTCTGCCCAGAACTTGAATCCTCTCTTTGTCTAACTTCTGCACACTCTATGCTACCTGCTTGTTAGTCACTAAGTGGCCATCTCAACTATTGAGTGACTGTTGCAGTATTGTAGTGCTTGTGTGCAAGTAACCTTTATTTTATGCAACAATAACTCCAAAGCACAAGAGTAGTGATCCTGGCAATTTGGACATGCCAACAAGAAGCTACAAAATGTTTCCTTTAAGTGAAAGGTGGAAGTTTGGTACTATCCTCTGTCTCAGGCATCCACTGGTGGTCTTGAATGTATCCCTATGGATAAGGAGGGACTACTGTGTATTTAAACTTCAGTGACCGGGCTACTCTCCACGATGAAGAGCCATACTTTCTGTACTGCACTGGCTACACAACCAGCAGTTATGCATTCCCGGACTGATCTGCTACAGATGTCAAGGAAGTTTGATTCTCAGAATGGAGTCATGGTTGGGACAGTAGAGTGCCACCACTAAGACTACCCTTGCTGTAGAAAGTAAAGGGCAGGACAAGACCCGGATTTATTTCCCAATGAAAGGAGTGGGGTGGGAAGAGACTGGGTAAAATCACAAAGAAAGGATGAAGAAAAAAGGAATACAAGAGAAATGTCTTATAGCAAGAGAAAACTTCAGAGAAAGAGAACTAACATCTAAATAAGAATGGAAATAATAATTATCATTTGTCAAAGGATCTCTAAGAGCCCACAGCCACTTACATAGTTTACATGCAGCTTTTCATTAATTAACAGAGACTAGTATTATGCCAAGGAACAAGAATTTGAAGAATTGGAAATCAGGTCTGACCAAGACTTTCACTCTACCTTGCTTCAGAGCCTTGGCATTTTGGGTCTATAACCTGTGCGCACACATGAGACTCCATGTCAATTCAGAGGGGTGTGCACTTGGTTTAACGTTCTGCTATCATTGCCTTAAAGTTGTTCATTATTTGTGAACAAGGAATTTTCATTATTCCCTGTGTCCCACAAATTATGTCGCTAGAACTGATATCTTTTAACACTGGTAGATAAAGCTAAGGCATGCATATTGATTGTTGCACTAAAAATGTAGAAAAATTCAAACAGAAGGCAGGCCAAGAGACATATGAAAACCTGCTCACAGTCACTAATCAAACAGCTTTAAAATGTGACACAGTATTAAGTGCTTCAAAATTTTTCTCCACTACCATCTCTATCATATTGTCTTGTCTTCTAATAAAAAAAATAGTTGCCTCCATCTTTTAAGATAATTATTGGATTACTAACAAATAGGTCTATTTGAATATCAAAAATTTCAATCCATGTGCAAAACTAATCTATGTAAAACAGTATATAGTTGCTGGCTTTTACTGTAAGAAAAAAAATCTTCAGTAGAAATCAGAAGAGTCATTGTTCATTTATTTAATATATCTGTTATATTTACTCAGTTAGATTGTAATCTCCTCACTATTTCTTCTGTGTTCTTTAAAATACTCACTACAGTTTGAGAACAAGGCAGGCATCCAATAAATACATGTAAATTTACTGAAAGTGTAAAAAAATAAACTGCAGTATAAACAAAAATAGGTAGTCTAAGGAAATAGTTTAAAACATAAAACTAGGAGATTATTTTAAAGTCTGTCAAACATAAATTGCTTGATTATAACATAGGAACACTTATATTTACATAAAAAGAAGTATTTTCAAAACTATAAAGATAAATGTTGATTATTACATGTTAAATATGGACAATGTTACTTTTAAATTGGTTAACCATTCACTTGGTTTGTCCACATTCGGCCAAAGGCTATAAAAATATTTTTTCTTTTCCTTTTTCTTTAACTCTCTGAAAATTGTCTTAGCTCCTCCTATATATAAGTCTTAGCAAACTAGACAAACTGAACTTGCTGGAGTATTTCCATATGCATTTCACTTACAAAAAAATGTTTTTATTTCATGCAAAGTACAGGTTTACCACCTCAGAGTTTCATGGAAATAAGTCTTTTTTTCCATAAAAATAATGACAGAGAAAAATAAATGACAAAGCTGGAGTTGAGGAATCTTGGAAGCAGTCCAATTGTTTTATCAGCTGCACCACAAGGCAAGTAAACCTTAATCTCCCTTGGCCTTGTAATGCTACTAAACTGCTGCTTTTCATATTCTCATTTTTGCATATATGAGCAAACGTTCCTCAGTTTAACATGCCGATTACTGTAAAATAAGCATGATGTCAAAACAACATTTGACCCAAAGCATCATAAAGCTGAGGCTTCTTATCCAGTGCTCCTGTGGCATGTCAGTCAGTGAATATACACACTATAAATTTAAGGTCATGGTCTCATCTTTCTCTTTGGGGAATTGAGAATATAGCTTTGAACATAAAGAGTAACTAACTTCTGATTCAGTTTATTGTAGAGTGTAAAACTTATAGAAGAAAGAAATATTAGGTTTGAAATTATATAAAACTACAATGTCTAAACATCTTACATTCAAAACTGGTCTCTAAAATATTTTTGAGATATGGAAGGAATTGGGGGGGGGGCTTTAATTGGAATCATTTTTTGAGTGCATAGCCGTTTGGATATTTTATAATTGATATACTATGCATTTATAGATTTTTAGGAAAGAAATTATGCACTCTGTCCTAGATAATCATGGAAACATAAAGAACAGGTTTTCCAAATATCAACTACACAACATTGTTTTACTGCAACTTTTCTATTCTTTGATGGTTTCTATTCAGGAAATGATAGAAACAAACCACATTTGAGCCATATCCTTACATATTCAGACATTGAAATTCCTTAGCCTGAAAGTCTTAGGCTATTAAAAAAAAATCTGCTGTCAGTGAGACACTGATTTCATGCTGTGACAAGCTCAAAAATGAAAACAACTACACACATGAGAGGGTTTTTCACCAAACCACAGCACTAAGCACAAACGAAACCCTGCTGGGAACATGTATCTACAAGTGTGAGTGTGTTTGACTTGGTAACACGGGTTTGTGACTCTATGTGTTAATAGAAAAAAGTAAAAAAGGAGCTAGACAAGGAATTCATTGTCCACATTTTTTGAAGATCTTTGTTTCTTTTTGTAGTAGAGTTTAAAAATATTGGCAGCATTTGAACATAACACTTAGCATTGGCTCAGAGGCTGTCTTCACTACAGCTAACCACATAGTTCCCTGCTCTGCCCCACCAGTGACCTCAATCCAAACAAAGATGAGAGAAGATTCAAACTTTATACTTTTACATTCCCCTTGGACTAGTTTGGACCGAAGATCATTAAGAGCTTCAGTATGGATCATGATTTTATTTCTTCTTAGATGATGAAGCATGTGTTCCATTATATCAGAAGTAAAGTCAGATATCAGAAATAAAGATGGTAACTCATTCTTAAAGCTCCCCCATCTTTCTCTTTAATTAGACCTATTTGGAATCCCTTCTCTCATAATGCTGTCTATAACCCTCCCTGTGATAACTGAGGGGAAAATCAGAAGTATTAAGATCAGAATTACACTAAAAAATATTAGCAAAACACATATTAATTAGTTTCTCAAATCATTTCCTTCTCCAGTATCATTTCACAGTATTTGTAAAACATGAAAATGCCCATGAAATAATTCAACATTGGAAGAAATCACAAATAAACTTTTTAGAATAGTTGGGAAGGGAATACAGAAATTATATTCTTCAATATAAAAAATGAGGATGAAAATCAATTTTATAATAAATATAAATGATATACTTAATATCCCTTGCTTTTAGAAAAATATTGCACACTAATAATACATTACACCTAAAATTTGGTTTTTATATCAGGCATAGTTATTGACTATCTTCTTATGGTATATCATGACCAAAAGCAATAAAATGTTTACCTTAAACATATAGGAAACATTTTAGTTTCAAGATTCAGATGCTGTTGGTAACTAGTAATTGATATAGAAAATATTTTTTTCTCTTTACTTATCCCTAAAATATCACATTAAATTTCTATTTAATTCCAGCAAATAGGAGGTAAAGTTTTCAAAGCACTTTTTAAAAATGTGAATCTTTTAAAATGTAAGTCATGAAAATGTTAATAATTTAAATATTAAATTACCTTATTCTTAAATTATAAATAATATCTATAATACAAAAAAATCCTTAAAGTAAATTTTTAATAAACCCAAAATAACTAATGCAAAATCTTTCTTAAGCCACAAACTTCATAGATAATGTGCCATGTATAGTAATAAGTAATGAATTTAGAGGAGCCATTATTTTTCAAGGTCTAAAAATTCAGAACAAGAATGTTTTTCAGAACAGTTGGTGCATCTTTCAAATGACATATGACTCCACTGACAGATTTCTAAATCTAACTCATAAATCAATTATAATACATGTGAAATCATAAGTTCTTTAGTAACATGGTGTTATTTATTTGTACCATCTTTCTACAAATGAAAAAAAACCCATATGGAAATCAAACACATTTATAAATTATAATAAATATTTTAAAACATGAATTTAAAAGTTTATACATAAAAAACCTATAAGCCTCTTTTGATAATAAGCCCTAATATATTTTTCTAGTTTACAGTATTTTATGGATCGCAATGCTAGAGAAACTATACCTTGAATTGGATTAATAGAATTATTGTTCTCAATGTTTCAGGACTATCCAGAAACAAGATGATGTTTCAATGGTAAAAGTTTAAATAGAAATAGAAAGTTTACGTGATTAAATGGATATTGATATAGTCCAACTCTTAGAATTTTTCTCTAATACTTTGGTTCCTTTTGAGCATATTGCTTGCTTCAATTATCTTTAAACTTTATTATATTTTTGCTTTGTGCCTCAAGCTTATTTGGAAGCTTTTGGGTATAATAAGCTAACCAACCAACGTTTACTTGAATGATGCACTATATAAAGAAGGAGAGAGAAAAAAATGAGTAAGGAAAAAAGGAGAGGAAGAAAAGGATATACAGTAGCCACAAAAAAAAAACAACACACAGTAAAAACAAATATAAATGTTTTCAATGTTACCATCTTGACCACACTTTAAATTACCAGAGGAAGATGTACAGGGTAGTATGGTAAAAACAAAAAAACAAAACAAAAAAAAAAACACAATTAATTTGAAACCTCCAATTTGAACTAACACTTGAATATTTGCTATTTTATTTATATTTCATGTCATTTTGAGTGGCTTTTCAAAACCCATTGTTACAAACAAATTCTTAAATCTAATTAATAATTTCAAAAAATTTTAATAAAATTGAAATCTAGAGAAGAAATAGAGACAGGTAACCCTTCGCCCCTTCAGTGTGCTGTCAGCCTGTGTCAGTCTTTGAAGCTGTTGACTGAAATCTTACCAATGGGAGAAAGCATCAATTTGAAAGAGAGAAGGCAGATGCATCAGAGATAAATTTTTTTTTATTGTTTGAGTTCCATTGTAGACAGGCCATCTGAGGCATCAGACTTGCAGTTCCTCCTGGAAGCCCCCCCAGAGATTTCAACATTCAGTTGTCAGAGCGTACCAAGTCAAGCACAACACCCAGACAAGTGTTTTCTGCAGCCTGCTGCATAGAATCGCTGTCAGGAGCTGGCTTGCGTTCTTCACGATCTTCGAAGTAAAAGTGTTTGTGAAGATAGGGAATCAGACATAAAAAGAAAAACTACTCTTAAATATTTGGAAAATTGCAAAGGATTTGGGAAAGTGATAAATCCAAGACACACACACACATCAGCCCTGTATGCTATGCTACATATAGGCAAGTGTTTTAGTTTTGCAAATTATTCATCAGTGTCTAGAAAAATCTTGTATGTGTATGTGTGATATGTGTCTTGTATCTGTGTTTTGTGTGTATTTGTTCTTGCATGAGTGTCTGAAACACTAAAAAACGTATGTCTTTATTTAATTTTTATAAAAAAATGAAATTATATAGTTTTAAAGTCAGCTTTGAGTTTTATATATTTCTCTATTAGAGGCCTGGTGCATGAATTTGTGCACGGGTGGGGTCTGTCGGCCTGGCCAGCAATTGGGGCCAATAGGCGCCATCTCACCCAGTCCTGATTGGATCCAGCCGGCCAGGGGGAGGGACAACAGGAGGTTGACCAGCCCCAGGAGGTTGGCTGTGGGAGCACACTGAACACCAGGGGGAAGCTCCTGCATTAAGCATCTGCCCCCTGGTGATCAGTGCGCATCATAGCTACCGGCCAATCGTCTGGTCCTAACAGTCGCATGCATATATATATATATATATATATATATATATATATATATATATCTGAAATATAAATTTGAATCTGAAATATACTATAAGAAATGAATATATATATATATATTCATTTCTTATAGTATATTTCAGATTCATGTAATTTACATAAACTCCAACAGTGACAAATATTTTATGTATTTATTTATATACTTATAACTAAGTACATTTGTAAGACTCCCTGTTCTAACCAATATTTAAAGCAGCTAGTATTTGCTAAGTGTTTTATAAAATATTTTCACATATAATTCTGTGAGATATGTATTATTACTCACATTCTGCAAGTGAATTTACTCAGAGTTAAAAAGCTTAAATGACCAGGACAAGAATAAATATTAAATGAAAAAGTTATGTACAAGTCAAGTTTTGGCGAGAAAGAACATCCATAATATTTCAACTGTGCTATGCTACTGATAGTCACAAATGGGAATGTATTGAGATTTGCATCACTAACACAGAAATAGGATGAGAAAATGCTAGGAGATTTAGTTTCTGTATTAGAATATCAAAATTATCTCTCAAAACGAATATGAAACTTGCACATAAAATAAAAAGAAAGTTACACTAAGATGGAATTAAGTTAAAAAAACACAGAGTAAATCTAATAAGAAAGATAAATCAAATTCTAGAGAGCAGGATGATGGTCTTGTGTCCTTCTCCTCCTCCTTTCCTTCCTCTCTTCCTCACCTTTTTCCTCTGACTTCCCTTTTTTTATATCAGGAATTTCAGAATATAAGAGAACCAGAAGAGAATCACAGGCATGGTTCTGGAATCAAAAGGAAATTTTTAGATGACAAATTTTCTTTAAAATATTTGGGAATTTTAATCCCTTGTGGGGATAAAATATTTAAAATGAAATTGTGCAAACTAATATTTAGCAATTGTTATTTTAAAAGCCTAATAGGAGAAAATAAAATTTTACCAATTTATTCAAAAAAATCTTGTTTTGTTTTTATTGATTTCAGAGAGAAAGGGAGAGGAGAGAGAAATAGAAACATCAATGATGAGAATCATTGATGGGCTGCTTCCTGCATGGCCCCCATTGGGGTTGGAGCCTGCAACCTGGGCATGTGACCTGACCAGAAATTGAACTGTGACCTCCTGGTTCAGAGGTAGACACTCAACCACGGAGCCACACTGGCCGGGCTATTCAAAAATCTTAAAAAGTTAATTATTCAACACATTTTTAAAACACAATAAAATATACATATTTGTCTATCTTGTGTTTTAGTTTTAAAAATGATGAACTTTCATAAATGGCCAGCAACTGCACTGTACCTGTAAATCACAACTTTAGATGAATAGTTTAAAGTTGTGTAGAACTTGTTCTTGGAATGGATCTTGTAATATGAGCATAGCTGGTATAAAATATATCATAAAATATTGACACTTTTCCAAGTTAAAGTGGTGCCAAGTTTTCCTGGAGCAAATTGTACTTGTAAACACCAATCATTTTTACAGCATTTTAAATTATCAAGTCTGGTACTTGTGACCCAATTTGTTTAAGCATTATTTCATATCACATCAAATAAAAAGGTTGTATTTTCAAAGTCAACATTCTATTGCCAAATACAACCAACTCCTGTTTATTTCTTCAGGTGAAAGGTTCAGGGTCAAATAAAAAATGCAATCAGTTTTTCCCCCCTTACAAAACCTACTGTCATCAGTTTCTCAAAGCTTGGTTTAATTAAAAATGAATTATGCAGGGCCAGAGCATGTTTTTATTGTATACACCCAGTGCAATGGAGACAAACAAAACTATCACAAAATGCTGTAATGTTTGTTTGTTTTTTTTGAAAATGCTGTTGTGAAATTGACAAAGCTTGATTTGATATTTTTTAAATGCAGAACTAGAAAAATCTTATAATTTTGACACTGAATTGATTGACTAATGTACGTTCTTTCCAAATTTCCTGCTTTAATAAACTATTACCAGTTTCATAAATATCATACTCTGATATTTGTTTCATAATTTCACCTGATGCTTAGAAAAAAAGGAAGAATAACTTTTCATCAAGATGTGTGTTTCCAAGATTGTTGGCTCTAACTTATAATTTGAAAATTAAGGGTAATAATAAACTATGATTTATATTCAAGACAGGAATTCTTAGGAAAAAAATGACAGACTTGCTAGAATACAATAAAAATATACTCTCTCCAATCAGTCTTTCCATAATTTCATTCTCTAAATTAATATACAAATCATGTAAGTGCACATGCTGTCTAGAAGTAGATTGAAACCCTCAGCCAGTGTATTTCAGTGGGTGAGCAATGACCCATGAACCAGGAGGTCTAGGTGTGATTCCCAGTCAGTCAGGGCACATTCTTGGTTTGCCAGCTGGATCCCCAGTAGGGTGCATGCAGGAGGCAGCCCCATCAATTATTCTCTCTCATCATTGATGTTTCTATCTCTCTCTCCCTCTCCCTTTCTCTCTCTGAAATCCATAAAAATATATATTTTTAAGAAATGGATTAAAAAGACCAACCAAGACACAATCCAGATAAGTTCATCATATATAACCACAAATAATTGTATTTTCCTATTAAAATAAATAATAAAATATTCATAATGATCATGCCCATATATTGATCAGCTCTCTTCATGTTTGTTCCTGATTATGAAGAAGACTCACACACTCTAAAGACAGGCATTATTATCTTTACTTTATTGCCATGGGAATACCTAGGGCCAAGGAGAAGATAACTGAGCACTAGTGCCACAGAAACCTAACTGAGCCTCCTTGATATTTAAGGAACTTTCACCAACACATAATTCACATAATGATGAACACTTATCAAATGTAAACATTAATGAAAATTAAAACAATTATAACTCATTTCTGTGAATCATTTTCTTACATAGTATTTTTTTTTTTTTAGTTTGTTCTTGGTAACAGCTGCATAATTTTTTCTTGCTTCTAACTCCAGCTTCAATTCTGTTTCCCCAAAGCATACATCCAGAATACACAAGTGTGAAGACCCTGAGAAGAGGGTGCACCAGACCGCCAGTGCTTACCACCAGTATCTTAAAGTCACTCTATGTTTTATTGAATATTGTTTAGGAAACATCAGTCAGTGTCTAAGGAATCATTTTTTAAAGTATTTTTATTGATTTCAGAGAGGAAAGGAGAGGGAGAGAGACAGAAACATCAATGATGAGAGAGAATCATTGATTGGCTGCCTCCTGCAGGCCCCACACTAGGGATTGAGACCACAACCAGGGCATGCGACCCAACCAGAATTGAACCATGACCTCCTGGTTCATGACCTCCTGGTTGATGCTCAACTACTGAGCCATGCCAGCTGGGTTAAGGAATCTTTTTTTTTCCTTAAATTATGACATTATTTTATTTTATATGATTTAAAACTAACAAATATGGGTTTAACTATCAATGATTGCTGAGGATATGCTTATATTTTAATAGCAAATGCCATGATTTTCCAGAATTTTATATGAATTAATAATAAAAGCTACTATAACCCATTTCACCTCCCCAGTTAGCTCTGACTGCTTTCCAGGCAAGTAAGCTGAGGCCCAGAGAGGCTTAGCAAGTTCCCCAGGGTGACACGGCTACAGGTGGTAAAGAATCAGGACTCAAATATGGACCTGTGACTATAAAGCTCCCACTCTTAAGGCCCTGGGTATTAGACTGGCTATACTTACAGTATTTTAGAGTCAGTCTAGATGAAAGTCATTAACAAACTATTTCTGGGAACAAGATACATAGGCTGATGGAAAAATAAGCAGGGGTAGTGCTCATTATTGAGTTTGAACACAGCTTTTCTCTCTAGCCATGCAGCTTAAAAGGATGACAATGTTTACTTTCAGTGTTGATCTTACACAGCTAATAAAAAACGCATAACTTAACAATAAGTACAAAAATAGCTCGTTGTACTTGTTCCTATATAGTGTTTTGCCCCCCCCCTTTGGAATATTGTATTGGTTATAAAATAAAACTGCTTAAGTTGGAAAAAAATTACAAAATATACAATGACCAAATAAGACTGAATTTACTCTCAGTAGACTTGACAGGTGACTAATCTGCTGTGAGAAGTTTAAAGTATTATATCACTGGAGATTTATTGCTTAGCAAGAGAAGATATAGAAAGTGCATTTTTGACCTTTGGACTTCTCTAAATTAATTTACATCTATAGAATAACTATGCCAAGAAATATTCTATAAGAAAAATGAACAACAAATACAAATTATCTTCATCCATCATTAAATTTAATATTGATGCATCTATAGTCATAGTTCATATAATATAGCACTTGATTGTGAAATATATAATTGAAAAGACTACACTCAAAAAATCACATCACTCTTTATCAGTGAATAGGTTTACATTTATACTTATATCTATCTATATACATAGGAAACATTTCATGTATTCTGAATGCTCTGTACTTTTTATAATTTTAAAAACATTTATAATAGCTTGCCTTCGTTAACACTTCTTTTTTAATTTATGAAAATTACTCAAAACCCTGAATCAATTTATAATCCAAAGGTCAGGTCAACTCTGGTCATTAAAATGACCTAAACTACCTCAAAACATTGTTTTATAGTATTTTCCTTTGTTTTCAGTACAAAGACAGAAGAAGACAATTTTATACCTATCACAGCACATAATTACATGGTAATTAATGTCCAATCTTTATTAACAATATAAAATAGACCACTTTTCTGGGTAAAATATGAATGGTCACTCTTTTTGTTTTATCATTATTATTTCATATAAAATCAGTCCCGTGACAGAAAATATCTTATTCCTCCCACAGTTATTTTGCATACATATTATTCTAAATGCTTCCAATGGATCAACTTGAGTGACCAATAGAAAGGTTGTACTGGAGTAAGAGAAAGCAATGCAACTAATTAATATGTCAGAGGAGTACAGCCCTTGCCAAAAGAGCTAATGAAGCTTGCTAAGGACACATGTGGGCCTTTTGTAGCACAGGCCTGACTGTACAGCCTTGTTAGGTTAAATTGTCTGTCAGTTACCGGCCAGTTGGCCACCACCTGGCTGCTGAGGCCAGTGTTTCCCCCATCCCAGCGGCCTTCCTCCCAGCTCTCAATGGCAGGCTGCTGCCACGAAAATATCTAGAAGCCTCTGACAAGGTTTGGTCACACAATGGGCTCCTGACATGTGAATGAAGGGCCAGGATGACACTCTGAATGGGGAAGATTTCCCCCATTTAAACTCATAATGTTCACAACACCCATAAAAGAAAAAGCCCATCCTTGGTGTCAGGCCATTAACATGTATAACAATATGCTAATAACCTTCTAGATCACTTTCAGTTTCCAAGGACATTTAAATACATGAATTGATGGCTTCAAGCTAAAAGGAAATGGTGGGAGAGGAAGGGGCAGTTGGTTAGGGAAGATGAAAAAAAAACAAAACACAAAGCAAACGAGAGAAATTGCAATCTCCCTCACAGAAAACTGATTTAAAATGCCTTCCACCCAAACAGAGGGCTTCTGTCTATGGAAAGATTGCAGGCAGATTCACACAGAATGCCCCAGGGAAGTGTTAGCAATGATATGCACATCTCCTTGAGGCTCCTGATTCAAACTAGTTTTTACTCCAGCTGTGGACCTTTTGTGGTTGTGTATGGCTTCTCTCAAGTGCCTCCCTCAGGTTTCCATAGCACTCCAGGTAGAGCTTTGAACATCTGCTCCGAGAACAAACATTTTCTTAGGATTGTGAAAAATCATATCCCAAGAAAAAATATGACATTGTAGAAATAGGCCCTGCCTGACATTGTACCCTGCAGCAGTGAAGGAATTAGTGAACAGTCCCAAATAAAGTGTAAAATATGTTTTATTCCCCGTTATTTTATCATTTGTCATTTTCTTAGACTCAAACAAATGGGATATGCAGTTTGTACTATTATGCTCCACCACAGTCATTCAACATAAGCCTCAAAATGAAATACCAATTTGTGTTATCATAAGAAAAAAACCCTATCCTATGCACCACCTGCTACATTGTTTGTTAGAATTCATTGCTTCTGCCTTAAAGAAAGACAGCAACTCTTTCTTTAGCACTGATTAGTTATTCAGTCAATTTGAAAAATTACTGCCCCCATAAATTTCAACATTGGGCTGCTGCCATGAAAATGAATCTGCCTGGCTTCCAGTGAGAAGAAGCATGTGAAAAATATGATGTGCTTGTTTTAAATTCTGATACAAGGAACGTAGCAGAAGTAGGTAAACCTCTTGTACAACATTTCACTTTATTTTACTGGGTAAACTCTCTCTTCTTTTTATAACTTTTGAAACAGCACTCATAAATTTGGAGCATCAAATTCTGCTGCAGGAAGTGCCGAGGCGAATTTTTATCAACCTGCAAATATTGTGAGCTAGCTTATGCTAAACAGAACCCCTTTCTCTAGGATCAAATCTATTAAAAGTTTTTCTTCTCTCATGCAGCCAAGCGAAAGTATAAGAATATAATTCTTAAAACATGGCTATAAGAAGTAAACAGTTGCTTTTTATGCTGTAAACAACTTTTATTTTAATGACCTGTTAGGACAAGGCAACTACTGAATCTAATGCTAGGTAATATTAACCAAAATAACAGGAGTAGTGTGCATTCATATATTATTTAAAAATATACCTATTATTATCATTCCAATTTAGAATTTACTGTATCTGTGCTTGGATCTCACTGTCTATCCACATGCCCTGTTTTCAGTGGGGAGTTGTCACAGGGGACACAGAACAAACCTTAGAAACCACAGTTGGTGTGACATCCGTTCCTTGGACACCCATTTACACCCATATTGCATGTATTCACTGCCAGAACATTGCTCTTCCATTCCTATCAAGATGGGGAGCCAAAATAAGATGCCCTTGAAGGTTTGGATCCAGTGTAATTCAAAGTAATAGATGTTTTATGAGGAAAATAAAACAAATTAAGCCTAGTATCTCCGTGTTTAAACTTCAGTGATTCTACTTTAATGATTCAATCTTACTTGGTGAGACTATAATCTCAACATTTGAGTCTGTTGACTTACAAAATCACTCATTTGACTCATTTCTATCACCATCAATTTTTATTAGAAAATGCGAATCTAAAAACAAAGTTGAGGCTACGAAGTGGTTTTTATATCTTAGTAAAACTGAAGCTATGTTACATTTGGGTTTTAAACCAAAGATTAAAATGGCAAAAGAACAAATTTGAGAGAGACCTCTTTTTTGATGGCCGGGTAGCCCTGCAAAAACAGCAGTTTCAAGTTCTGGGACACAGCATCTGACATATATGATATCTGATAATACATATATAGAAAAAAAACTGTATGGTCACATATGATTAGTTTTACTCTTCATTTGGGATAAGATTACATAAAAGAATTGTTTCATTATATATAACAATCAGCTATTTAGTAGATACATTTTCTTTCCAGATTACTTAAGATTGTAGTTTATCCCATATATAAAAGACAAGATCCTTTAAAGAAGGTTGTCAGGATTAAAAGTAATAAAAGATATAATAATTGGAGTAGACATAGCATTTCAGAAGTAAAGCTAATATGCAAGTATTTTACCTAATATGTAATAATATAAAGATATATTTTCTATCTAAAAATGTATATATGGTATATATCAGAAAAAAAAGTGCAATTTTCACTGTAGGTTTGAGTTTCTTAAAAACTATTTTATAATAGAGAAAATAACATTTACTATTAGCAGAGTGATGAAATTCAACTAGTATATATTCCAAAGTTTGTCTGGAAATTCTATATTTTTATACTTCTAAGTTATTTTATGGTTTTGGAAGAAGGAAACCTAATTTTGCATTCAGATGACTTAAATGGGCTGATGCTTTTTCACCTAAACAAGGATTGTCTAGCTGTTTGTCTAAACCTCTATCCAAGAGGCAATTGTTGTTTTCACATAGAGACAATTGTTGGTATTTTTCAACTGAAAAATGTGAATATATGTGTTTCTGAGTATTTTCCTCATTAAGAAAAAAAACTATATAATTTATGGGAAATTCATTAAAAAGATCTGAGACTCCCTTTTTTAAATTTGTCTTCTAATTTTATCTTCTGATGATACACAAGAATTACTCAACATTTCTATTTCAGCAAATGTATTCATTACAGTTATTGAAAATTATCTTATATATATTATAAAGAGATAAGGTTTCTTTACATAGCAATAGTAATTCAGCATATACCTTAATATGCATTTTGTTTTTACTTTCTAAAATAATTGTGAAGAAAGAAATTGCTAAGTATTCATATGTATTATTTAAAATCTCTACTTCAAAAAGAAATGCATTTAGTTCATTCTCAGTACATTTTTTTACTTAAGTATAGTTACCTAATATACTAAACTCTGAAAGATTTCCCATAAAATTTAAAGAAAGTTTCTTAATTACTGTAAAATTATATTTAGTTTATATTTACCATAGTTTCAACTCTCAACACTAAGCATGCAAAAAGTAGGTATAAATAAACAAGTTTTATAGCAAAAAATGTTCTTTTTTCATTTTGTTGGGGTTTTTTTTAGCTTGTTTTTAATTATAGTTTCTTTAAATGATTGGGATCTTTAGAGAACGACTTAAGAAACAACATATGGAAATCACACAACACACACACATGCGCACAAAAGCCACAAACTTTCTACTTTCAGACGTCCAATAACAAAATACCACAGTTGCCAGAGTTATCTGCTTCCTATCAAGACCCATGTTTGGCACAAGAAGTATTCAATACATTCATCATTGTCAGTGCACTAGTACACTAATTATTTCAAATTGTTTCCTCAGCCAGAGGTCTAGGACAAATCAGGCAAGCCAAAAATAGCAGTTATGAATAATTATGCATAATTTACCTCAAGGCCTGGGCCAGTCTATCATTAAAACTTTTACTTGCCACACTGTGATCTCTACTAATTGCAAACTTTAAAATTAGTTCAAGGTTGCCGTTTTATCCAGTGCCAACCTCAAACCTTCTTCCTAGTGACTTTCTGGTACTTTGAATACTTCAAATAAAACGTCATCAGAATATTATAAAACATATATATGTTAAATGACAGAGGGGAGTTAGTGCAGAAGGTACTGCTCCCGCCTTTTGCATGTTCCAATATGTTCATAAATGGGATAAAGAAAGGGTTAGCAGTCAAAGTATGGTAATGACCTAGCTTTCGGAATTCTATCCTGTTGAAAACAGAAGAAAGAGCTTTAGCAACATGCAAATATTTCCCTTTAGTGTCGAGTTAGTCCTCAGACAATCACGATACTTTTTTAAAGTAGGGACCCTTGATATTCTGCTTGTCATTGGAAAGTCCACGTGCACTTTGACATTGACCTTCCTTTAAAGTAAGAACTGAGACATATGTGCCTTTCACCACTGATATCAGGATTTCTAATAACAACAAATATTTCCAATTATGCAGTTAAGTGTAACACTCAGAACAACAATATTGCATTTTAATTTCTATATTTGTCTGATATTATTTCCCCAGATGGGGAAATGTTCTGGTCACATGCATCCATTATCCTTCCTCATTTCTCCCCTTTCCCCTACCCAAGCTGTATCTTGTGGTTATAATTTTTCTTATTTAAAGACAAAAATTATTAATTTAAAAGAAAACAATTGTGAGATTTTAAATGATCTTCCCTTGACTTTTCCAATTTTACTTAAATTTTAACCTTTCCTGTTATTATTATTTTTTAAACCTTTGAGATTTTAGCCCATGAAGACATATATCACCAAGCTGCCATTCTCTTGAGTTATTTTCTTTCTGTAAAACAAAAGATGCTCCATTTCACCTCAGACACATTTTGAGGAGAAATGGGCCAATTTGCAGAAATGTTTTTTTCTGGCTCTGACCTGTCAGGTAAAGGCTCCACTTCACCTCTTTTTAATAAGACTTTATATTTGCTGGATTTCTGTGCTTGTGTTTTTATGCTGTTTGTTAAGTTATGTTCTCAGAGAATCATCCACGCAAGGTCAGGCCAATTCACTCAAATTATGAGTTGTATCTGGAACCTTCCTGAATCTCATTCCAAAATATTTTGAGAATCTGAAATTTCTAATGAAACTGTTTTAGAAACCTGTAACAAGTAGATGGCTCCAAGAAGCACAAGGAAAAAGGAGAGCATATCAAGGAAAATGGTTAAGTTGGGGAAGAAAAGGAGACAGCTTAGAGATAAAAGGTAATTATTTTGTCTTCAACAATCTAAACAGCTCTGTTATTTTTATTGCTGACCTTGCTTTATTTTTCACAAAAGAGAACCTTCTAAGATGGCTGTTATGATGGTATCAGAGTGAACGATAGAAAAGAGCAGTTATTATACCTTAAATGACTTTGTATAATTTCAAGAGTCATAGACATAGCCAATAACTGTTCAGCCTCCCCCCGTGTGCCTTAGTTACTTAAAGTAAAAATGTATTGCACCTGTGTTTATGCTGAAAAAAAGGGCACATGTGCTGGGTATATTTTGTTCTTGCTCTCAGAAAACTTACAATTCAGTGAACAATAAAATAACTGAACAAATTGGCATCATAAATAATTGCAAATTGTGATAAATTATTGAGGGAGAAGATAAGGCAAGAAAATTCTTGGTTGCTAAGCCTAGTTTAGACAGTGGATCAGGGAATGCCTGACACTTAAGCCTAGAACTTGACCTACAGGATGATGGGATGGAAATCTGCTGTTGGTTAAGATCCCAGGATGGAAGTTAGAACACTGAGGTTTTAATTCTTCCGCATCTATGCTAGTAATTAGTCTTTGGGAAAGTTATTTAATCTCCCTGGTGTCAATTTCATCATCTGTAAAATGAAGATGGTAGTACTTAAAAACACAGGGTGAACCACATTTGAAAAGCCAGACAAAAGTGTTCTGGGAAAGTGAAAACACAGAAATGAGTGCCCTAACGAGTGAAAGCATTTGGTGCTTCTCTGACTTCAAAAGTTGGCCAGTGTGACACAGCATAGTCTGGCAGAGATGAAGTTCCAGAGCAGTAGTAGCCCTATCACCCAAGGCTCAGTGGTCCTTGAGAGGATTTTGTTTGTTGTGTAAAAGAGCTGATGTCTGCTTTTCCATCAGAACATGTGTATGTAAGTGTCCAATAGAATAGAGGGTAGAAAGGGACAATATAAAAGTGATGTTTTTTTTAAGTAATAACATTAACAGTTAAGCAGAGGATTAAGATAAATGTGTGTTTTAAATAGATCACTTTGACAGCAAGAAGAGGTTTTAAAGAGGAAAGGCAACAGAAAGAGCAGTGGCATTTTGAGTGCATGCATGAGAGTAGCTAAGAAATGGTGGTCTGGACTATGGTGGCAGCATTGGGGATAGAAAAAATCCTACCATTTTAAAATGTGTTTTTATTAACTGTATTTATTAATAAAGTTTTCTATAAAAAGGATTATTTTCTTGGAGAAGGTTTCATATGTTGATAGTACACATTGGTGACGTTGCATGCTATGATGTTTTATTTCTGAAGATCATTTTTTGAGGATTAGGTAACTTATTGAGAAATTGTCTTATTCTTAAATGAAGTTTCTTTGCTTTGTTTTCTGCTTTCTCATTGTAGCTAGAAAGAATACTAGATTGGCTTTTCCTATGGATCGAAGTGCGATGGTTTAGGATATGGAATCAGAATCACTTACAGAAGGTCTCCTGTATTCATCTTTTTTATGTTCCTAATTCCTTACTGATTATAATTAGAAGTGACAGAAAGATTATAAGAAGCCCCTGCAATCTTTAAAAGCCAAGTTTATAACGTGTACTTTTTGAAAGTATAAGTAAATGAGAACCCCAAACCAGCAATGTTTCACTCAAAGGTGTTTGCTTTGAGTAGTACGACCAATGGTCTCTGTATTCTTGTGTAAATAAAATTCCACTTAAAGCATCCTGCTTATCTTCATTCCTTCTATTAACCATGTTCATCCAGTCCCTGAGATATAGTCCACAGCTATTCTGTTGGTTGATCTGAGGCACTGGCAAACCAGCACACAATCTATTAGCACTAATCTTAGGAGAGCTAATGGGAAGAAAAACACAAGCTTTCATGGAATAATCTGGAGATCATTTTCTCCACCTACTTAATTTTTTTCCAGGAAATAAAAGTATCATAAAGGCATATAGAATTTTGTGCTGAACAGTTTTGGGTAGCTCAGAGGAAGTCAGGCAAAACTAATGGGGTCACTCAAGAGAGAGTATGGGTGGAAGTAGACCCAGTGGGCAGGAGAAGCTATGATGACAAGAATCAGGAAGGGTCATGTATGGAATGAGTTCTGGAAAATGTCCCCTGACAAAGAATTCCCAGTTGATTCAAGCAATGACATATGCAATACAAAAGTAGGCTTTTTTTTAAGGCTGGATTTTGTCTAGGCTGTCTGGCATGTCCATGCACCTCTAGATCAATTACTTTTCTCTCTTCCTGTCTAAAATGCTACCTCTGTCTGAACAATTCAACATTATAATTGGATTAATTTGAGTTGTTTCTATTCCCTTGATACCATTTGCTATCATGTTCCGCCCTGCTTTGATGCTCTTAACTTCTGTATCCCAGCCCAGGCACAGTCTGATGCTCAAAATCTCATTGTTCTTTTATTCACCTCAAATAGAGAATCTTTCATTTTAGGATAGGTTTTGGGGTGTCTTCTCTCCCCAATCCATCACTTAGAATTAAAATTTGTAGATTATCCTCTCAATTGTTTCTGATTTCTTCAGGAATGTTGCATTTTATTCTCTGCCATACAGCTGTAGTAGAGTCACAACGCCCATGCCAGAAACACAAAAAATGGTGGTCTCTCAAATCCCAAGAATGGAGTTCAGATACATACAACTGTATTTATTTAAGGCATTTGGAGTTTTATTTCCATCTTTCAACAGATGAACAGTAGTCCCTCCATATCCCTGGGTTTTTCATCCTCAGCTTCCACCAACAGTGGATCAAAAATATATATATATTTTTTATAAAGTTATGTTGCTGCTGATGTTTATTATGTAGTTAGATCTACAATGGTTGTGTCTGTACTGAACATGTACAGACATTTTTCTTGTCATTATTCCCTAAATAATATAGTATAACAACTATTTACATAGCATTTACATTATATTAGATATTATAAGTAATCTAGAGATGATTTAAAGTATACAGGAGAATTATGTGGATTATATGCAAATACTATGTCAATATATATAAGGGACTTGGACATCTGTGAATTTTGGTTTTCATCAGGGTTCTGGAACAAATCCGTGTGCATACTGGGGGATGGATATGTACACACACACACACACACACACACACACACACACACATATATATATATATATATATATATACACATATATATATTTGAGAGTAAAGGAACTCACAAAGATTCTATTTATAGCTCTTATATCATAAGAATAACACACACATGTGGCATTATAACACTAGAATAGAATAGGATAGAATAGAATAGAATAGAATAGAATAGAATAGAATAGAATAGAATAGAATAGAATAGAAATAGAATAGAATAATATGGTAAGATAAATAGCTTAATGAAATCAGCAGTCATATAAAATAGATGTTCTGGAAAAGCTTTTATGTCTTATCTCTGTCTCCACTTTCCCTCCAAAAAAGGCAAAGTATTATACTTGAAATGAAAAGATAACCAATGTATTACCATTTTTGTCATTATCCTTTAAAAAAACACACAAATCATCCTTGTTGAATGCTTACTATTCATTTTGCTAAACTATATAAAATATACCACTAAATTTGTGTGGTAGCCCAAAATAAGCATCATCATCCACATATTATAAATGGAGAAAGTGAAGGTTACATTGCATAAGAGGCAGTGGCAGGAGTCAAGTTTAGGTCTACTTGATTCCAAATCTATAACCACTCTAATTTGGTTCATTTATTGTTCTCAGGATAAATTAAATATCCCTGGTATACTAAACCTTAATTCTTTATAACTTGGTGTAAATAATCTTTGTTGAGTGACTATGTTGACACTGCAGCTCACCACCTAGATTCCTCTTCCTGGAAGGACTTGCCCTGGCTGCTGGGGACGCTCTCAGCAGGCAGCCAGCATCTTACACCCCATCTAAGGTTGCCTCTGTTTCAAGAGCTGCCAGGCCAGAGCTCATGCCCCTCCCAGGGTGCCACAACCAATGACTTGGCATGCAGGCATAAAGAGCCCTGGCCATCTTCTCTTAATTCAAGATAACTCTAGGAGACCACTTTAGGTCCTGCATCTCACTCCTGTCACCTTCTTCTCCTTTCCACAGATATGCTACTTTAATAAATGCTCAGCATGCTCAATGCCTTAGAGTCTGCTTCCAGGGAAACCCAACTCACAGGAATGGAGGAGGAGAGAGTGGCTGGGCATGTGGTTTCTGGGCAAGAGAGGAGTTAAGAACAACATTGAAGGAAGCTACACTGCACAAAATGAGAAATCAAGTCATAAAAATACACCTTCCCAGATTGTTGTGTTTGGTTCTGCATAAAATTCCAAGTAGATTAAAATATATTATTTACATATTATTTATGAATTTTCTGGTTTATTTTTCTGATCTAATTTCTCTCACATATGGCATGTTTATTTATTTACTCAAATTTTCTCCATTTCTACAATGCATAACTCCTAGGGTTCCACATATACTATTATGCCTAGGACAGTCTCACTTTATACCTGTTGTCCCCATCTTAATCTAAGTAGTACCCCCTTATAGTCTCATGAATCCTTTCAGGGAGGATAATTATGTATTCATCTAACTAATTTCCCACAATGGATAAATCTCTTATTAGTGATTTTAAATGAATACCTCACTGGGATAAGAAGGGTCTTAAGCACAGTTTAAAAGAATAAAAGTTATGATAAATTAAGGGTTACCAAAGATCCATTTGCCTGATACCAGTTGTATTGGCAAGGGGCAGGGGAAACCACTGCCTTTATAGTTTGATGGCCAGCCAGAGAGAAAACTGGTACAATCTTGGAGGGAAACTTGCCAATATTTATAAAACTTAAGAATGCACTGAGCTAAACAAAATACAACAAAAGGAAAGTAGGGAAGGAAGGGATGGAGGGAGGAGAGAGAGAGAAGGAAAAAAACAAGTATTTAAAAACTATATAAAGCCAAATTGGTGGCTTGGTTTCTTAGCAATCATGCTTATACTCCACACCAAATCTCACAATCCACCAGGTGAAGTTACTGTTTTATTACATGGAGTACTTGGTATACTCTAACATAACAATTAAAACGGTGAATATAATTACAGTAAAAGTACTGAGGACCATAAAAATATTTATCCACTTTGGATCCCCAGGAACCCAGACACTTCCATTTATTTGGATGCACAACCTCCAAATGTTCCCCACTTATTTTCTTGTCTCCAATTAGCAGCTACTGCTTGTATCACTGAATATTCCTGGCCAGAACTAGGAAACAGGAGTGACCTTGGAATATGTATTCTTGTGACATTGGCCTCAGCAGCGCCATCTAGGTTCCAGTGGCAACCTTGTTACTGTTGCCAGGAGCCATAGCTGGGAGCGAATGAAGGTCCTGATGACAGAGGCAATGGATTTTGATGGTGTCTGTTGTGGTCCTCACTGTACCTTCCCAATTGAATCCTGTTTCTTTTTTAGCTGAGTTGTCAGTTGCTGAGGTTCCTTTCAGTAAAGTCCTTTCCTCACTAAATCAGCCTGAATGGGGTTCTGATGCTTACAACTAAGAACTCTGATTCATGAGTATCTGATCTGATTATTAGAATTGCACTTTTGTGTAAAATAATCAGGGCTACAGAAATGACATTAGAAGTAAACCTTAGTGAATCAAAATGCATTAGTAAATGTTTGATAAATTTGGCTTAATGAATCCATGAAATTAGAAACATTTGATCAATATGCCAGCCATTTTAGTGCAAAATGCACTAATATAATAAGTCATTAAATAGAGTGTGCATACACGCTCATTAAAACATGGGTACAATTATTTATATGTCCTTCCAGACAAAAACGTATTATTTAGGCAAATAACAAGAAAAATATAGTTATTTCCTTTCTCATCTCCACATTGTATATCTAAGAGTTTTTTAAGGAAATTAATGTCAAGTGCATTTATACTTTTTATATGCAATGGCCTACCAAATTTTTATTCTTTTGAGGTAAAATTAGTTTCAAATCTGAAAAACAGCTTTACCTAATAGTCCTCTTTTGGTACTATTATTAAACACTGTTCCCTTGGACATTGGCATCCTCTGTAACACTAAAAGTTATTGCTAAGAAGAAAGTCCTGTTATAAAAGATGTTAACAATGGGCTTATTCAAAACAAATCATGTCTCTTCAAAACAGGACTTCTCTCGCCTTACCTGGTTTGGCTCAGTGGATAGAGTGTCAGCCTGTGAACTGAAGGGCCCCAGGGTGGATTCCGGTCAAGGGCACATGCCTGGGTTGCAGGCTCAATACCCACTAGGGGGCGGTGCAGGAGGCAGCCAATCAATGATTCTTTCATCACTGATGTTTCTATCTCTCTTTCTCTCTCCCTTCCTCTCTGAAATCAATAAAAATATAAGTAAAAACTAAAAAATAAAATAGGACTTCTCAAAAATCTTTAATATAGTTGGTTTGTTATGTATCTGGAAGGACACATGGTAAGTAGCATCAAATAAACTTATTTTACCTTTTTTACCATTTTAATTCTAACTTTTTTTGAATAATACATGGATTTCTGTTTTAAACAGTTGGGAATTCTTGAATAAATAAAATATCCAAACAATTAATAGTATGTTTTTTTTTAATTTCCATGTAATAGTAAAAAACAGAAAAACCTCACCAATCTACAATTGTACCCTGAGAACTGAGAGATGAGCCCTTGTAATTAGAAAACACACATCCTTTATCATTAGCATTAAAGGTAATGCTCAATGGAATGGTGGAGTAGATACTTTTTGAGGAAGCACTTAAAAAATGGTTTAAGACAACCAAGCTCTTTAGGTTTAAATCCTGTCTACTATTTGCTGGTTGTATGACCTCGGTCAATGTATTTACCTTCATTATACTTCAGTTTTCTCACCTATAAAATGATAATAGAATGTCTCACAGGGTTACCATATGAATTAAAATAATTAATATTTGCAAAACAAATATGTAAATAAATATATAAACAAACAAATATACATATGCAAGGCCTTCTGTCTGAGGTAGGTAGAAAGACATTATCATCTTCGGCTTTTATGTCACCTTCTCAGGCTTTTTCTGTCAATCTTATTTAAAATTTCAACCTTACCCATTGATTCTTGTATCCCCTGCACTGCTTTAATTTTATTTTTTTTCTCGACATAGTATGTCACCATCTATACACAATATATATAACTAACATTGTTTATTATCTATCTTCTCCTCTTCCAAGGACAAGTTTTGTTTCTTTGTTTACTACTGCATCTCCAGAAACATGTAGAGACAACTCCTAGAATTAACCTCTGTAGGATAATTGTGAAATCAATGTATGGACACCATCAGCTTCCAGAGGATTTCATCTCTGCTTCTGGGGCCCCTTAGCCTGGTCTTTATCCCCCTATTATTACCCTTTTACAACAGCCATCTGCTCAGAACAGCATGCTTAGTTAGACAATCATGAACTTAAGCACAAATTCCAGAACCCAAAGGAAATCAGGAAAAACACCTAAAAGAAATGTGATATTCTATGCAACTTATTCCTCTTCCTTTTTCATCAGTTTTGTAAGAGTTCTGGTTTTGTGAAAGAACACCATAGGAATTTACTACAGGTGTTATGGGTAACAGCTGAAGTATAAGCAGGGTGCCTGTTATTGAAGGTCAACTAGAATGTTTTAATTTAGCAAGCCTAGAAATGATTTGAGAGCTGTATTAAGAAATAGGGTAGCTTTGTGTGTGTTTTTAAATGAAGGCATTTCATTTTTTCTTTCTTAATTTTTCTGAAGTGAAACTTGGAAGTAAGTGGTTTAATCAGAAAAGGTTGGAATTCAGTTGGCCAAGACTGGGACACTGGATCTCACTGCCTTAGTGCCCTGGCTCTTATCCAGTGGAAATCTTCACTTCATCACAATTTCAGTCCTACATATCTGCAGACCAGAACTGTCCATGAAAGTTTATTCTATCCCTTCAGCTTTGGCACTCCACACATTAAGAGCCAGACACCTTGTTTCTGCCACATTATCTGACTTCATTTGTGCACTGATGCTGTGTCAGTTCTGAAACCTATCCAGGCAATGAGAGGCGTCCTGTTTTCTGTCCTAGGCCATTTGGTTGCCCTTTGCTACAATTTGTTCAGGGGGCAAAAAAATGTAGTGGTCATACATGGATATGAAGAGAAAAAAAGTGATGCTAGCAAAAGTATTCAGGAAAACATATCTATTTAGCACTTATAGTCTTTTTTTTTTTTAATAAAAATGTGCCTCTCTGTCTGGCATTTAATATCATCTTTAGCTTTTGCTGGTTTTGATAATTTGCCAACTCAGTGCATTCTTATTTTTGCCTAAGATAAGAAACAAAGATTTTCATTAATAAAAGGGATGGGGAGAAAATCCTATATAATAAAAGTTTAATATGCAAATCCACCGAACTGCTGAACAGCAGAATGACCATCTGGATGACCTTCCAGACAACCATCTGGGACCACGCTATGACACCCACCGACGCCAGGCCAAGCAAGGCGGGTGCGGTGCCATTGGTTGGTGGTCCAGCCATTGCCCTGTGGTGATCGCCCTGCAGAAGGAGGCCCAGGCCACCCACCTGCAGGCTGCAGCGAGTGGGCGGGGCCTCCCTCTGCAACAGAAGCCGGGTTCTGGGTGCCAGAGGGAAGCTGGTGCCAACAGCTGGGGAAAGGAAGGCCTACTCTTGCACGAATTTCATGCATCGGGCCTTTAGTAGACAATAAAAAACAGACCTCTTAAAGTCTTACCTCACAGTGGGTTCAAAAACAATAGCTTATATTTTCTGCCAGTTTCTGAGACATGTGCGGCAGGTACTTTAGGCTAATTTTACAAAAAGCACACCAAATCACTCTTAGAGAGAGAGAGGGGGGGGGGAGAGAGAGAGAGAGAGAGAATATTAGAGAGGAAGCACTATATGGGAAACAAATTGCTTAAGATATAAACTTTACTTATTGTGCACCAGTTAAAAATAAGAGTATTTGCTCTTTATTTTATAACCCATTTTCAACTTTTTCCAACTTCATCTATGTCTTTCTTGCTTAGTTAAAGGAAGTCCTGGATTTCTAACATCCAAATAAACCAGATGTGGGGAACACCCAGATACCAAGGGAGTGCTTTCACAGAAAACAAAACTCACAGGAAAGCAGTTAAGAATTCTTTAGATACCATTTTTCTACCCTGAAAAGTCCACTTGCCAATTGTTGTATCTTGATAAGATATTCAGTATTCATGTTTCCATTTGTTCATTCATAAAATACTCTTGAACTTGCATATAAACTGTATCTTCTTCTCAACAGTATCTAGTAAATATATCCCTCCAAGTGACCAACTTGACTAGTTTAACAATCACCACACTGTTCATCACAAAGATTGTTATTCCTTGTTTGGGGGATACTTACAGTCTGTTTCTTGTAAAGTCGAAACAAGGTTGTTTTCTCATGTTGAAAGAACTGACAGCTGTAATTACTCCTACCACTGCAGCAGGACTTGCTTCCCAACACTGAACTACATTCAGCTGCACACTGTATAAGCCACGTATCCACTTGATGTTTTCCAAGATGAAAAAGGGGATCTCAGGAAGGAAATCACTAAAGCCATATTTTCACTCTAAGATACTTCAGTTCTCAACAGTAGGTATGTGAGATTTTTAAAAACTTTAAACCTGTTAAAACATCACTAAAACTGGAGTTATGTTGCTGTATCTTTCTTTTTCAAATGATAGCTGTAAAACTTGGCACTGTGAAAAAGTATTAATTATTTCCCTTTTAAAAATATCAATTAATAAAAATTAACATGGACTGTTATAACAGGTGATCTAATCTGAAATCTTGTGTAAAAATTTTGTTTTCTCTCATCTATAGTAGCATATGTTTATTTAATATAATACCTGAAGTTAATTCATTTTTGAAAAAAACTAAATCCTATGTAAAAAAGGGTAATATGCAAATTGACCCTAACAGTGGAATGACCAGGATGACCGGTTGACCAGTCACTATGAGGTGCACTGACCACCTCTAGGTCCTTTTCCATGAAAGGCAGGCTCCAATCACCCTATGGCAAATGGGGAACCAGGGGTGGGTGGTGGTGGGGGCAGGCAGAGCCAGGCCAAGGCCCTCGTCCCGCTGCTCACCCCCACACAAAGGGCAATCCATGGTGGGCAGGGCTGGTAAGCTGGTGGGAACTGACGACCTCTCAATCCCTTCCCCTGGGGTGGGTGGCAATGGGGGGCGGGGCCGGCTGCAGGCAGCTGGGAAAGATGGCCCTGATCGCTGGCCAGGCCTAGGGACTGTACCCGTGCATGAATTTTGTGTGCTGGACCTCTAGTGTATATATATCATAATAATAACAAAGAGCTAATATGATAATGGCTGGGATGCCTTAATGCATAATGACCGATCACAGGAGGCTGCCTGCATGTGCATGGCGGAGCATTGCTCCGGAGGCAGGGCGGAAGTGGGGAGGTGCCCAGAGGAGGTGGGACTACCCTGTGCTGGGATGGGCAAGAGTGAGAGCCCGTAATGCCCCCCTCACCAGTCCTTCACCACCCACCGCTCGCACTCAGAGCACCCCACTGCCCACCTGCCAGGGGAAGGAGCACAGTGTAGCAGGCAGGAGGCTTCCATACTCTCCTCTGGCACCATCATGGGGTGGAGCCACTGCATTGCTCTGGAGACAGGGCGGAAGCAGAGAGGTGCATGGAGAAGGTGGGACCAGCCGGACAAGACTCGAAGGACTGAGGGTGGGGCTTGAAGCGGCCATAGAAGGCCAGAGGGTTCGGGGACTGGGCCAGGCATGCTGGAGCTCTGTGTGCAGAGGTTCGGGTGTTAAGGCAGGGCGGCAGGTGGGAGGGCGGGGCCACACAATTTTGCATGCTGGGCTCCTAGTGTGTGTGTGTGTGTGTATGTATATATATATATTTACACTAATAAAGGAGAAACATGCAAATTGACCGTCCCTCCGCTATGCCCACTAGCCAATCAGAGTGAGTATGCAAATTAACCCAACAAAGATGGTGGTTAATTTGCATACGCAGGCTCCGAGCAGCCTGGGTCTCGGGAACATCCTAGGGACCCAGGCCATTCCTAAACCTGTAGGCCTGTGCATAGGCACCGAGTGGCTAGAGGTGGGGCGGGAACATCCCCCATGTCACCATAGCAACGCGGCACGCGTCCATAGGTGCCAAGCGGCGGCACGGGTCCATGCCCCCCAGGCCAGCACCCACAACTGGGCTTGCTGCCGGCCTAGGGAGCATGCAGACCCAGCAGCTACCATGTGGCTCCGGTCCGCACGCCTCCCAGCCTGGGTCCGCAAGCCCCCCAGCCTGGTGCCCACAATGAGCGGGGCTGGGTGCCGGCCTGGGAGGCATGCAGACCTAGGCCACACTGCATGTCCCCCAGCCCGGCGTCCATAATGCAGGGACATGCCCCTAGCCCAGTGGACACAACACAGGGGATTCTCTGCACATGGGCTGCAGAGGAACCACCTTTTCTTTTCTTTTTAAAAAAATATATTTTATTGATTTTTTACAAAGAAAAGGGAGAGGAATAGATAGTCAGAAACATCGATGAGAGAGAAATATTGATCAGCTGCCTCCTACACACTACCCACTGGTGATGTGCCCTCAACCAAGGTACATGCCCTTAATGGGAATCAAACCTGGGACCCTTCGGTCTGCAGGCCTATGCTCTATCCATTGAGCCAAACCAGTTCGAGTGTATACACCTTATCTGACCACTCATTGGCTAAGCTTCTATAAGCCGCCACTTGCAGTGTTCTTGGTAACTTGGGTAATATGAATCCAAGAAGGCAATCTAGGATTTTTCCTCCACACTTCTGGAGGAAAAAACGAAGGTCTGCTGCTGGAGGGGCTAAGAAATGTCATATCCTGACCTAGCCAGTTTGTTCCTGTCACTTTGATGTTTCTCTCTGTCTTTCCCTCTCTCTTCCACATTCTCTAAAAATCATGGAAACATATCCTCAGGTGAGGATAAAAAGAAAGAAAGAAAGAAATATCATATCCTATGAAAGACACATCTTAAAAAATGCCTAAAGAAAGTTGTCATTTTTCCGTGGTGAAGGGACTGGAGTTCATGTTGATGAAAACACCTTGGTGGCTGTGGTGGCTGGCAGTGGCTGCAACAGCGGGGTGATGGGGCTGGCACCTTCCCCTGATCAGCCTGGTCGCCTCCTGCAGAGGGAGGCCAGATGACAGCTTAGGCCCGTCCCCATAGGGAGCAGGCCTAAGCCATCAGTAGGACATCCCCTCAGGCTCCCAGTCTGTGAGAGAGGGCAGGCTAGGCTGAGGGTCCCCCCCACCACATGCACGAATTTCGTGCACTGAGCCCCTAGCATGTGTGTGTGTGTGTATATACACACATACATATACACACACACACACATACATACATATACACACACACACACACTCACACACACTAAAGGCCCAGCACACAAAATATGTGCATGGGAGCGGCAGGAGCGGGGGGTCCCTCAGCCCTAAACTGTCAATCAGACATCCTTCTCACAATCCAGGACCACTGACTCCTAACCGTTTGCCTACCTGCCTGCCTCATCTCCCCTAGCCACTTGCCTGCTTGCCTGATCACCCCTAACTGCCTCTGCCTCGGCCCCCGCCATGGCAGCTTCATCCAGAAGGATGTCCAGAATGATGTCCGGAAGGTCATTTGGCTGTCTGATCTAATTAGCATATTATGCTTTTATTATTATAGATACAGTCAGGGTAAACATTCAATAAATGCACCTTCATAATCTTATTTACAACTATAAAGAGCTCATTTATGTGTTTCCTGAACTTTAAGAAATTTCTAAGCAATTGAATTTAAAGAATATATAAAATCATTATCCATAGTTTAGAACATTGCTCACTAACCATCAATTTTATATACACATTTGTGCCTACCAGCTTCAAAATTCTTCAACCTAGGAATCATCATACATTCATCTTGTCCTATTAATTGTACAATACTATCAGTCCCATAGTCAGTGAGTATTTAATAGATGTCACTTTGAATATTCAAAATAATGAAAGAATTCACAAGAATTCTTTAATAAATTTTATCTTTAAAAAATAAACAACACCCTTCCAAACCTTTTAACACAATTATTTTTCTCTTTATTAATTATCTTTCTAGACTGTGTAGATAAAAACACAAAAATCGAATGACCAAAATTATTTGTAGCTTTTTGGTAACAGTACACCTAAAAACAAATAAGCCTGTTATTTGTGAAGGATTTTATAAAGGCTGTTCTCTTTAGCTCAATAAAAAGAAGCTGAATATATAATCATTTACTGCATAGTTATCTAGGACTTAAGGCTTATATATATCAACTCTTGTCAATGGATTGTGAATAAATTAATTTGTCACATTTTACAATTAATATTGCTCTACAATCACAATCATCTATATATATAAAACACTAATATGCAAAGTGTCCCCTCGGCAGTTCGACCAGGGAGACCAGGATTTCGATGGCTTGCTATGATGTACGCTGACCACCAGGGGGTGGCGTGGAACATGGCAGGTGACTGGTGGTGGTGTCAGGGCACTGAGGGAGCAAGGGAAGGAGGAGGCAGGGAGGTGGGGAACTTGATTGGCCCTGATCGTCAGCCAGGCCTAGGGACCCTACACGTGCACGTATTTTGTGCACCAAACCTCTAGTTTTATTTGTGCTCTTAGATACTTTGTGTGACTTGAAAAAATTGGTCTACTGACTATTATTTATCTTTGGATGAAACATCCGGATAACTGCCTAATGTCTCAAATTTAATATTGATTTTTTAAAATCTCCATTCTTTTTAAACCAGCATCCATTTGATTCTCAAAATTTTGTATTACATCTTTCATTATTTTGAATAATCTACTAATTACAGACAGTGGTTTACAAAATGACTGCCAAATGATTGAATTTTTTGACATGATTTATAAAATTAACCCTAGCTTGATTAAGGAATTTAAAATATTTAAATATAGATATTCATTATTTTGTTAAATCATTATTGTTGAAAGTATTAAATATGTCCCCTTTTTCCCCCCTATTGATGCCTTCTATCCTACCCCCAGCCCCTGCTCAGGCTTTCACCCACCTATTGTCTGTGTCCATAGGTTATGCATATACATATACAAATTCTTTGGTTAAACAAAGCAATCTCAGAAACTAGGCTCCCTACCAGTATTTTGAAAATTGTAAGAGTCTTTGCTTTTCTGTAACTTATTTACACATCTAGTTAGCATTATATAAGCATGCATAGTCATCTGACACTCATAACATTTCCTGAAGAATACATAAGGGCAACTATTTTTTATTAATTAATGTATTAATTAACTAATTAATTAATTAATTGAAGTATTCAACAAGTGTTTAGTGAATGCTCACCTTGTCCTCGGCCCTGGGGATAAATTGGAAAACAAGGCATCCCTCACCCCAAAATGCCTGCCTCCTTGTTCTAAAGAGAAGGGTATATGATTTTTTTAAAAATTAAATATACTACAGAGAATGTAAGGTGATAAGTGTTATGCAAATAGTAAAAGTAGAAGGTGCCCTAGGGAGTGTTGGGCAAGGAAGGAAATGAAATTTAAAATAGAGTGAGCAGTGCAAGCCTTACTGGTTGGCATTTGAAGGGAAAAGAAATGAAGGGCATGACAAAGGGAGCCTCATACATATGCTACCTTTGCAAGAAGAGGAAGAAAGAGTAAATGCTGACACCCAGAGAGAAAAGCACACTGGCCCTGCTCAAACTCACTGTGGAGCCAGCAAGGATGGAGCAGCAGCATGAGGAAGGGGAGAGAGTACGAACACTGACGTCACTAGAGAGAGGTGGGCTGTGCCTCATAGGCAGTTCTGAGGACTGACTTCTACCTTGAGATGGGAAACGATTGGAAGGTTGAAACAAAGGAGTGATATAGTAGACTTGGCAGTTTAACAGGACCCCTCGAATGGTCTGTTCAAAGTGGACTGTGATTGTGAGGGGACAAGGGCAAAAGCAGGGAGCCCAACTTTTATAATAATCCAGGCAAAAGGACATGGTGTTCTGGGCAGGATGGCCACAATGGAGGTAGTAAGAAGTGGGTATATTCTTGAAATATTCTGAAAGGAAAGCCGAAGAAATTTATCACCATTTTAAGTGAAATGTGGAAGAAAAGTCCAAGTTGACTGCAGTCTTTGGCGTGATCGCCTGGAGGGAGAAAGGGGCCATGAACTGAGCTGAGGAAGACTATGGAAGTATGTTTTGGGGCTGAGGTAGGGAAAGAAGAGGAACTTCAGTTTTAATCAGTATAATTTGAGATGAAGATGTTAAGGAGGAATTTGAAGATATAAATCTGCATTTTGGAGAAGTGTGGAGATGACAAGGCAACAGCAAGTCTATGAAGAAGGTATGAAACAAAGGAGTGAGAGAAATGAGCAGCAAAGTGAATATGAAACAGTCTCCTCTTCTCTAGGATTCATACACACTCTTCAAGGCAAACACGATTTTCCAGCACTGAGGGCCTTTTCTCCTCACCACCCAGTTCATCATGTACATCATCATTATCTAAACATCTATAGCTTTTATTTGATACATACCAGTTAGTTAACATACAGTGTAGTGATTATTATAGCTATGTTTATTTTAGTATGCTTTATTGTAATAACTTCTGTTCAGATTTTTATCTCCATTCAACTATCATAGGTTATAAATATATACTGATATATTTATAAAAGTATACAATAAAATAATTAGAAAATTTTACAGATAAATACTAAAAACAGAACCTAGAGAGACTTTTTTAATTTACTCAGCAAATTATTATCTCAAATGCTGGAATTTAGTCCCTATTTCATAATGAATTTTTTCAAACTTTATATACGTGTGAATTTGTTATTTTATCTAAAAACATACTAACAATTGATTTTCACATTCACTTTTGTGCTAAAGGTATTCATATATTCATAAACATAGTTTTCACTTTGTACTGTATTGTTTTTTGATTCTGCAAAAAATAATTTGACTGAATGGGAAATATAAATATTTTTTTAGAAAATGATAATTTCGTTTCTGAAGGTTGAAACAATAAATGAAAGAAGAAAAATGTAAATGCCAGTATTTTTATATATGGAATATATATTCTATTAGTCCTCTCTAAAATGTTTAACAGTCTGAACATTTTATGTCCTGAGAATTATTCATAAAAACAGATGAGCAAAATCACATAGACATCTTGAATGGTCCTGACCCTAAGTTAAAAATTCCATATGTGAAAGGAGGTTGGAGAGGAGAAGGAGGATCTGTGGAGTTTCTGAGAGCCTTTAATCATAATAAGAAACAGCATGCAGAAGTTGTTTTACATTTACCAGAAGTAGACAACTGAGAGTATTTTGTTAATTCTAGTGTATATGTGACTTATGTACAAGGTGGGGCAAAAGTAGGTTTATAATTGTGAGTATGCAAACCACAGAGTTTATTCATGCACTATTATTTATTGTATTATTTTCCATATGAACAACTATAAACCTACTTTGCCCTACTCAATATGCTGTATTGCCTCTCTTCATTCATTAAATGAGAAAGGATTTGGAATTGTAATCAATAAAGCAGAGAACACATGGATGAATACTACAATGATGATGATTACTTTTGTGAACTAGAGTAAAATGAATTAAAATACCCAGGAATGTATGTGAAATAATGGAAACAAATTAAGATAGAAGTCTTTCTCAAGTGAAAAATTCCTTTCAAACAATATTGCCTTTTAAAATATTTTCATATATGTGATTTTAAATACAGCAATCTCACTTTCAGCCTTCTGTAATGGCCACTCACTATTTTCAAGGGAAAAGTAGGTAGATCACTAAAAAATACAGAATTTGGAAGAAATTTATTTCTTAAGCTTTAGGATATCCCAGACTATGAAATCAATTGGCTAATTTTATGTAATAATATTTAATTTTATATACTTTTTAATTTCTATTTTTTTCTAATAGCATGTTTATATACAGAATTTATATAAATACTCATACTCAACTTCTGTTGTTCTAAAATAGGATACGGCTGGTATATTCATCAGTAATTATATTTTACTGGTAGTAACAGGGCCTAGAGAATCTTCACTAATGTACAAGGTCTAAGTAAGCAGTTTACATTTGCTATGGCAGCTTCATGAAATAATCAGGGACCCAGGTTCCTCCTGGCTCTTTCTTACAGCACCCCAGTATGTGGCTCTCTTTCTGATATCACAAGTCAGTCATCACCCAAATGGCAGATTTCCTGAACAGCATCTTTTTATAAGCCTCACACCTCTGCTTACATCACATTGGTCAAAACTTTGCCCTATGGATACACTTTGGTTTGATAGAAGCTGGGAAATGTATTATTTTATCAGGGCACAGTGTCAGTCTTATTAGAGGGGGGGGGGAAAGAATGGATTTTGGAGTAGGCAATTGGACACAAATTATTTTCAGTGGCATACAGCCCAGACATGATAACTGGACTGACTTCTCTGCTGCTTTTATGAATCAGCGATTGTCCCATTCCCTTTATAATAATAGTTTTTAAATAAAATTTCTCTCATTGCTGAAGTTAAAACACCGAGCATGTCTTTGCCCATAAGGTTTAGTCCTGAGTTTAACAAAGGAAAAGGTGTTAGAACTTGTTCAAATTTATGAGGTGCAAATCCCACATTTAAATGTCACATTTATGAATGTTCTAGAGATATATGTGATGCTCTGGGCCACCTGTATCAGCCTGGCATTCTGACTGTTTGATATGAAGTAGGTAATTAATCATATGAAAAAATCTTAGCACATATTAAACTTGAATTGAGTGCTCGCCGGTGGCTCAGTAGGTTGGAGCATAGTCTCATACACTGAAAGGTTGTGGATTTGATTCCTAGTTAGGGCACATGCCCAGGTTGTAGGTTTAGTCTCCAGTTTGGTGCTTGGGGAAGGCAACTGATCAATGTTTCTCTATCACAGTGATGTCTCTCTCTCTCTATTCCTCTCCCTTCCTCTCTCTAAAATCAATAAAAAACATTCTTAAAAAATTAAAAACTTAAATTGATACCTGGTAAATATTTTAGTAACACTGAATGTTTATCTGTTATCAATATACACTCAAAGGTGTATTTATGCATTTAGGGAAGTTACATGAAATTTTAAATTCAGGAAACCACCTTTGGTCACAAAATAAAGACTGCCATCTATTATCTACAGTAGGAGGTCTCCAAAATGAGGTGCATGGGTCCCTGCTATTGATATTTGTTTTGGTCTTTTCAATTTCTCATTTTTTTTCAGTATATAATGATCAATGTCTATCTATACATCTATATATATAAAACCCTAAGCGACTGACCAACCAAACTTCCAAAGGATGGGTCAACCAGTCGCTATGATGCACACTGACCACCAGGGGGCAGATGCTCAATGCAGGAGCTGCCCCCGGTGGTCAATAGCTCCCACAGCCAACCTCCCTCGGTCCCTCCCACCCCGCCAGCCAACCTCCCATGCCCCCTGGCCCCTAGCTGGCCAACCTCCCGCAGTACCTTCCCCAGCTGGCTGGCCAACTTCCCCTGGTCCCTCCCCTCTGGACAGCCAACCTCCTGCCTTCCTTCCCCACTCTCCACTGGCCAACCTCCCGTGGGACTGGGTGAGACAGTCCTGATCATCCCAATCACCAGCCAGGCCAAGGGACCCACCCATGCACGAATCCATGCACTGGGCCTCTAATATAATAGATAAACAAGTTAAATATACACTAGGAATACATGATAAAACTTCCATAAAATCAAACTATTTAAATTAATTTTCAGGTAAACCTTTTAATATTGACCCAGGACATTGGTCTTCAAAGTGTGATCCTTAGACTAGCACTCTTAGCATGCACTCGGTAATTGTAGAGGTAGCTATCAAGGTGGCAAGCTACAGTTGATTCTGATGTATTCTAAAATTTGAGAAATTTTGATGTAGGAAAAACTAAGATACACATCAGTCATCATCAATCACACATAATATCATAGAAATGAATCTTTATTTCTCCATCTCCTTTCTGCCTACATCCAATTAACACCATTTCTTTTAGGACACTGTAAATTACCCAGAATCTATCACCTCCTTTCTCTGCCCTGTCAGATCTCTTTCTTGATGACCTTAATATACCAATGCTCTTTACACGCCCTGTCTAAGTCACAAAGTAAACTTTCTAATTCTTATACTGCTTAATAATTTTCCATTAAGAGAATCCCAACCTCTTGGCATGGTATATGAAGCTATTCATAATCCACTCTATAATTCTCTCTTTTTTAACTTCAAAAATCCCATCCCTGACTTCAGATGACCTGGCTGTCTGCTGTCTTAGTCTGTGCTTTGTGAATGTTGTCCCCAGCCCTATATACTGGGTGCATTTCTATTTATTTTTAAAGCTTTGTAATCTCTTGATATTAAATTTGATTACTTACTTTACATGATATTATTGTACCTACTGTCTATCTTAACTGATGACTGTCACTGTATAGTGTCTGATGCTCCATGGATTGGTCTCTTTCACCAAATGGTAAGCAATATAGAGCAGTGGTAGTACATATAATACACAGAATCAGACTGCCTGGTGTCCATCCCCATCTCTGTCACTTACTGAGTGTATGATCTTGTTTGAGTTATTTAAATTCTTTACACTTGCTTTCTTCTGTAAAACTAGAGTAATGCTTCATAGGATTGCTATGAGAATTAAATTAGTTGATCTATAGAAAACACTATGAACAGAACATAGCACACTGTAGAAATATTAGCTACTGGTATTGTTTGCATCTCTACTGCCTGCAATAGTGACCAAAACATAACAGAAATTCAAGCAGTTATTAATCAGCAGGATAAATGAATTCTAATGTGTTGAAGATTTTTACAACCCCCTTTTATGCTGCATAAACTATTCAGAACTCAATAGATTCTGGAAACTAATACTACTCCAATGTACTTTTCTTTCTAAAAAAAATGTCCTCTCCCTAAGCCCTCCCAAAAATGCTTGCCACTCCTGAAATTTTCTTTGAATTAGACCATTTATTTCAAAAAATAAAAAGTATCTATTTTAAAAGGGATGATAACTAAGGCAAATTTTTACACAAATATTTTTTGTTATAAAATTTCTGTATTGATTTTTAGGTTTTTTAAACTTGGGCAAGTCACTAAGACTCCACCCCCATCCCAGCTTCAACTGCTTTTCTACATAATAAAGGAATTGCTCTAGATGACTTCTAAAGTCTCTGCTGACTCTAAAATTGATTACTCAGTCACATATATTCTACTGCTGCAGATAAGATAAAATTGTGCTGCTCTTAATGAAAAATGAGACAGCTCTATCAACAAAAATTTTCATAAAATTCTACTTATTTTTTGGTTTATGACTACATTTTAATTTACTATCTTTCCAATGCTCAGAAGAAAACACAAATTTAAGTCAAAATTGTATCATTATTTTACTTTAAAAAATTATAACCCAGCACATCCATCCAATGTTAAAGATACAGGTGACAAATAGTTCTAGGACAGTTTACAAAATTGATTCATGTCATTCACAGGCTTTAAATTCCATTGAAGACTTTTAAGCAAATCCATAAAGTTAATGGCTACCAGCTTTCTTAATACCCATGGCATGGAATAAGTATCCATATGTAGACTGGGAGTTAAGTTTATTTGAAACCATCTCATGGCATCCCCTTTCTTCCTGCACTGGCTAAATCTACTGGTTGCTGGGTTCATGGTATTGTCATTTAATATCATAAAGCAAGGTTGTCATTTACATTTTTCTTAAAATTTAGTTTATTCTTAATCTCAGGCCCAAAAGAACATTGGCTGGCATTGTCATACAGAAGGCAAATTTGATGACTTGACTGTTAAATCATCTTCTGCCCTCCTTTTTTCCTTTTGTTTCCTCAGTTTATTAATTTGCATTTCTATTGGACCCCCCATTCCCAAAGTTCTCACAATGTAATTGGCCAAATTTGGCTTCTCTTTAATTTATGCCTTTACTATAGCAATGATGTTAATTTTTCCAAAATTGACTTTTTAGAATATTCTCTTCTCAGAGTATTAGCAAAACAGTAAAAATTCAACCTATGCCAAATCACTAAGATATATAAGCAAAGGAATAGAGGGTGGATCCTAGGTTCTTATAACCTATAATGGGAACTTTTTCAGTGATTTCCAAAGGATTTTTCTGATTCCTCTCTGTTTTCAATTACAACATCCTCCAAAATCATCTTAAGATATTGCCTTTGAATGATGTCCAAAACCTTTAGTGAGGCACATAAAATCCATCACAAGCTGATCCCAGTAACTTTCTAGGAACACTTTATAGTCATTTCTCAGACAACCTTATATTCTAGTAACTCCTTGGTGGGGAATGTTTATATTCCTCATTCCAATGTCCCTGTAATTTAATTCACAGCTTCTAGTCTTTTTGTTTTAATGTCATCTTTTTATCAAGAGTAATGGATGCAGGTGTATAAATGTCTTCAGTATTGACAAATACTGAGGATACTACATTCAGTTCAGACTGAATTCCAAGGTTACAGGAGAGAAACATGATGATTGTAAAGTAAATTCTGGTTACAAATTGCAAAGAATAGCTCCCTTGAATTTTTTGGTAAAATACCTGATTGCTCTTGCTATGTGTTTATTGTAAAATGCTAAATTTGAAACATTCAGACCTATAATAATCATGAATCATACATGTTTCAGTATTAATTATGATACTGGAATAAACTACAGCACTGTATCAAGCAACATCTAAATACCTTTGTAAGGAATGTCGGCCTCATTTCAGTACATACTGATTTTCTAATGCAGTAAGTCCCACACTTGAGTGGCATCAGATCACATGGAAGGTCTGTGGAGAAGCAGGTTTCTGGGAGAGATCTTGGTTGGAAACTAAGTATTTCTCATTTTCAGCAACTATTGTTTACAAATTAAAAAGTAATAATTGATATATATGTGCATTCACTCTGATACATGGATATTTATATATAGTGATTGCCAGAGGGAAGAAGATGGGGAGATAGAAGAGGCTAAAGGGGCAATAAAAGATGATGGAAGGAGACTTGACTTTGGATAGTAAACACAATACAATATACAGATGATGTATTATAAAATTGTATACTGAAACATATATCCTTATTAATTAATATCACCCCAATAAATTCAATATAAAACAGAATGAATAAGAATAACTTTTAAACTTAGACTATACAGAAAAGTAAGTATACTTCCCCCCTTGATTTTTTTTTCCTATGTCTCATGGAACAGGGATAAATTATTTTATCAACTCCCAAAAATTAATATACTACATTGATAAAGTTTTTATTCATATAATACTTCCTGAATAAAGTATCATTCTCAGAGAAAAAAATGGCAAACTGATGATAATCAACAGACTATTAAGGTCAAATAACTACCCCATGTAGTTTTTATTGTAAATATAACCTTCAAATGTTTTCAGGTCCATTGGCTATCATTTGGGACATGGGACTTATTTAACAAGTGTTTCACTCCATATTTTTACAGGCAATTTTTAATTTCCTCTTTTAAATATTTTCTAAATAAATTAACCATCAGAGAATAATAAAACTAAGGGTGAAAATCACCAATTTATGAAATTTTTAAAAGGAGAAAATAAATGAGCAAATCTTTGGAGCAAATAATTATTTTGACAAATTCCCATCAAAATTGCACTTAATTGGAATATTAGAATTGAAACTCCTCTCCATTGGAGTAATTATATTGCATTTATATCTTATATTCAAAGGAAAACTTGGAAGCTTGAAAACAGTGTTTATTCTAAATACATTCTTTAAAATATTAAAGAAAGTGGTCATTTCTTAGCAATATAGAAACAGGTATGTACTATTTTAGCATAGGAGTATGAAAGCCATTCTTTTTTAAAGTTTCATATCTATATTTTGGTTTCTTTTACTTTTTGGTTCCCATTTCTTTTTTAACAAAAGTACACTTATTTGAAGTTACACAAAGTGCATTTGCTTTCAAAAGTTTTGCTTTTAAAATTCTAACAATATGAGAAACCACTAGAAGCACAAGTTTGTCTTTGATTCAAAAAATTTTAAAGTTACCGCAAAAAACAAATCATAAATAATCACAGTGAATTTATATGTACTATTTAAACATTCAAAATAGAAATAAAATTATTTAAATATATCTTAGAATTTATTTAACTTTATAGTTACTGCATGTTAAGTGAAGATCATGTAGCACAAATTCATGAGTAAAGCCGAACTAAACAAAACCCATCCAAATATGTTTCGTCTCCTCTGCTTTAAATCCCACAAGCTGTACATCAAAGTAAAAGAAGCAAAGTACATCACATGTCATATTTTAAAAATTCTAATCCAGCCCACAAAATATAAATAAATACTGTTTGAAGCAGTGATGAGGATTCACATAGAGATATACCACAACAGCCATGAAAACTGGTTTCTATTTGTTTTAAAGCACTGATAAAAAATTCTGCTAAAACAAATACAATATGAAATTTTAATTTTTCTAAATTAAATGTGATTTCTTTCACTCATGAATATATCTCATTCTTTTACAGTGCATTTTCTTTCAAGGAAAGGTTAAAGAAAACTGCAAAACTTTGCCATGTTTTTCTAATTTGATCAGACATCCTTCCTTGAAAGGTCAGCACGATGGGTGAAAGTGACATGTTTAATATATGTAGCACTGTTCATTCTAGGCAGAAAAAATTCAAATGACAAGAATCACATATCTCATGTCAAAAGTTTGATTTTCCTGTACTGACTATTCAGCATATGAAGCAGAATTTGGACTGTGATTCATAAAGGCTGAATCCCAGGTGGTTATTCTTGACACCCAGTTATCAAAATAGTCTTCCTGCATTTCAGACACCATTTACAAGTGAAAGCTAGAAATCTAGTAGATAAGACTTTTATGATCCAGACTTCACAAATTGCAACAATTTCAATATTGAACATAAATTACACTATACTGGAGAATAGTAATGACTTACTTTATATAGTATTTTTGTTATTTACATTAATCTTTATGATTCATTCAATTCTAAACATTTCTATTTTTAAATGGAATTAATTTATAGGATTCTGGCTTTTTACTATTAGGCAGCAATCAATATAATTTTTAATATAGAGTTAGCTCTAGCTTGTTTTCTTTTCAGCTAACTTCCAATTCACAGGTTGGCAGTATTTACTGAATACATTGAACGAAATAGCTCTCTTCTAGTACAAAAAATAATAATACTATATTTAATATAGCTATATACTCATATATTATATATGTATAGAATGTATCTTCATATACATATATTATATATTTATAGCATATATTAAAATTTCACTTAATTTATACCATTGAAAAGAGAGTGAAATTATTTAAAGACACCATTTAAAACAACAAATTGGAAATGATCGAATTTTTCTCAACTAATTCAAAATCAGTGTTACCTAGTTATCAATTCTTGTTTTGGAAAGCTTTTATTATTCATTTATTCAGTTAATTGCAATGTATGAGCAGCTAATCTAGGAACTTGAAATGAGACGAATGAAAAAGAAATTGGCCTTAAAGAGATTTCAGTTTCCTGACTGAGATAAATATCAGTGAAATAATTGTATTAAGCTATGGAGACACAACAAAGAACAAGCTAGATTCTTTTGCAGGTGTTATTCCTAGTTTGGGAATGGCAGGAGTTAGGAAAGAGTCAGGTCTCAACAAAGGAGAAATATTAATATCCTGAGGAAATTCTCATTACTAAAAATTTAAATACATGAATTAACTACCTAAAAAACACAGTTTGACTAAATTAAAAAGTAAACTTTGGTCTGCACAGATTCATTGGAACAACCACCATGTGAAATCAAAGGAAATGTCTGGTATCTTAACAGAGAAGATGTGTTTACAGGCACCTCAGCGAATACTATCAGTTTTTGTTTCTTTCAATTCAAATTCAATGCATCAAATGTACAATGTGATTTAAGAAGATATATCAGTGAATGTTGCCAAATAACTTGGATTAGAATGAAAAAATCTCAAAACATTTGTCTAAGATTAAGAAATCACATTCGCGTAGTTCTTTCACGTGCATTATCAGCTATTTATGCTGTGCATATATATTTATGGGTAGAAATATAGACATATACAAACAAATCTCATTTACTCTAAAGTGCTGTGTCATCAGAATTACTGTCATGCCTTTTTAAAAAGTGAGGATAAATGTTTATGGAGGTTAAATGGCCTGCATCAGATCAGAGAGCAATAAATGGTGGAGCCAGATTCACATTCAGATGTCCTGATTTTAAACAATGTGCTTATTCTACTTCACTACTCTACTTATTACCTTTAGCATCATCTATGCTAAAGCACAAAAAGATATAGCCTGGGAAAATATAAATATCTTTGTAGAATATAATTATGCATTGCTATAGCCTTCATTTAGAAATTAAGATATTTGACCTGGTTATCAAACATTGTATTCTATCAGGATGCCTTCAATTTCAAAGTCTGAGAGATACTAAAAAGAGTGGCTTAAACAAGGAAAATTGTTGCTGCTGTTGTTTTAACTTGATTCAGTCGTTCTAAGATGCCAGAGTCCCAAGTTGGTTTCTCTAATGCTCATAGACTCCACCTTTCAGGTCATAAAGAGAGTGCAGTTGCCTCAGATACTGGGCCTTCATAGGGCAAGCCAGAGCCAGGAAGAACTCAGCCTCTCCCCATCTCTTTTTATCAGGAGGAAACCTTCTCTTTAGTCACTGGAATTCTCCTCCAGTCTCAATGACTTTACTTACTCTTTTACTTACTCTTGCCTAAACTAATCTCTGGTAAAATGTCTATGCTTATCATGACTAGCTCTCAGATAAATCAACATTCAACCCACAGAGTGGCAAGAGAACATGAGAGGGTGAAAACCAGGATAATATTGCTGGTAAATACCCAAGGAAAAGTCAGAGAACAAATATTGGGCGGGCAACCGAAAGGGTTTCTATTTGCAAAAACATATCTAAGGAAAACTTTTAGAGAAAAAAAAATTCTAAAGGATATAAAAGAGGAGGAAGGTAGAAAATAATTCCACAATTGCTAATTTTGAGAATTATTTCTAAGATCTGCAAATATACATGAATAATTCTTTTCAGACTTTGCTTTTTCTACACTTCCCTGGCCATCTCCTCATTTACTTCTCCTCATGAGAGTTTCTTTTTTAAAATATATCTTTATTGATTTCAGAAAGGAAGGGAGAAGGAGAGATAGAAACATCAATGATGAGAGGGTATCACTGATCAGCTGCCTTCTGCATGTCCCACACTGGTATGGAGCCTGCAAACTCAGGAATGTGCCTGTACTGGAAATCGAACCATGTTCTCCTGGTTCATAGGTCAACGCTCAACCACTGAGCCTGGCTGGCTGGGCCTCCAGAGAGTTTCTTTGAGTCAAGGCTCATGATTCCTCTGTTCTATGTAATCAGAATGTTAATACTAGCTGAAGATAACACTATGTACCTATATATCCCTCTGCTCCCTCTTCTGTAATGATACGTAAACTAAGAAAGTTTATTTTGTAGATTGACATTATCAATTAATCTATCTACCTACCTACCTATCTATTTAAGTACCTAGTAGTCATGTGTAAACAAAAGATGGTTCTGGGTTGTAATTCAACAATATATAAGGGCTTTATATGTGTTATTCATCTTCTAAATCAAAGAATATATAAACTATTAAATTATTTACTGAAATTACTAAATAAAATCAGTCCAGAATTTAAATATTATAATTCGTAGTTTAAGGCCAAAGAAGATAATTGCTATGTCTGCTTTACTAAATTGAACAAACTTAGTGGTAGAAAAGGTTCATGTCAAATAAAACACTATGATTGAAAAATAAATTGCTATTTATGACTGCCTGATAATTTCAGTTTACAAATTTAAGTATTATTTTCATGATATTTATTTCAAGAAAACCAAAGTTTCATTAAATTTCCTCTCAGATACTTCAAAATTTGTTCCAGGCCTAATAATATTGTATCATCCTACCAAGTTTCCTCCTAAGTTTCAAAGCACCACTTAAAAATAGAGCTATAAATACTCTTCCCAAGAAAATTATGTAGGTTAATTGTAAGATTTTATGCATTAATATGTCTCTGGGGAAAGAACAGAATAAAAATTCCGGGGGGGGGGGGAGGGGGTATGAAGGAATGAGCCATTTTTGGCCAATTCCACCACCAATATATTAATTATTTGTATAAATCTCAGGTGATATTATCATTCCATGAAAGATTTATGTTTAGAATGAATCATTTTTTAATATGTATTTCAACAGATTTGGAATTCAGAGCTTCTGATGGGGGTATGGTTGGAACGTGAAGTTGCTGGCAGTCTCCCAGACGTTTATAGCGACTATAGCTTCTAATGGAGCACCGATACTGATCCCCTAAGGGCTTCTCAACCTGGGCACTGTCATTTTACAGAAGATCATTCTTTGTTGTGGGAGGCTGCCCTGTTCAGTGTAAGATGTTTATAGCACCCCTGGCCTTGCCTACCAGAAGCCAGTAGTGCCCCGCCTCCCCATTTGTGACAACCAGCGATAGCTATAGACACTGCAGATCTCCCCACAGGTGAAAATCAAAACCACCTCTCTCCTTACCTCCTCATCACATTCAGAGTCATTACCTTAAATTAAAAAAAAAAAACCACAGGATTTTCCCTGTTATTTGTGATAATATAGATGGACTTTGAGGGCATTATTCTGAGGAAAATAAGCCAGATACAGAAAGACAAATACTATATGGCATCACTTTTACTGGAACCTAAAAAAAAAAGTCACACTTACAAAAACAGAGAGTAAAAAAGTGAGTGCCAGGGCTTAGGGGGTGGAAGGAAATAGCGAGCGGTCAGTAGAAGGGAACAAATTTTCAGTTCTAAGATGAACAAGAAAAAAGAGAGCAGATTTTCAGTGATTTAATATGGAGTGACATCGTTATTATAATTTTTCTTCTAGAGTTTACATTCATATTTTATTAACTTAAAAAGTAGGTGTACGTATTTATTAGGGTTCATTAATTAAAACTATACAAACTTCAAAGTTGTTTCCAACTATTACATGTCTTCTTTTCGTGGAAAAGTTTGCAGCAAACGTATCAAATTGTTCTATTTTCTTTATAAACAAGAAAACTCAAAACTCACCAATCTTTGGCATATTGAAAATTCCAATTTAGCATTAAAATAATTAACTGAATCTAACAGCACAAAATTGTATAAGCAAAGACATTAAGTACCAAAGCTAAATTGGCTGTGCTGGACTTTCACTCAAAATATCACCAGTTTCTCAACAAGAAATGAATACTCATTTAACATTTTCTAAAGCCACAGTACTTATTTCCTAATGGACATTGTGGTTAACATAATATAGAGATAAAATTTAAAGAAAAAATACACTATTTGACTTCCGTGTGTGTGTGTGTGTGTGTGTGTGTGTGGTTAGCGTTGGGGTTTGAGGTATTATAAATATCATGACCTGCTGGGGAAATGTTCATTTCTTGTCCCTGCAAATTTTAATGATAAGTTTGCATACCTTGGCCAGCTGTTTTAGGCTATTTATTGCATCAGAAAGAGGGAACACACAGCTGCAACATCAACCGGGAAGACAGTGAAGAGCCTGAGCTCTGCTCTGTGAGGCAACAGTAAGCCAGAGGAGAAACTGAAAACTGTTCCTAGGCAGAGGCAGGTAGGAAATTGGATGAGAGATGGACAAAGTCAAGAGGTAAATTACTCTGAGGAGTGTTTCTTACATTTAATGTGCTTAGGAATCACCTGGGGACCATGTTAAAGTGCAGATTCTGACTCAGAAAGCCTGGAGTGAGACCTGAGAATTTCATTTCCTAGAACCACCTAGGCATTGATGTTGAAACCTGATGCTTGCACCACACTTGGTGTGGCAAGGTCCTAGACACTGCATCCCCCAACATGTCTCTGGAAGTAGAAGTGTCGGCTTTGTTTTATCACGAAGTCTATGAGATTAACAACGTGAAATGAATACATTTCCCCAAATTGTCACTATATAGAAATGGGGTTTGTTTTCTTTATACCATCTTAAAAAAACAAAACAAAACAGGAGGTAGACCATTTGTGGCTTTGATATACAAGTTAATTTCTCCTTGTTTAAAAAATACACATATAAACATCTATTAGTAAAATGTCACTACAAAAAGCCAAAACATTAGTACAATGTTTTGGCTTTTTGTAGACCCTTAAGTAGCAGGTTTCTATGGTATGCTATCTGATAGAGTAATAAACTCAAATTTCTAAAATCAAAATTAAACTTAGTTTTGACTTTTGCATGATTCATTTTTAAATGAGTTTTCCAGCTCAATCCTGAGTTTTGGTTCACTCTTTATGACAACCCAGGATGTGCTTTTATCCTAATCAGTAGAATCCTTTTACACCTATGGGAAAACCAAATCCTGGTTTCCTTTATCCTTTCCCTTCCGAAGCAACTAACCATGGCCTGATTATGTGATAGATTTTGGCATTGTGTCAATGTCAAGGTGTACCAGGAAGAAAAGCAGATACAAATATGACAGATAGATGAAGTATCCTTGATGCAAAACATCCGTTGGTGAAAAAGTTGATAGTACCATAAAAATTAGTATGTTTAGGTACCAAAGTCTAAAGACTGAACACCAATACCAAGTGGAAGTAAGTATAACCTCTTAGAAAAGAGAACCAGCATTAAAGAATATGGAATGAATAAATGTGTTCCTATCAAATATTTCAAAGTAACACTTTGCATTTTCTACAGGCTATAATTGGAAGAAAATAAAAAGGACATGTGTGGTCATTTATTAGACAATTTTGTAGGAACAAGAATTTTTCAAATCTATGCCCTTTTTTTTCTGAAAAAGAAAAAAGAAAATTTTCTCACACAAAAGGCTCTTTGTAAATATTCAGGCCACCAAAATGTCACATACCTAAGTAATCTGTAGGTAAAATATTAAAGATATTTTAAGAAGTTTAAAATGTAGCCACATCAGGTTTTTACTAAATAAAATACCCAGCTTTAAATTGAACCAGACAAGTTGCAAATATTTTAAACAAAGAAATGAAGGCAGCACAGGTTTAATATACCCTATGCTACTTGGAGCGTTACCAAGGTATGTTTTATGGCTACAGCTCTGGAGACTACTATCTGTACATACACAGTTTCATTCTTTTTTCCCCAAATATTTTTTGTTTATTTCTGAGAGGAAAGGAGAGGGAGAGAGAGATAGAAACATCAATAATGAGAGAGAATCATTGATCTGCTGCTTCCTGCATATCCCCCACTGGGGATCGAGCCCACAACTCAGGCAAGCGCCATGATCAGGAATAGAACCATGACCTCCAGGTTCATAGATTGATGCTCAACCACTGAGCATCACTGGCCAGGGTATACATTTTCCACACTGCTTAAAACTTAGACTACCTTCTCAATTCTCTTATTCCAATCGCATCACAAAACAATAGATGGTCACACCCAGATCATCTGCCTGATACTAATAATAATTAAAATTCAACACAATCAAGCAATTGATAAATTCAGAAGGAAAAGAAATACTTTAAAAATTCTCAGTAGTTCCACTGGGCACAAGTATTAGGCTCTCTTTGTCCATGTGTTAAAAACACTGACAAATGGGTCACCAGTATTCCAGGAGTTTGCCTAAGAGAGTATGCCAATAGTTCCTTCTGCTCTCTATACGGGGTAATGGACAGGACCATGTTCCTTCTCAATAGTTTACTGAACTCACCCCATGTGATGGGTTAGAGATCCAGCCCAGCTCCCCTTGAATTGTTTTGGAATCCAGCAGATTGACTAAAAGAAAACACAAATACACAAACACTGTTAAGAGGAATGAATTTATATTTGTCTTTTTCAAGTTAATGTTTGCTATTGGTGGCGATATGAAAATAATAACATATTTAAAACACATGACTCCTCATTTTCCTTAGAACTTTAATGTATAAACATTATAAGAGAATTACAAAAGAAAAGCAACCATAGAGAAAGTTAAGGGATTGAATGTTTCCGTGGCTTTTGTAACTCTGTTTACAAGATAGGTTAATATTCAATAAATTTATAGTGATTTCTTATAGAATAATTACAGATTTAAAGAGGAAACACTTAAAACACAAAGTTGGAAACAATATTAATGCTAACCTGAAATCAAAATAACTTCTAAGATCATAAAATGTGATAAGTTTACATATGATTTCACTATAAATTAATTTCTTAAATATGCTTCCACCATAAATTAGTATTTCTGTTTGCAAATTTAATATGGCATGTTCATATTGTCTCCGGTCAATTGCAAACATATTCTATACTGTGTGTGTGTTTTAATCCTCAACCAAAGATATGTTTTTATTGACAGAGAGAGAAAGAAATATCAATGTGTTGTCTCCTGTATATGCCCTAACTGGGGATGGAATCTATAACCTTGGTGTGTACCCTGCCAGGGAATTGAAACTGCAACCATAAATTGTATATGGGATGACACTCCAACCAACTTAGCCACCAGAGTGGTAATGTCTATTATTTAATACCATATAAATGGTCTCCTTATGTGTAACAAACAAAATGCTTAGCAACTAATATGAGGAGAAACCAAAGCAAAAATATGTTTTATAATATTGCCTGTGTAAAGTTTTACTTATTTAAAGAAGATATTATCCCCCAAAAGTGTTAATAATGATTTTAACTCAGAACTTTGTTACTTATTAAAAAGTCTGATGTTGATGGACAATAAAGTATAATAAGAATGTGGTTGCATTTTGGATATATTATTAAAAAAGAAAGACAATGCTTTGTTTTCAACACAGAGAATATTAATCTGTAATTGATTAGAAATTAATATATAAAAGATATTTCAGGTTTAATTAATAACAAAGGCCTCATTTTTATTGATGATCTGTTAAATGATGGAAACTATGGTTCAGCATCCTTCTAAATTAGAAAGCAATCCCACTGTTGACTGATGGAAGATATAAAGGAAGTTTACATAAAATATATATGTATTATTAACATGAACCAGAACAGGTGAATAAATAACTACAATAGGAGACAATCATTTTCAAGGGTTCCACATATTCACAAATCAAAATGTAATGTTAGTACATGCATGCACATGTCCATGTGTTGACAAATAGTGTTTCTCCATGTATGAAAAGCAGCATCCTTTCTTTAATCACCCCAATTAGTTTTTACAAAGAAAATTTTTATCTTATAAAATGTTAAGAAAAATGAATAATATATTTGATAAATATTAAAATTCTAAATTTTCAAGTGATGCTTTTAAAGGATGATATTTGGTTAGCTGGTTAAATAATAAATATACCAGTTGAATATAAGGAATGCTCATTATTAAATTAAAAAGAGATAAAATTCTCAAAGTTAGATTCTCTACATTTTAGTAGTGAAAGAAAAACACATAAAATTAATCTATTATACTTGAATTCTTTAATTATTAAAGTTTTTTTTCTCACTATAAAGTAATCCCACTGGTAAGTAATTATATTTAGGTAAAAGAAGAATATAGGTGCTGCATGGATCACACAGAGTAATTTCCATAATGAAATTATTTCCCAGGATATCAATTTGAAAATTAATAGTATACTTAATTACATTAAAATTATCTCTCAAAATATTTTTAAAACCTCTGCTATTAATCAATGTTACAGATATTTCAGATTATTCAATGTAAGAACATTTTTTTGTAAATATGAGAATACACCTTCATGAGTCACCAACACATATTCTGACCTATACCTAGTTTATTGTTGGTACTATCAGCTATCAGTGGATTTCTGAGTTTTATGAGGATTAGTAGGTCATATTTGCAATGTCTTTAAGGCTTTAAATGGTTCATTGTCTTCTTGTATATATATAATAATTGAATGTGTACTTAGTGATAAGTATGTGTTACTCCATATGCTTAGATGAATGGGTGATTTAATTTCAACATTAGTAATCAGAGGAGATAATTTCCCAGGTAAAGTTAATATGAATATCTTCTCAATTTAGTAAATTACTCATTGGAATAAAGGTTGCTAACTAAAAAATTAAATACCCTTAAGTGTTTTGTTTTGTTTTTTTCGGTGATAATGATGAGAGGAAAGGACTGGACTAATCACATCAGCATTTGGTTTCTACTCAAAGGAGAATAAAAAATTAAATCAAAAAGAACTGTATTAAATTATCAATTAAAAATAAATATAATAGATTAATTAAATGTATTGCATTTACTCAGAAATTAAAATTTAAGTGCACTCCATTTGCATGAATGAGGAAACGATTGGCAGCATTACTCATGATTTTGATTCTGTGTCTATCAAACAATTATATCTGCCCTGGTTATCTCACAATGTTGCTGTGATAATCTATATATATAAATGCCAAGCGACCAGAATATCAGAATGATAGAATGACTGGAATGGCCAGTCACTATGACGTGCACTGCGGTGGCCAACAGGCCCAGTTGGGGCCCTGATCACCCCCCCAACATCCCATGCCCCCCCCTACCCTGATCGACCCCCCTACCCTGATCAGGGGTGGGTCCAGCTGGTCAACCTCTTATGTCCCCTCCCCCCTGCTGGCCCGGCCTGATGGGCCCCCATCGCGGCAGACGAGCCGGACCCCACCTGTGCATGAGTTTGTGCACCAGGCCTCTAGTCAAATAATATAAATGTATTTAAAGCTACTGACTTTATAACATGCTATACAGATTCAGTGTTCTTGTAAAATTAATTCATTGGGCTTTTGAATTGTATTTATAATCAGTAATCTATATATGACCTAATAGAAAAGAATAGTAACATCAAAACACTTTTTTAAGAGCACCTATTTTGAGGTTACAAGGTGCCTTTTGTTTTTAGCAAAATGAGAGCAATACAATCTAACATTCTAGTCACTTTAAAGTGGATTATTGCTAAATTGCGACTTTCAAGGATAAAAACCTCTCGTCTCCTGTGATCTGTTGCATTACAATATGAGTGCAGCATATTTGAGATAGAAAGAAGGGAATGTTAATGGAATTTGAAGGCCTCCTGTTGTGAGTGATTTCTTTGGATACATTGACTAAATCTAACCTTCCCATACAACTTAAACCCTACACTGATATAGGCAAGAACTTTGGTTACTCATGCTTTTCTTTTGTAAAAAAGATACAGATCTGACCATAATCTTTAAAGTGCTATTATTATTCATTGCCAGGGCAGAGAGAAGAGGCACATAGAATTGAGGTGTACAAATACTATATTTCAGTCTGAGTTTTAATGACAATTTATAATATGTGAGATTATTTTCAATTGATGAAAAATCTGAGTTTATAATTATAAATATTAACAAAAAGAGAGGAAATTATTGGTAAAGGTAGGTGGGAATATGTGGATAGCTTAATTCCTTAATGACTGCCTCATACCAGGTCATTTGTCAAAGATATAAACTGTTCCTTTATCTGATATCATATTCTAATCATGTGATTTCCAATTACTGTTGGTTTATAACTGGAAACATAATTTCATTAATTTTGGAATTTGTTCTATTGAAAGAGTTATGGGCACACATTACTTTTTAAAATTTATTTCAGAGAAAGGAGGAGAGAGAGATTGACTTGCTGTTCCATTTATTTATGCACTCTTAGGCTGATTTTTGCATGTACCCTGAGCGGGATAGACCCTGCAATCTTGGCGTATTGGGAGGATGATATAACCAAGTGAGATACTTGGTCAGGGCCTTCTTACAGTGATTTAAATTGGACTCATTTTTAAATGTTAAACTCCATTTCACTTGAACTATAAATAGGTGCTTTTTGGAAAATTTATTTTTTGGAAATTACTGTCCAAGTTCTGAATGTATATGAATCTGGGTTTCTTTCACATACTGTACTTTATCTAGTCTTACTGCTTTTAAATAGAAAAGATGTATGAATAGATGAATGATGCATTAATGAAAATGATAAAGAAATACTTAGACTCGGTTTGTTTTCAGGTGAGTGCTAACATGAGATTTACTGGACAAAAGGAAGAGTGGTATCTGATGGGAATAAGAAGGTGTAGAATGGAGTGGAGAAAGAAGAGCAAAATATAGAGTAAATTGGCTCAAAATGGTTTGTAAGTTCTTCTGGAAAGGAGGAAATCTTGCTGCCACCAATCTTTACTGTCTTTTTTCATAATTAGATGGATTGTGAATTTAAGATGCCCAGGAGTCTTGTTTTCCCTTCCTTTTCTGTCCTCCTTCATAATGGAGAGGTACAATCAAATGTCCACTCCTTCACTCATTTGCATTGACAATGTCATAGTAGTAATTATGTATACCAAGAACTTATACCACCTTCCCTTCTTACTAATAAAGATGCAATAATATTTAGTAAAGAACACAGTCATTAAAATAATTGTTTGAAACAGATGTTCCCAGTTACTAATATGCCTTTTAGTAAGGACATATTAAAAACTTTAGGTATTAATTTCTAAAGTTCTCACTCTTAAAGAATAATTAACTAGATTTTTTCAAAACTGTTTCAAAGTTTTGATTCATAGTGACTATTTGTCCACTTAGAAAGACTGAGATTGAAATATCTTATAGATAAAGTGGTGCAAATATGTAGACAGTGCTAAAATAATTTTTAAAATTAAATGCCCATGGACATGGCCAATAGGGTGAAGACCCAGGGAGGTGGGTAGAGGCAGGGAGGAGGCGGGCTGCTGTCATACAAGAAGGAGGGGGATGATGGGAGACATCTGTAATAATATCAATAAGAAATATATATATATTAAAATAAAATAAATAAATAATGAAATGATACAGTATAAAAATAAAATTAAATTAAATGCCACAATTTTTTGAAGTTAAAGATCTTTTCAATTATCTAATAACACATCAGTATGCTTTGTGGTAATGCTATGGTTGTATTTTATGAAAAATATTAAGCTATAAAAGTATATCAAACAATCATGTCCAGATGAACAGTAGGGTTTAATGGCTGAAGAAGTTGCTACTCTTAGAATATTAAGTATTTCTTTTCTTATAAAACCTTCAGTTATACAGTGTCTTAAAGCCAATTGCAAATGACCACAAAACCACTACCACAGGAAAAAAAAATAAGGTTTGATTGCGTCTTGCTTTTACTAAAGAATAATGACATGTCCTTTCCTGTTCATACATCATTGTAATTGTCCAAACCACATTTCTTATACATTTCTTATCTTCATCATTTTCATCATTTTCTGTTATGATAAAAAGAGTAGCTTTGCTCTTGGTTACAGATAGCAGGGGGGTTAATCTGCTTCTAGGTTATACTTAAATGTCACGAATAGAAGAAAATGATACAGGAGGCAATCAATTTTGTTCTCGTCTTTGTAATTCTCTATGTCCTACCTTTGTCAACTATAATATGGAATCAAGAAATCAAGATGTATTTTCTAACGGGACTGCACCAAAGTTCTGCTTTTCATTTTTACTTTATACAATATGGTATGCCAGTGAGCAGATACTAAGAGAAGTCAAAGCTTTATTAGTGTGCTTACATATTTCAACATAACTTTGATCTACTGTGATTACATATTCTTAGTTTAATTGCTTCTATGGACTTCCTGTTTGTACTTTTTTTTCTACCTTAACATAATTAAAACATTGTACTATTGTATTTCATAGACTAAAAATTACCAAAAAAATGTTTTTAGTCTATAAATGAAATCAACTACAGGCATACCTCAGAGATACTGTGGGATGTGCTCCAGATCACCTCGATTAAGCAAGTATTACAATAAAGTGAGTGATAATATTTGTGCTGGTAGAGTCTTGCTTTCACTTTCTAAAACAATGCAACATCTGTGAAGCACAATAAAAGGAGGTATGCCTGTATTGTTTGTATGCAGATAAAAATTCCTGTAAACCATGTTAAATTTAACTCAACAGACATTTTGTTCCATGGATATTTAATTTATGATCATTTATCTATCAAGTGACCAACTAAAATTATATGTCAGAACTGAAGAAAAAATTCTGGTGTGCTCAATATTTCTGTGAAAAATCTGTTTTGTCACATGGTACCTTAATGACTCATTTATGATATATAAGCAGATTTCCGGACAAGGAGACATACTATCAACTTATTATTTCTTATAAGCTTTACATCCTGGGTTATAATTTTAGCTTTACTTTTATACATGTCCTAAATATGGGACAAATTTTAATTAGCTGCCTCATCTCAATCTTTGCCAACAGCAGGGATAACACCTTAGAATCAAAACATGGTCACACAGTAAAATGTCTGGGTTTTCATGACTAGAGTGGTTCCAGAAAATAACAAATACAGACTAAAATTTGAATAGAAACCTGGACCCATTAGTAAATGTAAACCTGTGCTGTTTCCAAAGTGTTAATTTGTTCTTTTTTTAAAAATCAGAGAAATCTGAAGTTCACTCTGATATTAATACTATTGTGGAGAAAACAGTCATCAAAATATCACTAGGGAATGTGTTCTTATAATGAAATAATCCTTTCACATAAATGCGTAGGAATGTTCTACTTTCAGTGAAGTTTTAGTCCATTAACAACTTCAGCTATCATAACAGTCCCTAGAATAACAGGTCTCTTCGTTTCTGTGCATTGTCAAGTGATATTGTGACTCACTTAGACAAGTGAAATGTGTTTCCCAAAATGTAAACGTTACTAAAAGTAAGACATTAATGATTTTGTAAGCATTGTATACTTTCAACACATTTTTGCTCTTTAAAATGTTCTAGAAATAACAGAATAGCTTGTATGTTTTTAATTTAAAGACTTTTGACATATTAAAAAAGGGAAATAAAAATATGTTATCCTATTAGGAAATTATATGAAAAATCATTCAGGCCAAAAGGTGCTCAAACTTTAACATATACATTTGCCTTTACACTATAAATTCAAGATGTCTTGGTATATATGTACATTTTAATCAAATTACCTTAAAATCTGATTGCCAACCTTCAAGTACTAAATGATAGCTATATGTCCAGTCAATTTTTGATAAATGACTGTAAAAATGGAATAGAATAGGCAGACTGGCCTATAGACCAACTCTAATATAGCATTATATATTTTTTCTTATGGATGTATATTTGGCATGCAGTATCACATCAGTTTCAGGTGTACATCATAGTGATTCAACATTGATGTACATTAAGAAATGATCCCTATGATGTCTAGTTACTACTTGTTATCATACAAAGTTATTATAATATTATTGACTATATTCCCAGTGCTATCCATTATATCCCCATGACTTATTTGTTTTAAAACTTGAAGTCCCTTAAATAGGAGGATCCAAAATTTTAGCATAGAAAACAAAAAGGTAGTGATAAAAATGTTTCAATTTAAAAATCTTCTCTGGATATTTTTATATCAAAAACCAAGTTCTTTTATTTCCAGAAAAGTTCATTGCAGACTATATAAATTGGTTTAAAATTCTAGAAAATTAAAGTCAGTATATAGTTTTGATTTTATCATATTCTGGAGGATAAGTATGTCTGGATTTTACATCATACATCATGACTGTTGTCTACAGTTATAGATGTATACACATACAAACAAACTCTTCAAGGTATTACTATGGACCTTTATAAACACCAACAAAAGATCAAATAAGGTGCCACGTGCTTATTACTTTAATTTAAAACTCCAGTCCTTGTCCTTCCATCCTAGGAGGAGGTTGTCAATGGAAAGTATCAAACTTTTAGTATTAGTGATACAAAAGATAGTTAGAGAAGGCAGAGTTCAGACAAACCTTCACTGTGTTTTTCTTTGGTAGTGCAGTCACATTCTGAGTTGCACTTAACAGAAGTTTTTATTAGGGGATAGGTTTTTTTTATATTCAATAATCTGTTTCCAATACACTCACATGCACACATGTGCATGCATGTACTCACACATTATTTACATTAAGCTTAGATATATGCTTATTTAAGATAGCTGTTTCTGAATATTCTTTCAAAGTGTTTTAATTTTATATATACTTATTATGCATTCATTAAATTTTTTTAAAGTTTTCTAGATACATTGTTAAAAAAAAATCTGGGTTATAATAACCCCCACCACATGAAATTATGCTTATTTAATCTCTTTTCTCTTGCTATTATTAATATATTATTGTTATTATTAGTGGGTATCTTTTACACACTTTTCCTTATATCCCAGCACCTGTTTTTTGGGAGGCTAACTGCTCTCTTCTCAGATGATTCATATCTTATTTTTTAATCATTTTCCTATCTATCCTAAAACATGGTTTTTATATAAGTATTCATTTTTGGTCATCTATCCCTCTTAAGTTATCTTCAAGGGCATAAAACTACACCATTCACCATAACCTTCTATTCCAAAATCCAGTATGTAAGCAACACTAAGATATGCCAGAGTTGGTAAATAAACAAATACAAACAACACGTTATTATAATATGAAAGTTCTAAACGTTTTTCTTGGTTCATGCTAATGGTCTGCATTTCTTCCTTTGAAATTAAATTTTGGATTCTGAAGTTTTCACTACCAGGGTTAGAGAAGTAAATCTACCACATCTGGGGCCAAACATCAAATAAATTATTCTTAGTTTTCCATAGGATCACCTTTGAAAAAGGAAATTTAAAAGTATAGCACTTTTTAGTTTTTCTTCTCTAACTCTATGTAGATTTTTCAAAGGTATTCAAATATTTAGAATTATTTTGGATATAACTTATAAGCAAAGGTAAGAAAATATTTATTTATTCAATGAACAAATGTTTAAGGAAAGCAGCTCTACCCCCAAAAACCATTAATTTCAGCATAGATTTATCTAACATGTCCAATCAGATGAAATACATGTAACTATGATAGAAACCTCTTTTTCACAAAACAAAGTATTATAATTTCAGATCAGAAATGTCAGGAACACCATATTAAAATGCATATTAATTTTTGAGTTATCTAATGTAAATGAGTATCAATTTATCTATGACAAGCCAAATAGTAACAGTAAACAAAGAGAGAAATACCATTCCCTTTACTTGCTTATTTAAACATTTTTAATATTTGGTAATTGCTATATTCGATGACATTTGCATAATAAAAATAGCAAACCAATTTAATTTCTATTTAAAGCTTATGTGATTATAACATTCGGTTTCTTTACATTCTGTTAATATGCAAAATCTACCATGAATAGCTTTGACATATTGAAAAGAAAACTCAATTTGTAGATAACTCTAGCTTTATGCCATCTTTGAATATTTATAAGTTGATTGAGTGTCCAGTTGGAGAAAATTAACAAGATTATACAGACAGACACACACACACACACACACACACACACACACACACACACAAAGGTTGTTTTTACTTTTTCTCAATACAGATTTGCAACTTAGAAAATAATTTTTATATAAATTTTATTCCAAACGGTATATATTACTCCCTAAAATTTTGCCTACAATGTAGGAAAAGTTCAGTTTTATAAGGGGGCAATACTATTGTGACATACACACAGTTCTGCAAGTAGACTTTAAACTCTGAGTGGTGTTCTACTTACCCAGAGGATTATGTAGATAATCCACATGGGAGCAACTCAGTTTTTCAGCCTAACTTCTCGGAGTGTAAACTGCTATCATATGCAATAAAAGAAATCCTCCTAAAACCTACAAACCTTTACTAATTGCTAAATTAGTTTTGAAAATCAGGAAATAAATATAAGAAACTGTTTTCCATTTCCCTTAGTCACCCTGAGATATATAGGAAATTTCTACATTCAATATTGATTGGAAATGGGTGAACTTTTGTCACTGGAAAACATTTAATTTCAAAGCCTTATATTTTTATCCAGGGAGGAAGAGAGTAGGAGTTAGAGGGGGGGTGTTACTCCTCACAAGACCTGTGGAGTTTATTCATGTTTCTTTCTTAACTATTATTTAAAAGAAGACAAACTAAACTTGCCATAATGATCATATAACAAATTTAAGATGAAATCATTTTATATTGATTAGACTTATCAACAATAAAATTGACCTAGGTTTCTCCCTTTGTTCCATTTCCTCTGAGAGCCTACTGTGTAATCAATCAAGATTTTTGTTTTAAACAAGAGTCAAGGCAGGTCTGCATTTTCTTGGTTTGAGAGAGTTCCACAAACTCAAATACAAATAAAAACTAGGGAAATTAGTGATTGATTCTAACTCTGCAGAAGCAAGAGACAAAAAGTTTGTTGCTAAGCCAACACTTTTGCTCATAGAAAATGTTTCAATAGCTTGAGTGGTTGGGTAACTTGTTGGGAACATAAATGATAACACGTTAGAAAACATTTATTTTATTTTTCCCTTCGCATGTTATAGTGAAGGAAGCAAGATACTAAAGCAGCTTTCTGATTGGGAAGTCTGATGTCATCAATATGCTATGTTTGCTCTTTGCCAGGTTAACAGAATTTACTGCGGCAATTAATACAAAACATATGTGCTGAAATACCCACGTGAAAAATATAATTGCCCCTAGCTCAATTTGCTACCTTTCAAAACGCTGTTTTAGCTACCTTTTCACAATGCTTCTACTTAGAGGACAAGTGTTTTTATGAAACAGGAGATAAATCATTTATAATTTACTTCCTCATCTTAAGGAATTTGTAATTATCTTTTAAGTGAAAAAAAAATCAACAGAGACTAAAGTCTACTTTTAGACCATGTTCTACTGCCCCCCATTATTGACTTCTGTCACAATTCCAATAGTTAATTTACACTCTGTTTTAATATATAAAACCCTAAATAATAATATTTGGGTTATACTGACAATTGCTTCACAATCTCTGTGTATGGAATTTCTGACAAAATCTTTCCAGAGTGAGGAAAGTAATGTTTGAGTGTCAGGAAAGAAAGACAGAGGTAAAAATTGTGGAGAAAAGTCATAACAGACATTTTTCTCCTAATCCTCTGTCCACATCAAATTTTCTTCATTTTCTTAGTGTGTCTACCACCCATGCTGATAATCATTGCATAAATGTAAATACTTTGCAGTGTCTAAGTAATCTTTGAAATACTTTTTAAAAGGTACTTTGGAGTATACTATGTCACTCCAAAACTCTGCGAATTTCTAATTCTCTCTTGTGAAGTAACAAGACAAATTCGTGTAAGTCACTAGGATTAAAGTTGAGAAGCAAGTGCTTTTCCTGAATGGACGAAATGTCTCCTACTTAACACGCATTCCTATGCAGGAAGGAACATAGGAAGTTAAAATCAAAAGTCAAAGGTAAGAGAGGTTGTTACAACTTCATCATGATTAGTGTCCTCAGCTCTAACAGTGGAAGATGCCACAATACCTATGTGGGGGCTGCTCTAATGATTAAATGAAATCCACTAGTAAAGGTAACATGAGGCTACACTCTTTCTAACCAGCAGAACTCTGTGCAATTATTATCTCAAAGTTGGGCGTGGCACTGAGGCCATATTTGCTTTGGGAGTTTTCGTTGGATTCAACAATTTTATCTTCTATGAAAAACAAATTTCCGACCAACCACAGGAATATCAGCATCATCCAATTACTAACCTACCTCTGTGACACTGCTCCCAGAAACCCTTTGTGGCCCATTCCAGGTTTACTGCCCAAATTGGAAGACAGAAAATCATGTTTTAATGAGACGATGCCAATGAAACATGGGGCTGAGGGAGGAACAGAGGGCATTGGCAACTGTGCATGGAGGAAAAGTTTATGGAACATTCCCCTTAGCTCTCGGGGGCTTAACAGGTGGCAGTAATATGGGGTTAGAAAGAAAACTGCAAGATCAAGAAAAGAGCAAAGCGGTCGGATCAGACGGCACCAAGCAGGACAGCTGGAAGTCTCAGACGTTCCCCTGTGTCCCAAGGGAGCAAGCCTAGTAAGAGGCGCCTTCCCAACTCTGCATGGAGTTCCAGGGACCCCTCAAAACTCTCCTCCATCTGTCATACTGTGGGTCAGGGAACAAAGATTGAAAGGAGACCGGACCACCTCTGGTCGTCATGCCGAAAAGGCTGGCTGGTCCCGATGGGGTGTGTGCATGGGCGGGAAGCAAGATCTGGGGTCAAGGCTTAAAGCTCGGAGGTGCCGGGTCCAGCAGCTCGCTCTCTGTGGGCGGAACCACAGGTGAGGAGCTCCGGGTGGCAGGTCTCCCCGCCTCTCCCAGCGCCAGCAGCTCTCCGGCTGCAGGCAGAGGGCGCGCGTTTGCCACTCGCCGGGCGCGCCTTCTCGTCGCGCTCGTTTCCAGGGACTTGGCGCCCTCGCGGCCCCGGGTTCCAGCCTCCGCCCGGCTGAGACCTCCGCTCACCGGCCGCCAGGCAGGAGCCTCAGCCACAGGGGCTCCACATGCGCCCGCCGCCCCCCCCCCCCGCCCCCCTCGCCCCGGGGAGCCCGGACCAGCTCGCAGCACTTAGGGGCCGGGCGCGGGCCACCGGGCGCGAAGACACTGGCGCACAAAGACGCCACGGCCCCGGAGTTCTGGGGCTGGGGGCGCGGGCCCGGGTTGGGATTTTTATGATCCGACCTTTAATGCGACTGGGAGAGAAAGTGGTAAATTGTTAGGGGCCACCGGACCCCATCCGCAACGCTGAGCCTGGTCGTAGCGGCGGAGTAGTTGTGGTTAGGACGTCCTGGTGGTGGGTGTGGTGGCAGCGAGCAGCGCCTGCTCTTCTCCCAGTCGCCAAAGTACTGTCACTACCCACCCTTAAAGCCTCGCTGTGTGCTAAGGGATCTCAGGGCACGCTTCTGAACCTCACTCCAATGCGGGAGTTGTAAGGCCGAGGAAAAGAGCGCCGTCCTCCCCTCCTGTGGCCACCCCTGTCCAAGGCTAAGGCTATTCACAGCACTTTGTTTGTACGGGGCTGCCTGCTCGTTCCCCCTCCTTCCTCGCCCTGACTTCGCCACGTTGACTTGGATTAAGTGGGTTTTCGCCCCTTGCTTTGACTGGAACAGCAGGACGTGGTTTAGAAAATGCAGGGAGGGGGGGAGTTGCACACTTAGGGCTTCCAGTTGAACAACATCACTCCAAGTTGGAGGCTTTATTTGCTGAACTGGTTTTGATTCCGTCCAACCTCCACATGTACTCGCCCAGGCATCCAAAGGGGGAAGCATTCTTTGGCTTATACTCTTTTAAAACTTTCCCAGATAAAGTATTTTCTTCTGGGGAAAAATCAAAAGTGTATAAACTTGAAAGGGGAAACGAACGCAACTCTACCCCCTTTTTAAGTGTGCAGGTTTTTAGGGATTTAATAAAAATTGATTAGCCAGATGTTTTAAGTGATAAATGTTTTTATTTTAAGGATTTATATAATACATTGGTTTTAGAACCTTTGCACTTGTCTACCTCTCCATTTTTCTAATCAACTTTTTATTTTATTTTCACTTGCAGACTTTTTTACTTTGTAATCGACCACCTTTTCTTATTTCAAAGAAAGCTGATAGGAGCAAACCAAAACTGGCTGACTTGCAGACTTTTCCAAGAGAAAACCTCCTGCCAGATTCCAAGAACTACCTGATACTAGGCAGCTGGTCATAGGCCCACAGAATGACATCACGGGGCACACATGTGCCCACTCCCTGATTCCCCACGGGAGTGTCTTCCTACATTGTTTTGTGGCTTGGAATCCTTTGCATTCTATAAATGTCACAACATTACTTTTATTTCTAAAGTCATTACAGAAGAATTTTCTGAGCCTTTCAAGTCCTCGAGGAATAAATTTCAAATGCTGGTTTTTGCTATACCTGGGTGAATAATGTAATGAACGGTTCACACCAGCAGTCAACCCTTTATTTGAAAAACCTGTGTAAAGTTCCTTGTGCACTTGGTAAAAGCCCTGCATTGACCCTCCCTGGTGATAAAATCCAGATCTCTGAAAACAGAACCCAAAAGGGGACACCTGCATCTGTTTTTCTAAATCTTTTATCTAACAGAAATTAAAAGAACAAGGCTTATTAAATATTTTAAAGGAGAAATGTGTATATTAAAAATAAACCAAGTTGAGAATCCTGACAGAATATGATTTGTAAAATGTAGTGTTCTTCCAAGAAATACTTACTTCCCCTTACATCTAGTATTTATGCCAAACAAAATCATTGGAAAATGACTAAAATCAAAGGTAACCCACATCACAGATTTCTTAGTAAGTGAATGTCTGTAAAAACTTATCAAGTTCTGATGATTTGTGGAAAGTTTTATTAATATTTTCTGGAAGATTTTATGACTTGGAAAATGTACCTCTCAAGAACAGTTCTTGCTGTTTCCATTTGTGTTGAAGTTAGTAAATCAAATATACTGTGGAAATACGTTTTGCCTTTAAAGATCCTTTGCATATGTAACTGATTATTTGATATTTAAAAATTGCAAGTATTTTATTTCAGAAAAATTCAAAGTTTCAGAAACAATTTTGATATTTAGGAATCTCAATAAAGAAAGTTATTGTGAGAAAAGAAACTATTTAAATTGAAGAGCCCTTAAAAACACACCCACATTTGAATATTAAAATGTGGATAATATATAAACATGACAAAAAATCTAACTAAATTCATCCTTTAAGGATAAGTTTCTTAAGAGTCAAGGTGACTGTACTAAATTGTTTAAATGAACAAGAAGCAAATCCTAATTATATACAAATAATAAAAAACTACATATGAAACTTTCTAAATAAATTTAACAATGTTTAAAAAACACCTTTAAAGTTTTGATTATGTACATTTTGTTTAAAACTATTATGTTAAATTGAAGTGCTTTTCATTGTAGCTCCTAATTTCCAGTGTTTCATGGAAAAGACATTATGTACTGGTAAATGCAACCATGATCTAACACGTGGCAATGGTGTTTTATTATATATGTATAAAAAGTTCCAGTTGCTTCTTAGTTATTAATATATCCATTTGACTCTATATCTTAAAATGGGCAGAAATGATATCAACTATGCCATCAATAATAAAAAATATGAAATTGGAAGTGTTGATAGTTACATTGAAGAAAGTTTGTACTAATAAATATATTGTTATTGTCAAAACATTCACTATTTAAACAAGTATTTAATTGCTCATTTATGACAAGGACTACAATGGTGTGATATGTGAAACATACAAGTGAGGAGAATGAGGTATCAAAGTTGATATTTTTTCACTTGAATCATTATTATCAATGTTAGTCTTTGGGAAGATATAGATACAGAATGAATTAATATCATTACAGATTTTGAGAGGTTATAAGAAGTTTCTTTCCGGCACAATCAAAATATTATCATAGCAATTCAGGTTGTCAGCAAAAGCTTAAACAAATTTGCTGATAATCCTGTTAATGACCTGGGTCAAGTGTTAACTGTTGTGGGTTATAAAATAGTGAAATTAAGGTTTCTCCTACCTCCGGGCAAATAACACAGTTATAACTTGGGGAGAAGGTAAGGCAGAGCTTTTAGGAGAGCTATTAAATTACAAAAATGTGTAATGCATTCAATTATTTAGTGTAGCATGATGACATGCTATTAAAAGCAAATGTAAATCCTCTTCCAAAAAAAACACACAAAAACAAAAAACACCTATAAAGATTATATGATAGCTTAGTTCTCTATTACTGTTTCAATCACAATATATTATTATTTGAGGATGTGTTTATATGTGAAAACTGATGCCAATTCATAGTAATTTTTAAAAAGGGAAAAGTTCATTATTTAAATGTTTATTTTCTCTAACATCTGCCTAATATTCAAAGGGAAGTGTGTAGTGTCTATCTGCAAGTCTTACTTTCAAGCTTTAACAATCACATGGTCTCCTCCAGTATTTAGAAGATTTATGTTCAGAGAAATACATTTCATAGAAATGGTATCCCAGCCACTTCAATAAATGTCTCCCCATATAAATAGTATATAAATATGCAGATTTAATTTTATTCTCTTTCCTTTTGAAAACTCTCATTTCCAATGTAAAGAGCTCTATGGGTAAATGTTCATCTAATTTATAAAAACTGTTGGATAGAAAATTATTTACTGTATGATATGCTGATGAATAAGCCATGCATTCTGCTTCACATTCCTTCTAATATAAAATTATTTAAGGAGAGTACTAATGCTAAGAGAGATTGAATTAATAGTAGTAAATGCTTCACTTTATGTCAAGGTTTAACCTCTTTCCAAAGTTATTTTTGTTTACTATTATCATCATCTATCTGGGATGGGAACTGTGAGCAAATACATAAACTTTTCTAATAATACTTAGTTTTAACAGTCCTATTTTGTCATGAAAAGTAGCTATTTCCCATTGGAAGTCTTTTCTTGGTCTGTCATGTAAACAGAGATGTAATAAGATTTTAATAAAATTCTATGCAGCTTTTATAAAGTTTCTGTTTAAATATATAGGTCAATTCTTGATTCAAGTGTTCACTGAAATTATGAATGATCTAGTATCACTGAGGAGGACAGCAATAGTATGTATCCCCTGGAATCATTTTCTTAAAAACATATTAGAAAATTATTTGTAGCTAAGTCCAAGAAAAGGAAAGTTCAGATTAAACTTTTTTCAAGTTGTTTTCCTTATCATGGACCCATGCATTTCAATATTGATATTTGATTATCAGAATCTCAAATTTTTTAAAAAAGTCACACAATAGCAAGTTTCCTAGCAATTAACTCAAGGGATTGGTTTTGTTCTCTTTTAGTTCTCTCATGCCTAACTTCATGATAGATTGCCAAATAAATTCTAGTAAATTTTACTAGTGAGTTTCTAATCAGATTTCTATAGTGTTGACATATAATTTTAGCATAGTATTTTTAATGCAAGCTAGTATTTTATGCTTTTTTCAAAATTTATATTACAAAGCTATATTAAGAAAATTCATTTTATCATTAGTCCTTCCACCCACTCACTATGTGACATTTCAGAAAGATAGCTTTCTGTTCAAGTGATATTGTTAGAATAATTACATGGACCTCTTGGCACACACTTGGATTTTTCCCCTTTTCATGTTGTTCATCTCAATTCCTTAGACCCAAGCTATTGTATTCATATTTAAACACTCGCTCAAATATTATCCAAGTTAAAGCACTCCATTTAAATTTTCAAAGCTTTCCTTTATGACCTCAGAATGGAAAGAAGACACTACCCATAGGACACAATCTGGAAATAGTAACTCCATGAACAATGAATAGATAAACTTTTACCCAAGCAAACTAAATGCAACTATGTCAGTTTTCTGAGTACAGTTACCTTTCCACATACATATTGTTAATGTGTACCTGCCTATGTAATAATGTACATTATATACCCAGACCTGCACAAGGTATGGCTTAAAAGCAGTTTGCATTTGCTTATTCTCCCTCTGTTAAATTAATATTCATTAATTTTATAGAAGGGTAAATAAGTTTAAAGGGTACTTGTTTCTCTTGCAAATCACTGAAAGGTACTGACTCTAATGCACAGGTATATCCCTGTGCATTATTAATTCAGTGAAATCCGTGATCTAAATAGTTTATAAATAGTTCATCTGGAGAAATACAGTTTATCATAGTAATATGGGAATGACCTTGCTATTTATTCTAGTTATTATGAATATTTAAATGTCTTCAAAGAAAGAGGTTAAACAAACACTAATTTTAACTTACTGATATGTTACTTTTCATATAAATGACTGCTCTTGCCTTTCATTTATGAAGAATGATTGACAGTTACTTTCAAATAAACATTTACTTGATTTTAAAAGAAAAGTCATTTGTAGGTAAAATACTTTTCTTTATCTTTAGAATTTTCAAGTTCCCAATTTAAAAAAGACACACAAAAATGTAATGAAATCAGCCAAATTGATAAAGGCAGTCACTTAGGAAAGAACAAAATTAAACTACTCTATTAGCAATGAAAGTAGGTCACTAAATATGTGGGATAATGTCTATATTTAATTTTACATTTTCTAAATATTTTGAATTTATTAAAATAATTACACATACAATATGCAAAGTATTGGCTTAACAATACAATTTTAGTGTGTAACATAATATATAATGTAGTATTTGCACATCAATTGTTCAATATTGCTAAACTGCAAAATAAATTACTAGATATCATTATAAGTTAAAATGATTAATGGAAAATCAAAATTGTAAGTGTTGCTTTAAAGTAATCAATTACTCAGAGAAGTTTGTCTTATGACTAAGCGATTGTATTCGCAATTAGGAATATCACAAAAGGTTTAGAGAAGGTAACACATCTATTAAGTACACAATCTTATAGCAAACATTGGTGTCTTTAATATTTGCACGTTAATTCATTAAAAACAGACATATTTATTTTCCACTAGGAGGAAAATAAATAACCCAACATAAAGGAAATGTCATTTGCTGCACATGAACATCCCTTCTTAATTTGCTGTTCAGTTATTTCTATACCTACCCAGGATCTTCTCACTATTCATTATATACGTGCTCCTATTCAAATATAAGCCCTTAAACAAAGAAAAGCCAACCTAAGCTTATTGTAATTCCTGCAAATATTACTTATGTTAATGTGGCATATGCTGCTCATTAGAACTGTACCATGGAGCAAAGCATTGTGTGGCAGGATACACATCATTGATACAGCAGTTGCAATATAAACACAACACAACACACACACACACAGACACACACACACCTCTGCTTCTACAAACTCTAATTTCCTTTTAGTTCATTCATAAATGCCATGATCCTACGTAGGAACAACCTGTCATTATGGTAAAACCTACTAAAAAATCCAGAGAGGGTGGGTTAAATTTTCTTTAAACTTCTCAGAGTACTAACTACATGGTCATAATTAGAAAATAAAATACTGCCATGGCTATTTGACAATTAACATCCTGGGTTGAAAAACTAGAGACTTTTTCTTTCTTTCTGCTTAAAATTGTCAAACGAGGTAATCGTTTGCATTAGTATCCGATTGAAAACACATTTTAGGTTTAGGCAATCCAAAATTATCTCTTAAAATGTTTTAGAAGACAGCCGAAAATAAAAACGTATCTTCAGTTTCCTCTTAGAGCAAACTGCTTTTTTCCGGAAGCACCTTAAGGACCTGAAAATGTTTCGGTGAGAAAGTGCTTTGAGGAGCGCTAGCCCCGCGGGGCAGGGCAGCGCGTCGCGGTACCTGGCTTACCTTCATTGGACGGTGGGAGAATCAGTTCCCCGAAGCAGCTGAGAACAGAGCTGCTGAGAAGGAGGAGGATGGAGAGGTGACAATCCATGTTGCTGGTGCAGAGGGCAGTGAGAGGAGCATATCTCCATGAAGCATGCCACTGATGTGAGGGGGAGCGCTCTGATTGCTGGAGAAGTTACCATGCTCCGCTCGCAGGCTGATGTCAAGTTTGACACTGGAGATAAGGAGGAGTCTGGCTGCCTTTCCGCGAACCTCGCTCGGGGACTTCCCTGGGTCCTAGTGCCGACGGAAGCGAACGCTGAAGGACCGGACTGCACGCGGAGGCTCCAAAACCACCCTGAAGCACCGGGAGCTGGGGAGGAAGGAGGTGGAGGTGGGGGCCGTCTTGCCAATGGGGCAGGAAATGCAAAAAGTTGTGATGGGCCAGGGATGGAGAGTAGTGTTGGGTAGCGAAAAACATCCCCTCTTCTTTATTTTCAATGAAAAGCAGCTATTTTATTGTTTGCTGTGCATGCTCTGTAGGCTAATTCCATGAAGAACCAGAAAACCCCATAGGAGTGTCATATAGCAGAATGTGTGGAAAAGAAACTGAAATGCCAGAGAAATGTTTATTTAAAGAACGGAGCATTTTACTTAAAAAAAAAAAAAAAAGCAATGATGATTGTATAATTCAAAGGAAAGTTGGGATTATGTCTTTACTCTGCTCAATTTGATCATACTCTCCGCGAGTCCTTTGTGGGACATAAGGACATTAATACACACCCCGGATCAGGAAGTCTTTTCAGTTTCACACCAAGCGCTACCAGGGCTTTTAAAGAGATTTGGCACAGCGATTCCGTGCTCAGAGGGTGCACTTTGCTTTACCGAACTGAGAAGTAACCATTAACCTAAGGAAGTGAGCAAGCCCAGCCCTAGGAATAGCTGCAGGTCAGCACCCACCCTTTGTTCTATGCTGTGGGCACAAATAAAAGTAATACAAACCAAACCTGAAGCTCTTGGCAGCCCATCACCACCGCCCTCCCTCACCATCTACATTAGGATCGCTGGGACCTGTGAGATAAACATTGAATAACTCACAGCTCCTCATTCAGCTTTCTGCCACTTCCAATCTGATAACAGTTGGAAACTGTTCTTCCTTAACATTACCCATCCGATGGGTAAGTCGTAGTGTCCTTGTACTTTCTCACTTACTTTGCACTGTGGGATTGTCAATGGTTTCTCTCATGTCCAGTTCCCTGTTGAACAGCATGCTTGCAATCTATTTCAGCAAAATCGTTGTGTAATTCATATTTTGAAAACTATTCTCACTGATCTTTAAAGCATCCCCCAAAAGATGACTGCTCAAAATTCCTCCCATTTATCTATCATTTACTATTGTAAACAACAAAAAAACAAGACTTACATTCCTTGCACAATTACAAAAAGTAAAGAAAGGTCAACAACTTGAAAATCAATTTTAATAAGGCTTTGAACACCCTCCTTCATAAGGTATTCATTTCACAAACACTGTTTTTAATGAGAGAACACAAATTTGTACATAGATTTAAATTAGTGACTTCTCATAAGCCTTGGTTGCCTGAGTGGGGGTCAGGGAAGGTAGCGGAAGGGGGCGGGGGAGTGACCCTGCTCACTTCTCTCTGTGTTCCTCCTTACTCTGCATTTCTAAGTCCTTCCCACATTATGTCACTGGATGTAGAGCCCACTTCACTGCCAAGTCTGTCAGAGCTGAAAACACTGACAGACACTGAACAGAGGACTCAGATAGTGGTGACTCTGGCATTTTTTAAAGTTCCAACACAACTCTAGCCTTTCCATAAGGCACAGTTCCATTGTTCTGAGGTCAGATACAACATTTCTGAAACTTGAAAAAAAAGTAATATCTTATTTGGAAGTGAAAATTTAAAAATATTTTGGCAAAACATGCCAAAGTGCTGATATCCACAAACACTGGCTTTCCCTCAAATTACTTCTCTTTTCACACTGAAGCTGCTTGTCACTGTGGAAAGAGGCATTCCCATTTGAAGGAAGCTACAACAGTGTGAAATTTTAGTAAAAAGCAATTCCTGGCCTGAGAATAAAATATAAACAATATAGGTTCTCTCAGTTATGGACTCTCTAGGTCAACTGACAGCAGATAAGAAAGAGTTTGCATAATCTGAGCAATGTTCTAGATGTGTGTGAGAAAGAGTGATGCCGAGAAACAGGGGAGCAATGGATTTGGCCAGAGTAGGAGGAGGAAGGATGGCAGTGAGGCAGCTGATTCAGAGAGAGCTTCACCATGAAAGTAATAAGGGAGTTGTAGCTGGCAGGATGCGCAGCAGGTTCCTAGCTGGAGAATGGCTCGGAAGGCACTGCAGATATGCAGATGTAACAGAAATAAAATCTTAATAATTTCCAAGTGAGGGCAAAGAAAGCATCTGGCATAAATAGAGCACAGAGTGTGTGTGATACAAAAAGGGACAGGATACAAGGAGGTGAGCGGTGGGGACAGAGATGTTCTTCAAAGGCCAGACATGGAAACTGCAGAAATTTCTAGGCCACATGATAATGATTTTACAATGTATTTTTAGATGAAAGGGAGACATCAAAAGCATTGCAGCAAGTAATAATTTGATCTAATATGAGTTTTAGGGAGAAATTTTACTGATAGCAGAATGTCTCCACCTGTGGGATATGGATCACCTGCCGTTGAAGTACCTGGAAGGCCTGTGAAAAGTGCACATGCCTTGCCCTAGCCAGTTTGGCTGAGTGGATAGAGTGCCCGCCTAGGGAGGCTCCTTCCCCAGTACAGTAGGGGACGTGCAGGAGGCAGCCGATCGATGGTTCTCTCTCATCATTGATGTTTCTTTCTCTCTCCCTCTCCTTTCCTCTCTGAAATCAATAACAGTATATTTTTTAAAAAAATAAAAAGTGCATATGCCTCCTGCCCACCACAGATTCAACTGTATCTGAATCTCTGAGGTTGGTCCCAGAAGCCTGAACCTTGGACAAGCTGCTCAGGTGATCCCGTGGTCCAGGACATTTGAGAGCCACTGCTGAGTGTGAAGGAGGGAAGATCACATGCAGGATGGTGAGATGGAAGGCTTTTTTTTGAAGTAAAACTAAAGTAATAAAGAATTGAATAAGAATCCATCTAATAGAAAAAAAATGAAAATACAAGATGAAACTAAGACACGTGTTTAGGTGAAAGAGATAATATTCTCCAGAGAAATACTGGATTTGGAGGTGAAGAAGAGGACGATAACTAAGACATTTGAAATATTTAGTTTGTGTAATAGTTCAGTTCAACTGAATGTGAGTTCCTAACATGTACCTGATAATGTGCTAGACACTGAGGGTAAAAACATGAATAAGACCTGCCCCTTCCTTTAAAATAATTTATAATTACAAGGAGAAATTATGGCAAGTGTTAAATAGAGGTCTGTGTAGAGTATTTCATAGTATAGGGAAGGGGGTAGGGAATTCAAGTTAGCGGTTAAAGGATACTTTCTTGGAGTAGATGGCAATTGATTGAAACCTAGAAAGATGAGTTTTAATGAGAAGAGTCCAAGGAAAGAAAATAAACATGAAAAGCATGCTTTCTGGAAGAAATGGCAAATACCTCTCTTCCTAGAGCATGGATTTTGACGTAGTGTCAGGTGGTATGGGAAAGAGGTGACAGGATGAAGGCATGCAGTAATGAAGAGTTTTGCTAAGGAGCTTGGACTTGAGGGTAATATGGAACAGAAGAGAGACATCCAATTCATATTTTTAAAAAGATCATTTTGACATACTTAAAGGGAGGGAGTAAAATTGAAGCAAAAATATAAATTAGGAACTAAGAGATCAGTTAGGGTTCATTTGCACCAGGACAGCCAATATCATGTTAAGTGGGGCTCTTGAATCAGAATGAGCTGGGGAGATGCCCGTGCTCTGTTCCTCTTAGGAAAAGTCTAACAATAACAGATCCTATCTTACAGGGATCTTGTAAGGATTATATGAGATTTGGTATGGTACAGATAAAATGTAAGTGTATGTTAAAAGCATTCAGTACTTTTTTATCTTGATCTAGAAGAGAGATGGAGGGGTTACCATATTGAACAGTGACAGTATAACTACCACTCACACAAATATAAGTTGGGGGAATAGATAAAACTTCATAATAGATATATTATGAAAATAAAATAGATGGATATGTTTAGGAGACCTTTCAATCTCTGGCTTGAGTGAAGAAGCAGTCAGTAATTACAAGAGAGTTTTGAGGAGAGAAAATGGGCATGAGATGCAAACATTTCTATTGTGGGTTTATCTACCTGAAGTGACCTGAATGAAAGACAAGGTAGATGGACAGTTAGGACACAAACATCTCGGTTGGAATGGTTTCTTTGGAAAAAATTTTCTTTCAAATAATTGGTATATATAAAAAAATAAGTAGGTTCATTCACATAAGCAGAGTGTTGGCAGAAAGGTCAGTGGACCAAAGTTGAAACCCTACCATATATCAATATTTAAAAGACAAGCAGAAACAGAGAAGAGCAAAGAACTAGACTAAATTAGTGTAATCGAAGCTGGAGATCTTAAAGGTTTCACAAACAGTTAATGGTCAACAGTACCTGCACGACAAATACCCAGTTAGATATTTACTAAAAGCGACAATTGGATTTGACAACAGAAAGTTTTAATGACTTGTATGAGAACAGTTTTGGTGGAGTAATTGGGTTGCAAGTAGAATTAAGATAATAGAGTAAATGAAAAGTCAGGAATTAGAAACAGTAAGTGTACTATACTTTCAAGTAGGTAAGCTTAGAGGAGAAGGCAAACCCAGAAAAGGGGAAAGCAAGGTGTAATGAGAGTATTAAAAAAATTGGAGAGGTGTATAAGATTCCTCTCATGTACTCTGCTGACTAGTAATACAATTAATTGACAAGAATTTAGTGAATCAGATTTGGAATGTGGAGAAAAGGTGGGAAAATATCAGCTTCTTTTAGGACATGGTGTGATATAAATGAATATATTCAAGTGAGTAAAATATAAAATAAGAATTCTAGAAGGGAAGGCAGGTTAAAAACAGCAAGTTAAGCAATCATTGGACAATTGATAGTAGCTTAATTCACTGGAGTAGATAAAATTAATTAGGAAGATCAGAAATAGTGAGGGGAATATCAATTCTTTTAAATAAAATGTTCAAAATTCAAACAGAGGATGTATAATTATCATAATTAATTGAGTAGACTTAAAAATTATAAAAGATAGGTAAAGAGAGCGTCAGAAATGACCAGAGAAATGAGATTTTCAGGAGGGGGACAATCAACCAAAAGAGGGGGGGAGGAAGGAAGAGTTTGATGAAAATTGAAAACAAATAGTTTTTCCAGTTAATGGAAAGACTGCAGAGTTGGGAATCCCCTCCCAGAAAAATTTTAGAGCGGCAGAATTCTTTAGAGCCTATCATTTTACAGAAAAAGATTAAAACATCAGTGACTTTATTATGTTCACAGTCAAAAGCACCAATAGGGACAGTATCTGAAAGATCTTGCCATTACTCAAAGAAATTATTAGGAAACATATACTTATGAGTAACTTTACAGGGAATATTTTCTTTCTAAAATGTTTCAGGGTGATTAGAAGAATAAAATAATCCAAGAACACTGCTTGATGGGCTGATATTTTGAGGAACAATTACTGAATTTTGGATTTGAAAATCATCACAGTAAGTTGCACAAAATAATTTGCTGTATTTTAACTGATATCCACTGAATTAATATGCATTCCATTTAAACATGAAAGTTTTTGCATTCAATTTAAAAATTAGCATGCCTGAATTAATTAAAAATGGCAATTTTAAACTAGAAAGTTTTAATACAGTTTTTATAAAATCATCAAAAAAGCAAGAAATGAATCATAATTGTAATTTGCTTGATAGAATTAACTGATGCTATTTAAAACATACTTTCACACTCACTTTTATAATTACCTCTGGAACATTTCTCCATTTTTAAAAAACAAACTTTACTACTACCATCACTTCCTAGTCTTCTATTTCTCTTGCCAAAAGACAGTCAAAACATGCCAAAAGTTCATCTTAAAATCTAAGAAAAACATCCCAAAGTTCTGAGCCAACTCTGAGCAAGAACATAAGGGATATGCAGTGGTGGGGGTGAGAAGGGAATGTTTTGGATGAAATAAAACCTATACCACAGTCCTTATAAGTCCATTTTTGAGAAATAATCATATATGCTTGCACATATATACATTAATATACGCATGTACATTACACACACATGCACACACATGAAATATTGTATTAATATACTTATCCAAAGTGTCCTCCAGGGCAGGATGCCTCAAAGTTACTATGGGGAAGACTGGGAGCTTGTTAAAATTCAGACTCTAATTAGTAAATCTAGGATGGGCCTGAGACTCTGCAATTCTGACAAGTTCCCAAGTGATGTCCTCTGCAGGTCTGACCACATTTTGTATTGCAAAGATCTAGAATACATAAATTTTGTTTGGAATGTGAGTATAAATATGTACATATATATTTAAATACAAACATTAAATATATTGAAGGCATAGGTAAAAATGCACAGCTCAATTGATTCAAACTTATTGACCAACAAACTTTAAGATAAACCTAATGCTCCCTCCCACAAACTAGTTAGATAATACTATATTTCTTTAAGTGCTTATTTTATTGAAGGTATGAAATCAAGACTAATTAATCTATTGTGAACTTTTATTTCACTTTTAGCTAAATCACTCTTCTAAGTATTTTAATTTATTATTGTTATTATTATTATTATTATTTGAGAGAGAGAGAAAGAAGTAGAGGGAGAGAAACATCACGTGAGAGCAACATCAATCAGCTTCTTCCTGCCTGTTCCCTACTGGGGATCAAGCCTGAAACTAGGGCATGTGCCATGACTAGGAATAGAACAGGCAACCTTGCAGTGCAGGGTAGGCTGCCCAACCAACTGAGCCACACCAGCCAGACCTCTTGTAAGCATTTATATAATTTATTAATCTTCATTGCTACTTAACTTTTTCAGTGGTATAAACTGTCTGCCCAATATTTTAAGTTCTTTAATGGTGAAGTAAATACAAAACGTTATGTAGAAGAGAGAAGACACTGTTCAGGCATGTATTATAAGCTCCATTTTATTTTGAATATGTGCTAATTATAGTTTGATGAAAATTTTCCAAAATATGTATTAAAAGACCAGTTTTCAACAATTCAAGGAATTTGCAAAGCTTAACTAACACAAGAAAATCATTGTAAAAAGAAACCCATGACTTAATATGAAATTAATTTGTGTTTATAGTTATTACAAAGTTTATCTAAAGTTTAAAAAGTAATATCCCTCATCTCTAATTTTAAATACAAAACAGCATTTTAGCCCTGGCCAGGTGGCAGGATCATCCTGTGCACCAAAGGGTCATGGTTCCATTTCCAGTCAGGGCACATGCCCAGGTTTTGGGTCAATCCAAGTGTAAGGGAGGCAACCAACTGAACAATCTCTCTCTTTCTCTCTCTCTCCCTTCCTCTCTCTCTCTCTCAAATCAATTTTTTTAAAAAAATATAGAAAAAACAGCATTTTAATTTTCTTGATATATCGATTTGTTCAGTAAAACAAATAATTGTAATATGGTTTATTAATTGAATATTATTAAAGATGTTTTTAAAGATATCATAGTTGAAGCTATATTTATGGCTCAGGGAAAAATGTAGGTATCTCCTAAGTATTTTTTTAAACAAAAAAAGGTGGTATAGGATTATTAAATGCTCTTTAGAAGTGTATTTTGAGAACACATGGCTTCAATTTTGTTTCTCAAGTATCTTGTAAGCCTGAACATAAAATAGCATTACTCATTACAGAAAAATTAACTGATTATGTCCTTGTCTAACTATAGTCATCAATTCAGCCGGGAACCAGAAAAATTATTCATATTAAGTCATAGGGATCTTATATTCAACAGTGTCAAACATTTGTGATTTTTCACGGATGCTCTGGTTTCCACAAGTGCCCAAATAACCTCACCTGCTTTTCCAATTTGTCTCCTAGACTGTGCTATGGGTCAGCGATCCCTATTATGTCATGTCAATACAGTGGTTAAATAATGATAAATAATTTACAATGTGGCAGGTTATCCACTTCTTAATGTCAATCATCTTAACCCATGTAGTATTTCCCAAGTTAAAATGGAAGCTACTTCTATTTCAACTCTAAGTTTTTATACACTCAGATATATTTCATCAAATAAAAAAATACATACAAGGTGATTGAAGCTCAAAAAGTTAATAAATTTGAAAATATAAATTAAGGTAAGAAAGATTGCACCTAAAACATATATATATATATATATATATATATATATATATATATATATATATATAACCTTAATCAACCATTACAACCAGACCACCAACCACCAGGGGACAAGATGCTCAATGCAGGAGCTGCCCCCTGGTGATCATTGTGCTCCCACAGCCAACCTCCCGCAGCCTGCCAACACCCCATGGTCCCTCCCCCTGGCCTTCCGGCTTGGATAGGCCCCGATCAGGACTGGGCAAGATGGCCCTGATCAGCCCCGATCGCAGGCCAGGCCGAGGGACCCCATCTGTGCATGAATTCGTGCACTGGGCCTCTAGTTTTTAAATAATTAAAAATATAAGGCTATACACTTTTTCAGAAAAATATACCCTCCTCCAGTTCTTAATTATGGCCATGAAAAGGTTCAAATATACAGGTTATATCCTTTTTTAAAATTATTTTATTTATTATTTTATTTTATTTTTTCATTGCCATTTATCCCCTCTATGCCCTCTTATTATTATTTAAAATGTATTCACTCTGCAATTTCTATTACTTAGTTATTTTAGGCTCAGATATTCAATAATTATTTTTTGAAACAGGAGTTGGACCTTTTTCAATTCTCTTTAAAGTACAAAAGCTGGAATAAATTTTTAACTCAAGTTCACATATAGGAAGTCTGTCTGTTGGAAATACTGCCATATCTAAATACATGAAGGAGTAATGTCATATGTTAGTACTCCACTGGATTTCATGAAAAATGTTTTGTTGTTAAGGCCCTGGCTTTGAAAACTGTTATAGACCATACACTCCACTAGAGGGCTCTGTAGAGGCAGCAGCCACTGCTGCTGAAGAGTGCGGTGTTTAGAACAGCTCATTGACAAAGCCCAGAGGTCATCACAGGAATTAGCACAACTTTATTTTTAGGTTTAGTTTAATTACTTTCCTGATTGGTAGTAATTAAAAATGGCTATGGATGCCTATGTGTGAGTTTTATCTGATCACATACATTCTTTTACTTATCTGGGTGCTGTGATGAGTTCATCATAGCCCTGTGGAACCAAGAAAATAAAGTGTCACATTTAATTAATGGCCCAGATAAATCTATTTATTTCCACACTGAAAAATGTTGAGATGAGTGACACGATTTCTTCTTTATAATTCTCCTTCATACACAGCTTTTCCTAATTAAATTTCCCCAATAAAATATGTGAAAATGACCTTAATGTAAGATTTGCAATGCATTAAAGGTATTTTCTACAAAATATATGATTAAGTAAAATGTACTGGAAAAAGTGAGGAAGTATAATAAAGCTGGCATTGAAATAAATAGGATCTCCAAAATGGACAGACATTGCCTAGGAAGCCCCCTTAGTGTATGGCAAAGAGAAGACAAGGTTCTCCTATAGTATTTATAGTAAAGGCCTTTGTAGAGAGCAGAAACTACACAAAATGGAATAATTTGGTCTTAGCACTTTAAATTTTAAGGTGTACCTTCAAGAAAAGATTAAAAAAAATAATAATAGACCAAATGTCTTAATCCTTTTGGGACAGCAACATATCTGATGTTCCTGTGGAATGTGTCATGCTCCTATCAATAAAAGTGACTTACTCCACCATGAATTTCAAGAGTGACATGATACACTCTTTGAATAAGAATAAAAAGATCTTGTAAGGATGAGCCTTTTCTTTTAGAGGAGAATATGCAGAACATGTAAAAATGAATATTTTGAATCTTTTTGGTAAAAACTTGAATTCCCTATTGTTTAATATCCTTCAGAGTTCCAGTTTGCATAACTCACACAGCAATGTTCTTGTTTAAGAATCTTCTAACTCTGAACTATATTTGGTGGGTTGCTAGAATCCTCTCACTGATGAAATTATATATCACACTTAAGACATGCCATACTCTACATTATTACAAGCCTGATGAAGTCCACAGTATTCTATTATTAGAAGTGCAAATATGCTTATGGATGCTAAGTGGCCTACGGACCACCCTTGACCAATGCCTGAGCCAGTGACAAGATGACTGCATCCAAAACACTGCAATTAAGCAAATAAAATGTAAATTCCAGAAGAACAGAGATGTTGGTCTGTTTTGTTCACTGCTGTCTTCCCAGCACCTAGAGCAGTACTGAACACATAATTGGTTTGCAATCAATATTTTTCAAATTATGAAATTAAAAAAATATATGCATAATTCACATATGCAATAATATACTTACAGTTTTGTGTTTTGCTGTTCTCTTGGGATTTATTTAAGATCAGACTCCAACACTCAACCTACTAGCTTTCTCCTATAATCTTCTTTTTCAAACAATTTAACATCACCCTGAAATGTAGGCAGAAGAAGTTACATAGCAGTTTGTTAATAAGACTTATTTCCTTGTATTTGAATAAATTAATGCATTTATTGGATTTTGATAGAAAAAAAAAAACACACTAGTAATCTTACACCCTTACCCCTTTAAAAAATAAAGCCAATTAGGGTTACAACATGAAGGGCTGTTGAAATGAAATATTGACCTTAGAGAGAGGAAGATCCAGAAATTATTCTTAAGGCAACCAATATAAAAATAGCAAATGTATTTTGTATATCCATTGAATTTATCTAACAATCTTTACATTAGTTAATTTATTATTATTCATGATAAATTGATTTTATGCAGAAAAATTTAAAAGGTGATAGAAGCAAAACTAAACTATAATTTTTTTAAAAAAGTGAAAATATGTTCAATCTTTGCAGGGGTTCTTTTTCCCAGCCTTACAAAGGGTTCAGTATTCTGGAGAAAGGGCTGCGTGTAGATGATTAAGAAGGAGTCCGTGGACAAAAGATATTTTTCAAAGGCATTGGGGGTCAGAGGAGCTTCCAGCTGAAGGAGCTAGAAGGCTCTCCCCTTGACCAAGGACCTGTGCTTTTATTAGACACAATTTGTCCCAGGCAAGGTGGAAATATACACTTCAAAGGGTACGGTATCAAAGGGTATACAGAAACATTGTCAGTTTGGGGAATAGCCTACAGCTGTTCAGGTGTTTGGCCAATAGGAGGCAATAAAATGCCTTGAGCTGTCTGGCAGTTAAATGTCCTATTCAGGTTTGGGGGAAATGCTTTGTAGCCATTTCCAACAGGTAAACTATACGTGACTCAACCCTGTTGAGCTCCCCAAGCTTCACCAACCTTTTGGTGAAACTCTTGTAATTATTACATGCTGGAATTGGTTCTTGGCAAATCTTTAAAATTGTTCTCTTTACTTTTACTTTGTGAAATTTAACATCCTCAAAATGGAATATTTTTTTGATGAGTTTTCCCCCTAAATGGGAAGAAGGGCATTCTTATACTTTTAGACTCCCCGAAAATCAAACCTCACTATCAGAGAGCTCTAGACCTCATGCTTACAACAACAATCTATCTATCTATATAAAAGGCTAATATTCAAAGTGCCCCTGCAAGAGTTCGGCCGGGAGACCGGAAGTTCTGTGGCTCGCTATGACATGCACTGATCTCCAGGGGGCAGTGTGGAATGAAGGAAGGCCCAGGCTGGCAGCCGGCAACCAAGGAAGGAAGGTCCTGGCTGGCAACCAGAAGCCCTGGTCAGCCCTGATCACCAGCCAGGCCTAAGGACCCTACTTGTGCCGAATTTCATGCACTGGGCCTCTAGTAAGAAAATATGTATGAATATTTTAAATGACTGCAGAAGAAAGCAATTATTATGCTCAGTCAAATTTCAATCTTTGTACTTCCTCTAAAAAGGCTGTTTAATGTCCACAAAGTTTAATTTATATCTTCATTAACTTTATACCACATGTAAGTGATCTTTATTTTGCAAACTAGCAATACTTTTTTTGAATGAAAAATAACTCAGTGTGGAATAGAATAAATCTCAGCATCTGTGAGATTTAAAGTCCTTATCTGTTCTCAGGGCAAGCATATGTAGAAAAAAATAATGCCACCCAAATCCCTCTATTTTGATCTTCACCTCATATGTTAATTCATACCTAGTATATAATCTTTCATTTGCTTAAAATCATCAATGTACAATTACCTAAAAAGCCTTTTGTAGCCATTTTCATTTTTTATCAATTTAAGACTATAAGGAAAGTACCTGGAGAAATTTTGAATTATGATTTTTGAGGTTAAAAGAAAAACCTAGCCCCTCCATATTTATTTATATTTATTTAGTTACCCAAGAATTTAAGAATAAATGGGGTTAACTTTGGATGAAGAAAAACTTCCTTGTTGTATGAAAATAGAAGTCAACCTTTTTAACACAGTTTCTGAATATTATTGAAAAGTTTTGCAACTTTATTCCCTTCGATGCTTATTTTCTTTACAGAGCATTGAAATCCAAGAATTAATTCAGTGAATGATGTTTCAGTAAGACCTACCTCACTGAGGACTTCTTCAAAGACATCTGAGGCCATGGAATTCTTGAAACTTACTTCACCGGGTTATATTGCAGTATAAGTAGCATTAAAAAGGGAAAAGAAAATGCAGAGGTAAATTATCAGTATAAAAAATTCATAACATCCCCAAATCATTCTAACAACCAAATAAGTTCTAGTAAGAGTTTTGCTCAATAACAAAGTATCTAGAAAGCTGTATGTTCTTTAAGAAATAGGGTAAATATAATATTAAGTGATAAAAACAATGATTCAAACTACTTGATCAAGGCACCACTTTCCAACATTTAACTCTGTGAATGAATATTTGCTAAATATTTAGAAATTCCTGGATGATCTCATTATTAGTACCTTTTCAAGAGACCTTCCTAAGAACAAAATTTTCATCTGAACTTCCTTACTTAAAATCAGAGCTTTGCATGTTAGGGGAAGAAGCCTCATCATGTTGGCTTGCAAATGAATGACTTCTAGAGGAAGCTGGCTGGGTAATTGAGCAATGATAGGCAGCAACTAGAACAACAACTAAAGATGCGAGTAAATATTTAAGCTCCAGACACACAGAAGGCATGCATTCTTTAAAATTAATTTGATAGCCCCACTGGTGTTGCTCAATGGTTGAGTGTCAAACCAGGAACCAAGAGGTCACTGGTTTGGTTCCTGGTCAAGGCATGTGCCTGGGTTGCAGGCTCAAACCCCAGTGGGGGCATGCAGGAGGCAGCCAATAGATTATGATTCTCTCCCCTCTTATGGATGCTTCTATTTCTCTATCCCTTTCCCGTCCTTTCTCTCTAAAAATAAATTAAAAAGTATTTTTTTAATTAATTTGATAACAGGACACAGGTAGAAATCAGTAGACACATTTTATTTGTTACTTATACGAAGGAATTTTTCCTAATGCTTAGTGATCCTGTGTTTTCCTTCCACACACCCCAAAAAATGGCAAGAGAAAGTAAAAAGCAATGGAATATTATGACACTTAAGGAGTGCAGACACTCACACACATACACACAAACACATAAATATATTTCCACTTTAACAGTTATCACCCCTCTTAGTGGCTTTTAATGTAAGTTATTTTCCTGAAAAGAGTACCTTAATTATGAACAATTACATTTTATTTCATGGGTTTTAGAATTCCAGAAGCTAAGTGTTTTAAAATTTTAATTTAAAAAGTACCAACTGAAGGTACATATTAAGAAAATATTTTGGATTAGTTAAATGTATTTATTTGCTATTTGAAATTATATTATTAGTTTATATTTCTTACTGGGCTTTTAAATCGGCTAAACTAGATCAAAATTATAAAATACATTCTTTTGGAAATTTGAAAAAAGGCATATCTGTGGTTTGGGAAAGAGAATCAGTATGTCAATTACACTCTTCCAAAAACATTTAAACAGAAATTGGAGTGATAAAATTTTCTTAGGTGAAAAAGCCCCCAAGGAAAACTGCATAATTTAAATATCCCATTTACCAATTTTGGTGGAAGGACCCATCCATAGTCACTTTAATATTTGAATTGTTTCAATGGTAGAAAAAAAACCAAAAAACACAAAACCTTAACAGCAAGAAAATGTTAGAACATGTATTATGGAATTAAATATCCAGGACCACCTACTGTGTTTAAACCCTATAATCTCTAACTAAAATTATCTGTCTCTTACAATAGCAACACTTAATTTTAGACTTATGACCACAATCAAACGTTAACTGTAATGGAATGAAGAGAGTGCATCAGCTACAGCTTGTCTGTAGAGCTCCACTGTTTACAAAAGATATCAAAAATATTGTGAAAACATTGACATTTTATTTAGTCGGAGAAAGAGAAAATTCTTGTCCTTGATCAGAACGTGCAAGTTCACGCTAACCAGGGTAAACAGGGTAATTTCACACAGTGACATGAACTCCAAGGAGATTTAAGATCAACGTGTTTGGTTAAGGAAATGATGACAACCACTTGAAGGTAATGATTAGAATGTCGACACCAAACTGTTTTAGTTAAAACACATGTGAAAATACACAAAGGCTCTTGAGATTATTTTTTCAATAGGGAATATCAAAGAGAAATAATTATTTTTTGTCATGTTATGACCTAATATTATACCACTAGAAAGAAAAGACTGAGAAATCCAGAGGTTAACGTTAAAAAGGATTTTTTTCTCTCTCATATTTTACAAACCCAATTTATTTGAGTATATTATCATGATTATGGGAGTCAGGTTATATACTTTATCTATGATTGTACAATGATACAGTTCATTAGACTAGGAACTTTAAGAAAAAGGATTTATTGTAATGTAAATATAAACCCTTAGTAATAACATGAAAATACAATAATTTGGTTTGTTTTCTGTAAAACAGGAATTAAAAGATATGTAAGTAATGAATCAAAAATGACACATTCCCAGACTTTTTAAGTGAAGAAAACACAAAAGTTTACTTAAAATTAATACTGCAATTTTCCATAGATGAATTAAATCCATGAATTAATAGAAACAGCCTAGTTCTAAAAAGCACTTGTCTCATTTCTGCCCCAAATTAGTGTATTATTCTAAACAAGAGTCTGTGTTTTGTTTTGTTTTTTTTTACCATTTTAATCTACAAAATCAGTTTTTTGGCTCATGATTTATAAGGTCATTTGTAACTCTAACAATTATACATGTAGAGTAAATTGAAGTACAATTACCTTCTGTGTACTACATCATTGTCTTTTATATATTTCACATATATAAATTATACTATTGGTTATGCTAACTGGTATGACAAGCACGTAATCTCAATAGCAATGTACTTGCCTACTTCATCAGTGTATATTGCCATTATTGTATATTTTACCATTTCTTTTTTTTTTTCTTTTAAGCCAAGCTTCAAATATTATTAGATTAGAGGTGATAACTAAGTTACTGGTTGTCTCCTCATCTGACTTTGAGGAAGCTTGTTAGGCAACTCTTCAGAAGAAACATGACACAGTGAAGGGAAAAAGTTCATGGAAATTCCCTGGATCTTTGCCCATTCTATTGCCTCTGTTACATCAACATCACTTAAAAGAAGTTTTACAACAAAAGGGATATTTCTGTTATATGTAAAATGCTTGTAATTCACAAAAACTGGGGAAAAAACTGATAACTTAAATATACTTTCAGTTTTATATATTAAATATACTTTTATTTTGCATGTATACATTTATATAGTTTCGATCTTTCTAAAGACAACAGTTATCTATCAGGGCATTCATTTTGTAGTATTTAAAAACATGTTTATAGCCCTGGATGGCATGGCTCAGTTGGTTGGGCATCGTCCATGTACCAAAAGGATACTGGTTCCATTCCTTGTGAGGGCACATGCTGGAGTTTCAACCGCCATGTTTCACTCTGACATTGATGTTTCTCTCTCTTTCCTTCCTCCCTTTCTCTCTCTCTAAAAATCTCTCTATATATCTATATCTATATTTATACATATACATATACATATACATATACATATACATATACATATACATACATACATACATACTAGGGGCCCGGTGCACAAAGATTCATGCACAGGGAGTGGGTACCTCAGCCCAACCTGCACCCTCTCCAATTTGGGAGCCCTCAGGGGAGCCCTCTCCAATCTGGGAGTTTCTGCCTGTCTTTGCAATCATATGAGCAAATTGTCTGAAACCCCAACCCAGTTTGTTTTGGTGCTCACAGAATAATAGAGGCTTTTTTTTCTTCTTTGCTTCATTGGTGGAGATTTCCTGGAAGTTTTAGAATATCTTCCCTTTAATTTTTCCTAGACACTCTGATTTTACTTATGTCTCTCACCTTTGCTCTCCCTCCATCCCCCATCGCAACAGTAACTTGCTCCAGGCTCACTTTGCTCTAGTGTCTAGACCAGTGGTTGGCAAACTCATTAGTCAACAGAGCCAAATATCAACAGTGCAACGACTGAAATTTCTTTGAGAGCCAAATTTTTTAAACTTAAACTTCTTCTAACACCACTTCTTCAAAATAGACTCACCCAGGCCCTGGTATTTTGTGGAAGAGCCACACTCAAGGGGCCAAAGAGCCACATGTGGCTTGCAAGCTGTGGTTTGCCAACCACGGGTCTAGAAGATCTGTCTGCCACCAGAACTATGATTCCCAGCATTCCTGGTTCTCCCCATGCACTGGGCTTCTGCTTCCAGTCCTGGGGCTGCCACCAGAACTACTATTCCCAGAATTCCTGGTGCTCCCTGCGCTCTTCCTTTTCCCTTCCTGCTCTGTCTCAGTCCAACAGCCTCCGCTCTGCTCTGCCAAGTTCTCCAAGTCGCCAGCTCTCCTACTCTGCTCTCCACCTAGTGCCTGTGTATGCAAATTAACCCACCATCTTTGTCATGACCCACAGTTTGAGAACCGCTGCTGTAGAGCCTAAGACCATCGGAAAACACAGATATTTACATTACGATTCATAACAGTAGCAAAATTACGATTATGAAGTAGCAACAAAATAATTTTATGGTTGGGGGTCACCATAACATGAGGAACTGTATTAAAGGGTTGCAGCATTAAAAAGGATGAGAACCACTGTACTAGAAGCCCAGTGCATGAAATTTATGAATGGAGGGGGGTTCCTCAGCCCAGCCTGCATCCTCTCCAATCTGGGACTCCTCGGGGGATGTCCAACTGCTGGCAGTCAGACATCCCTTTCACAATCTGGGACGACTGGCTTCTAACCACTCACCTGCCTGCCTGCCTGATGGCCCTAACCCCTATGACTGCCAGCCTGATCACCCAACCTTGTCCCCCTTCTGGCCTAATCACCCCTACCTTGCCCTGCTCTCTGCCTGCCTGACTGATTGCCCCTAACTGCCTCTGCCTGCACCTGATCGCCCCTAACAGCCCTCCCCTGCTGGCCTGATCTTGCCCCCAACTGCCCTCCTCTGCTGGCCTGATCTCACCCCCAACTGCACTCTTCTGCCGTCCTGATCACCCCTAACAGCCTCTGCCTAGGCCCCCAGCACCATGGCTTTGTCTGGAAGGGAGTTGGATGACTGGAAGATGGCCGGTCGACCCTGTCTAATTAGCATATTACCCTTTTACTAGTATAGATAGATTATATAGGATAGGATTGCTTAAATGGGGGGAAAGCCTTTTTTCAGCAGGAGGAGATGCTCTTGAAAGACAAAAACCCATAATCTCTATATCTGGACTGATAACCAGCCATATGCACTATACTGCCAAACTGGTCATTAAAAAACTGAACCACTTTCTTACACCTTACACCAAATAGTTGTTCCCCTTAAAACCCCTTCTCAGCCCCCACCTTAGGTTCTGCCTTCACCGTTCACCCAGAGTAGGTTCTGATTGGTCGGTTTCTGTGCCAGTCAGCATCTCTGGGCCTATCTCCAAGCCTGATCATAGTGGTGGGGCTGATCAGCAGCTGCTCGAGGCTGCTGGCAAGTGGCTAAACTGTTGACCTCTGGGGGAGAGAGAGGCTTGGCTTCTGGCGAGGCCAGGAGAAAGAAGCAGGGTCTGATCATCCTGCTTCTCTTTCCCGGCCTCACCAGCAGCCTCTTCCACTGCTGATCAGCTCCGCCTCTCTCTCTCTCTCCAAGAGGTCAGCAGTTCAGCCCACTAGCCTGCTGTGCACAGCCTGGCGTTCAGTCCAGGCTGCTGGCAAGCGGTTGAACTGCTGACCTCTGGGGGAGAGAGAGGCTTGATTTCTGGTGAGGCCGGGAGAGAAAAGCAGGGTCTGATCATCCTGCTTCTCTCTCCCTGCCTCACCAGCAGCCTCTTCCGCTGCTGATCAGCCCCACCTCTCTCTCTGTCCCAGAGGTCAGCAGTTTAGCCTGTTCACCTGCTGTGCACACAGCCTGGCAATCAGTCGAGCCTCCAGTCATTGTGGACGTTATGACCCTGGCTCTTTATATAGATTATTTTGTGTCTGACTTTTTTCATGCAGGGAAATGAGTTTCAGGTCATCCATGTTGTTGCATGCATCAGTAATCTGCTTCTATTTATTGCCAAGAATTATTAAATTAAAGGAATGGAATTTTTTTCAACCCATTTACCTCTGGATATACATTTGGCTTTGCCCAGTTTTTAGCTATTGTAAATAACGTTGCTATAGACATTCACAAACAAGCATTTTGTGAATATTTGTTTTAATTTCTATTGCATAAACATCTAGAAATTAAATGGCTAGATCATAAAGTAGCATTATTTTAAACAATAAAGTAACTATCTGACTTGTCCAAAACAGTGTATATGAGATCCAGGTGTTCTGTATCTTTGAGAATACTTAGCATTTGAGCCTTTCTAATGTTGAGTAATGGTTTCTCACTGTGACTTTAATTTGCATTTTTTGTCATGATTAATGGATTTTTTTATGTGATTCATTGTTTCTTGTGCTTATTGACCATTTTATTTCTTCTTTGTGATATTGATTCAAATCTTTTACCTATTTTTAAAATTCATAGCCTGTGCATTATTGCGTTATAAAGAATAATTATATGTTCTGAATAAAAACTCTTTATAACATAAATGAATTGTGAATATTTTCTTTTTTTTTGCTTTTTAAAAATATTTTATTTTTTTAATTTTTTAAGCAGATGATATTTTTAGGACAGTTTTAGATTTACAGAAAGCTTGTGCAGATAAAAGAAAATTCCCATAAATGCTATACTCAATTTCTCTCATTATTAAGATTGTAGATTAATACAGCACATTTGATACAATTAAAGAACCCATATTGATGCATTGTTATTAATTCAAACCATGGTTTACTCCCATGTCCTTAGTTTTTACCTATTGCTTCTGTTTCAGGAACCTACCCTGGAGACCATATTGCATTTAGTTGTCATGTCTCCTTAGGCACCTCTTGGCTGTGACGATTTGTCAGATTTCTTATGTTTTAATGACCTTGACAGTTTTTAGGAGTACCAGTCAACTATTTTTTTTAATTGTCTAAAATTTTACATATGTCATTTTTTCCTGCTTGACCCCTGCCCCAAGCCACTCCCACCCCAGGCAAACCCCCACCACCCCAGGGTCTGTGTCTATTGGTTACGCGAATATGCATGAATACTAGTCCTTTGGTTGATCTCTAACCGCCCCCCCTCCCCTGCCATTTGTCTCTGGATCTATTCTTGTTCATCAAATTATGTTGATCATTATATCCCACATATGAGTGAGATCATGTGATATTTATATTTCTCCAAATGGCTTATTTCACTTAGCATAATGCTTCCCAGTTCCATCCATGCTGCTGCAAATGGTAAAAGTTCCTTCTTTTTTATAGCAGCATAGTATTCCATTGCATAGATGTACCACAGTTTTTTAATCAACTCATCTGCTGATGGGCACTTAAGTTGTTTCCAAATCTTAGCTATTATAAATTGAGCTGTTTTGAAGATAGGGGTGCATATATCTGTTCTGACTGGTGTTTCTGGCTTCCTGGGATATAGTCCTAAAAGTGGGATTATGGGGTCAAATTGGAGTTCCATTTTTAACTTTTTGAGGAAACTCCATACTGTCTTCCACAGTGGCTGCACCAGTCTGCATTCCTATCAGCAGTCCACGAGGGTTCCTTTTTCTCCACATCCTCCCCAGCACTTGCTGTTTATTGATTTGTTGATGATAGCCATTCTGACAGGTGTGAGATGGTATCTCATTGTTGTTTTGATTTGCATCTCTCAGATGATTAGTGACTTTGAGCAGGTTTTCATATGTCTCTCAGCCTTCTGTATGTCCTCTTTCAAAAAGTGCCCATTTAGATCCTTTGCCCATTTTTGTATTGGATTGTTTATCTTCCTTTTATTAAGTTATATGAGTTCTCTGTAAATTTTGGAGATTACGCCCTTATCTAAAATATCATTGGCAAATATGTTCTCCCATGCAGTGGGCTTTCTTATTGTTTTGTTGATGGTTTCTTTTGCTGTGCAGAAGCCTTTCATTTTGATGTAGTCCCATTTGTTTATTTTCTCCTTAGTCTTCATTGCCCTAGGAGCTGTGTCTATAAAGATAAAGCTATTACATATGTCTGCTTTTTTGCTGCCTATGCAGTCTTGTAGGATTTTTATGTTATCCTGTCCTATATTTAAGTCCTTTAGCCATTTTGAGTTTGTTTTTGTGTATGGTGAAAGTTATTGGTCTAGTTTCATTATTTTGCATGTATTTGACCAAATTTCCCAGCATCATTTATTGGAGAGACTGTCTATACTCCATTGTATGCTCTTGGCTCCTTTGTCAAATATTAATTGAGCATAATGGTTTGGGTCAATTTCTGGGTTCTCTGTTCTGTTCCATTGGTCTGGATCTGATTTGCTAGAATTTTGTTGAGAATTTTAGTTTCTATGTTCATCAAGGATATTGGCCTATAGTTTTGTTGTTGTTGTTGTTGTTTTTGTTTGTTTGTTTTTTGTAGTGTCTTTATCTGGTTTTGGAATTAAGGTAATGCTGGCTTCATAGAAAGAGCTTGGAAGTGTTGCTTCCTCTCGAATTTTTGGAACAATCTCAGGAGGATAGGTTTTAATTTTTCTTTGAATGCTTGGTAGAACTCCCCTGTAAAGCCATCTGGACCAGGGCTTTTGTTTGCTGGAAGATTTTTGATCACTGTTTAAATTTCTTTGGTAGTTATCAGCCTATTCAGGTTTTTTGATTCTTCCTGATTGATTTTTGGGAGTTTGTATTTTTCTAAGAATATGTCCATTTCACCTAGGTTGTCCATTTTGCTGGAATAGAGTGGTTCATAGTATTTTTTCATAATCCTTTGTATTTCTGTTGTTACTTCGCCTATTTCATTTCTGATTTTTTTTTATTTGGGTCCCTCTCTTTTCTTCTTGGTGAGCCTGGCTAGAGGTTCATCAATTTTGTTTATCCTTTCAAAGAACCAGCTCTTGGTTTTGTTGACTTTTTTTTCTTTTGTTTTGTTTTGTTTTTGTCTCTACATCATTTATTTCCACTCTGATCTTTATTATTTCCTTCCCTTCTGCTTACACTGGGCTTTTCTTGTTCCTCTCTTTCTAACTCCTTTAGTTGTTTGGTTAGATAATTTGTTGCCATTTTTTCTTGTTTTTTGAGGTAGGCCTGTAGAGATATGAGCTTCCCTCTCAAGACTGCTTTCACTGTGTCCCATAGATTGTTGTGTTTTCATTGTTATTTGTTGCCATGATGCTTTTATTTCTTCTTTGATCTCTTTGATAACCCAATCCTCATTGTTTAATAGCATGCTATTTAGCCTCCTGGTGTTTGATATTTTTTCAATGTTTTTATTGTAGTTGATTTTTAATTTTATGCATTTGTGAACTTAGAAGATTCTTGATATGAATTCTATCTTCTTGAAATTGCAGGGACTTTGCCTGTGTCCCAATGTGTGGTCTATCTTTGAAAATGACCCATGTGCACTTGGGGATAATGTGTATTCTATGGCTTTGGGGTGAAATGTTCTGAAGATGTCGATTAATTCCATCTGATCCAGTGAGTCAGTTAAGATTGATGTTTCTTTGCTGATATTTTGTTTAGAGGATTTGTCCAGTGGTGTTAGTGGGGTATTAAAGTACCCTGCTATGACTGTATTGCTTTCAATGTCTTCTTTGATAACCTCCAGAAGTTTTTTTTTTATGTATTTGGGTGCTTCTGTATTGGTTGCTTATATATTTATCAGAGTTATGTCTTCTGGTTGAATTGCTCTCTTTAGTATTATGAAGTGGCCTTCCTTATCTCTTGTTATGGCCTTCACTTTGAGCTCTAATTTGTCAGATGTAAGTATTGCTACCCCCACTTTTTTTTTCCTTTCCATTCACCTGAAAAACCTCTTTCCATCCCTTCACCATCAGTCTGTGTGAGTCCTTTGTTCTGAGGTGGGTCTCCTGTGGATAGCAGGTATATGGGTCATGTTTTCTTATCCACTCAGTTACCCTATGTCTTGTGATTAGGGCATTTAATCCATTTACATTTAAAGTTATTATTGATAGGTATTTTTGTCACCATTTTTATTCTTTATGCTTGTGTTCCTTCTTCACTTCCTATTTATTCTTTCTATAGCAGTCCCTTTAGCATTTCTTGCATTTCTGGTTTGGTGGTAATAAACTCCCTTAGTCCATTTTTGGCTGTGAAGTTCCTGATTTCACTCTCAACTTTACTTGATAGACTTGCTGGGTACAGTAGTCTTGGATTCAGACCCTTGCTTTGCATCACTTTGTATATTTCATTCCATTCCCTTCTGGCCTGATGTGTTTCTTTTGAGAAATCAGTCAATAGTCTGATGGAATATCCCTTTCAGGGAACTTTCTGTCTCTCTCTGGCAGCCTTTAAGATTCTTACTTTGTCATTGTTGTTTGCCAGTTTAATTCTAATATGTCTTGGTGTCGGTCTTTTTTGTTTCATCTTGTTTGTGACTCTGAGCTTCTTGGAATTGTGTTTTTCTTTTTCCCAATATCAGGGAAGTTTTCTGTCATTATTTCTTCAAACAGGTTAAACAGGTTTTCTATTCCTTGCTCAGGTTCCACTCCTTCTGGGGCCCCTATAATGCAGATGTTGTTTTGTTTTGTGTTGTCCCAAAGTTCCCTTAGGCTCTCCTCCTGTTTTTTGTTTTTTTTTTAGTTTTTTCGAGTTGCTGCTCTGCTTGGGTATTTTTTTCCTACCTCGTCTTCTAGCTCACTGATGTGGTCCTCTGCTTCTTCTATTCTACTGTTCATGCTTTCTATTGTGAACTAGGGGAAGCTGGAGCCTGCCTCAGTTTCCCCAAGTGCAAACAGCCAACAACAGAAATGACACTACTCACACTGCATTCTGTGAATACTTTCTCTGTTTTTTTGGTTAACCTTTTTTTTTTTTGGTCTTAATACTGAATTTTGAAATAACAAGTTTTTAATTTTGATAAATTTAAAATGTATATGTTCTTTAATATATTGTGCTTTTGTGTTTTATCTAAGCAGTCTTTGTGTACTTCAATGTGGGTAAGTTTTAGTTCTGTTTTTTTATAGACAAATCTAGCTTTTTTATTTAAGTATTTGGTTTCTTTAGAGTGAATTTAATATATGTGTCCAGTTGTTCTGACACTATTTGTTTAAAGGACTTTCCTTACTAATTGGTTTAGACACTTTTTAACAAAAACTATATAGCATATATTTGTAGGCATATTTCTGAATTATCTAGGGTTTCATTGATCTATAATGTCTATCCTTTCACCAATAACACACTATCTTGATTACTAGAGATTTAGATAGAATAATTCTTAAGATAACTTTGTCGTACAACATAGTTCTTCCTTCTAAAAATGCTTTAGGCATTCTATGCCATTTGCATTTCCATACAAAATTTTCCGTGAGGTTGAAATTTCTGTGAAAATAATGCTTTAAGAATATGACTGATCTATGATAATGTTTGAGCCTTCTTGATTTATAAAAAGTACACATTTTCTGGAGGCTGCAGACTTCATGGAAACTTCTTAGGGTGCCAATATGTGAATAAATATTAAGAAAAGTCTTTTGAAAGAAAAAAAAAACCAAAATATGACAGATTGCACTCTAGAAATTTATATTGTAACAATATTTAGTCATCTATTTATTGATATGTTCTATTATTTATCTCAGAGAAATTTAAAAATTTCAGGGAATGCCTTGCAAATATTTTGTTAAATTTATTAGTGTTTTTTGTGTTTAATGCTACTGGAGATTTTAATTTTCTTTTTTGTTGCTAATATACAAATGTATATTTACCAGTTTTATTGACCTCTGTCTTGCAGCCTTGATACATTCACTTCTTTTAGTAGTGCTGTACAGTTCTTAGGATATTCTATGAAAACAATCATGCCATCTCTGAAAAGATAGTTTACTTGTATCACTTATATCTTTTGACTCTTCATGACGTTTCTTTTTTTTTTTTGTTGTTCCTTGTGTTACAATGACTAGGATCTTTAGTACAATGTTAAAAAAAATGTAGTGAGAACATTCAATCTTGCCTTCCTGATCTTATGGGGGAAGCATTTAATACATCACTGAATTAGAGTTCTCCAGAGAAACAGAACCAATAGGGTGTGTATGTGTTTATGTGTATAAAGATATTTATTATAAGGAATTGGTTGACTTAACTATGAAGTCTGCTGGCAAGTACAAATTCTGCAAGGTAGGCTGGCAAACTGAAGACTCAGGAAATTTAATGCTGCATTAAGTCTGGAAGCCAGCAAACTGGAGACACAGGAGGCCAATGTCCAGTTTGAGTCTATAGGTTTTCTGCTGTAGAATCAGGAAAAGCCAATGTTGCAGATGAAGTTTAAAGGCAGTCTACTGGAGAATTCTCTCTTCCTCAGAGTAGAGTAGGCTGCTCTTTTTGTTCAATTCAGGCTTTAAAGTATTGGAGGGTAATCAACTGTATGCAAATCAGCCAATTTGTGTTCCTCTCAAATAAAAGAGTAATATGCAAATTAACCACCACTCCGCCCCATCCATAAGCCACTCCCACCAACCAATCAGGAGCAAGTATGCAAATTAACCCAACCAAGATGGCTGCTGCCACAGAAGGAGCAGGAGGCTTCATTCCATTCAAGGCTGTAAAGTATCAATTATAGAAGATATATAAATCCGATGCCAGGGCCTCTGCTTGGGTTGCCAGGGGCATGGCCAGCCTGCAAACCACCACAGGCCCCTCGCCCAGGCTGCCCACACTCCAAGGGAACCCCACCCTGATCCGGGACCCCCATCAGGGCAAACCAGCTAGCCCCCACCCATGCACCAGGCCTCTATCCTATCTAATAAAAGAGTAATATGCAAATTGAGTATCACTCCAACACACAAGATGGCTGCCCCCATGTGGTCAAAGATGGCTGCATCCATGTGGACACAAGATGGCCACCACAAGATGGCCAGCAGGAGAGGGCAGTTGGGAAGGAGTAGGCCTGCAGGGGAGGGCAGTTAGGGGGGACCCAAGTCTGCAGGGGAGGGCAGTTAGGGGTGACCAGGCCTGCAGGGGAAGGCAGTTAGGGGCAAACAGGCTGGCAGGGGAGTGGTTAGGGGGTGATCAGGCTGGCAGGCAGAAGCAGTTAGGGGCAATCAGGAAGGCAGGCAGGCAAGCAAGCAGTTGGGAGGCAGCAGTCCTGAATTGTGAGAGGGATCCCAGATTGGAGAGGGTGCAGGCTGGGCTGAGGGGCACACCCCCCAATCACTACTTTTGTGCACCAGGCCTCTAGTACAAAAATATTACCATAAAACACCCAAAATAATATTTTACCACATGTCTGTGCACCCTGTGGCCCAGCCAAGTTGACACATAAAATTACCTATCACAATCAACATTAATTATGTAGTTAATTGAAATTTTTTTGGGAACAGCTTTTCTTATGAATGACTGTTGAATGTTGTCAAATCCTTTTTCTTTTGAAAGAATCAGGCGGGGGGGTTAAAATTTCTTTTTTCTTTATCTACTAAGATACTACATATGTGTCCTTATCCCCCCCATTGAGCCCCCACACACCTCCCCAGCTCATGCCCTCACCCCCCTAGTGTCTATGTCCACTGGTGATGCTTATATGCATGCATACAAGTCCTTTGGTTGATCTCTCCCCTTTCCCCCACCCTTCTCTGCCTTCCCTCTCTGATTGATTGTCTGACCAATGATTCTCTGTCTCTATCTGTTTTTGTTTGTCAGTTTATATTGTTCAGCTCTTCTGGGCCTATAGATATATGGACAAGCTTAAGCAAGGAATTCAATTTCTATAATACATTTGGATCTTATATAATTCATCTCAGCAATGTTTTTAAATTTTCACTGTAAATCTCTCTATCTTCTTTTAATTATTTTATTGTAAATTTAGATTTCTGTTTTATTTTGTGTCAATTTCTTGTTATATTTCTTCAAATAATTTGTCCATTTCATTTAAGTTGTTGATTTTCTTGGTATATTTAAAAGAAATATATTTATATATAACATATAAATTATTCTATACATTATTACACTTTAAGACTATATTAACTTTTCCTAAATTCTCTTTGTAATAATTTCCCCAGAAAATATTATATATTTAATAATCATTATAAATTACATATACCTCCAAAAGAGGAAAGTGATCCAAGAAGTACCATATTTTTAAAAGGCTTTCTTTTATTTACACTACTCTGCTCTAAAGAAGAGCATTTTAAGTTCCAATAAGAAACATACACACACAAATGAAATTAAACACTGCCTGTATGTTAGAACCATCCTATGATTCGCTATCAGAAGTGACAAAAATGATGGTCTTTCTTCCATTTTTTTTCTTGCTGTTATATAAGAAACACAGTCCATTTTATTTTTAATAGATCTTAATCATAGAACTATAGATGCCATGTTAGTTGAAATGGTCTGGTCCCTAAAAGCCAGCTGTTTATCACCTGAGGACTGTCAGAAGATTTACAGTAAAATCAGTAAAAAATGAAAGATGTGAGATATTGATTGTGGTGGGAACAGCAAAGTCTTCATTTTAAGGAACTTAGTCCACCTTGAACACCAGTAGATGCCAATGATGAATTCCAAAAAGAAACAAGTGAGATTTGTCCTCCTCTATGCTTGTCTCTCAACCAACATATCCATTCACTCAAGAGCACTTGTCTTGGAACAAGAACAGCAAAAGAAATAGCTTTTGAAATGCAACAGAGCAGGATATTTCTGCCCAGGGAAAAAGAAATATTTCATAAATATATTTCATTTTAAGGCATATTGTAAAGGTTTTATAATGTCAGGTTTAATGCTATCAGGGGATATTTTGATACAAAAAAATTACTTAGGTTAAAAATATTTTTTTTCAAAGTAATTCCCAGTATCAAACTATTGGGCATGATGACAATATTATCTACTATTGCAACAAAAGTTATAACAATATAGTTCTGCATGATAATTATCAAATGTATGACCCAAATACAAAGTTTAGTGCTATTTCTAACAGTGTATCCAAGAACACATATGGCACATTTATTTATTTTAACTTCACTAAGTTTAACAAATCCTAATATATAAAAACCCTGGGTCTTAACCGGTAACAATCGAGGCTGACCAACGGGAAGTCAGTCCTGCAGTCATGGTGCCCCAGCACTGACTGCTAAGGGGGCTGTGAATCAGGGCCAGAGAGAGGCCTGAAGAGACAAGCAGGGACTGATCTGTTGCCACTGTGGTAGCTTTTGATTAGCACTTGCCTTTCTCTTTCTCTCCCAGTCTGGCCAGCAACTGGGCCTCTATTTCTCTCCAGGTCTCCACAGGGACTGCTGATCAGCCCCACCTTTCTGATCAGGCCCTGCTGATAGGCCCAGAGATGCTGACTGGCATAGAAACCAACCAATGAGAACCAACTCAGCTGAAGTGTGAGGAACCAATGGCTGCCTTGGATATGGAGCTTTTGAAGCTGACTGGCATAGAAACTGACCAATCAGAACCAAATCTGGGACAACTGTGAGGAGCCAATGGTTGCCTAGAGGCAGAGCTTTTGATCCTGACTGGCATGGAAACCAACCAATTAGAACCAAATTGGCCATCAGGGGAGGGCATTGGGGGTGAGATTAGGCTTGCAGGGGAGGGCAGTTGGGGGCGAGATCAGGCAGGCAGAGCCAGTTGGGGGTGAGATCAGGCCAGCAGGAGAGTGAAGTTAAGGGTGATCAGGCAGATAGGCAGAGGCAGTTAGGGGCAATCAAGCAGGCAGGCAGAGGGGTAAAGGGGAATCAGGCAGGCAGGCAGAGGCAGTTAGGAGTGATCAGGCAGGCAGCCCACAGGGATCGGGCCTAAACCGGCAGTTGGACATCCCACAAGGGGTCCCCTATTGGAGAGGGTGCAGGCTAGGCTGAGGGAACTCCCCATCTGTGCACAAATTTTGTGCCCCAGGCCATTAGTGCATAATATAAAACAGTCAGGATATAAATTAATGAAAGTTCATAAATATAAACATTTGGATGAGATAATGTAAAAACTCAGAATTCAACTTTTCAAACTTTATCAGCATCAATATATAAACACAGAATTACATATTAGCATTCCATGTTCTGTCTGATATATTGATTTAAAAACAAACTCTAACAGCAGTTATCATAATAATCTTTCACAGAAACAATAACCATGTTTCAAAAAATTTTAAAACTTATAAGATGAAGAATTTATGTAGAATAAATTTTGTAATAATATTTATAACAAAAATAAGGAGCAAAAAACATCCCAAATAGAACAATGGAAAAATAAATGCCATAAATGAAACATAATGCAGTTATAAAAACTACTTTTTCCAAAAGCATTTAATTACCTGAGAAATGATAATGATAGAAAATGTAAAAAAATCAAACACAAAAGAATATAGAACTATATATATTACTAGATAAAATACTTAAAAATTGGACATATTCATATACGTGTAGAAATAGGTTGAAAGAAAAACATCAATTAAAGAAATACCAAACAATTACACTGGGTAGTAAAATCATGGGTACCTTTTATGTTCTTTGTTCTATATTCTCCCTTTTCTTGTAATGTGCATGTACTACTTTATAGATAGAAAAAAAATGTTGTCATTTGATTTCATGCCAGTTTGAAGAAATAACATCTGATTAAGCAGCTGGATCATCAGAGGGGTATAAATATTCTGTGGTTTCTACCATTAAAACTTAAACAACAGCTGTCAATCTGAAAAGACGAGGATGGCTCCAGTGGAAAATGTAGTTTCCATGTAGAAAGGTACTAGATTCTTTTAAGTCCACTAGATAATGCTAAGGAAACTAAAACTCAGGTTATAGTATGTACTATATTGAAACTATATACACTAAATGTATGTATGTGTGTGTGTGTATATATATATATATATATATATATATATATATATATATATATATAAACTAGAGGCCCCATGCATGAAATTTGTGCATGGGGTTTGGGTATCCCTCAGCCCAGCATGCACCAACTCCAATCTGGGACCCCTCGAGGGATGTCCGACTGCCCATTTAAGCCCGATCCAGTGGGCCTAATCCAGGACTTCTGGCTCCCAACTGCTCACCTGCTTGCCTTCCTGATTGCCCCTTACTGCTTCTGCCTGCCAGCCTGTTCACCCCTTAACCACTCCCTTGCCAGACTGATTGATGCCTAACTGTTCCCCTGCCAGCCTGTTTGCCCCTAACTGCCCTCCCCTGCAGGCCTGATCATCCCTAACTGCCCTCCCCTGCAGGCCTGGTACCCCCCCCAACTGCTCTCCCCTGCAGGCCTGAGTTCCCCCCAACTGCCCTTCCCTGCAGGCCTGGTTGCCCCTATCTGCCCTCCCCTGCAGGCCTGTTACCTCCCAATTGCCCTCCCTTGCTGGCCATCTTGTGGTGGCCATCTTGTGTCCACATGGGGGCAGGATCTTTGACCACATGGGGGCAGCCATCTTGTGTGTTGGAGTGATGGTCAATCTACATATTACTCTTTTATAAGATAGGATAGAGGCCTGGTGCATGGGTGGGGGCCAGCTGGTTTGCCCTGAAGGGTGTCCCAGATCAGGGTGGGGGTTCCCTTGGGGCATGGGGTGGCCTGGGCAAGGGTCCTGTGGTGGTTTGCAGGCTGGCCACGCCCCCCAGTGACCCAAGCAGAGACCCTGGGATGTGGGATTTTTTTTATCTTCTACAATTGAAACTTTGTAGCCTAAAGTGGAGCCAAGCCTTCTGCTTGCTCTGTGATGGCAGCCATTTCCATTGGGATTTATGTATCTTCTATAATTGAAACTTTGTAGCCTTAAGTGGAGGCCAAAGCAGGCCAGGGTTGCAGAAACTTGGCTTCCTCCATTGCCAGGGAAAGCCAAGCCTCCCTCCTGCTCTCTGTGGCTACAGCCATCTTGGTTGGGTTTATTTGCATATTCCCTCCTGATTGGCTGGTGGGTGTGGCTGTGGGCATAGCCTATGTATGGTCAATTTGCATATTACTCTTTTATTAGATAGGATATGTACACAGCAGGTCTTCAAATAATGTTTTTTCATTCCATGTCATTTGTTATATCATTGATGAGAAGAGAAAAATCAATTCCCAACTAGAGCACTGTTTACCTGGAGTTTTTATGTTCTTCCCGTGTGTGTGGGTTTTCTCCAGGTGCTCTGTTTCCTCACACATCAGAACAATGTGCACATGAGGTGAATCATTAAGTGAAAGTTGTCCCAGTTGGACTGTGGATGTGAGTGTGTGTGAGTGTGGGTGTGGGTGTGGGTGTGAGTGCTGCCTGTGAAGGAAGGGCATCCTGTCCAGATCTGGTTCTTGCCTTGTGCCCAGTGCTGGCAAGATCTACTCCTGCTACTCCCCCCCGCCCCGCCCCCATCCTGAAGTGGAATAAGTATGTTGTAAAATAATTATTTGTTTTTATTCATCACTCACATTTATTTCAATGTTTATCATTAAATGCAGTTGGGGCCTTTATCTAGATATTTGGTAATGTCAGAAATATGCTGTATGAATTTAACTCTTGATTATATCAATCTGTGTAAGGTAAAAATTGGTTCTGTTACACGCCCTTTCCTTTAAAGTCACCGTTTCCAAAAACCTATTAATGGTATCAAGATAGGTCTTGATTCTTGGGTATATACATATAAATAGTAAATGATAGATAGATAGATAGATAGATAGATAGATAGATAGATAGATAGATAGATAAAATACCTTGGTATTTCATATTAGCCTATCTCAACAAAATTTGACTATACTTGAACAACTTAGTAGAATAAAACATTATTTTAAATAGTTTAAATGCATCTCTTTTGGGAAGATGATTTCATTAAAACAATTTGCAAGACAAGTGTGAGGAGGAGGAAGGAATCCTGCTCTGAACTGACTTCCCGGAGAGCTCCAGGTTTTCTCCTTCGTCTAAGCAGCATGTCCAGGCCACCCTCCTCTGGCTCTCCTCAAGGCACTGCACTGCCTTTCCTCTGGCCTGTCTCTCCTGTTCCTGCCTGAGATTCATTCCTGACCTGTGGCCTTGATCCGAGTATTTCTTCATCGCCTGTTTACAAGGTCTCATCAACCTCTTCCTCCATATTGACACATAGAGTCCCAGACACAGATATTCTCAAGACTGCCTCCTGCTGAAAAAATATTGTATTTACTTCAATTCCTTTTTCTAAGTAGATCCCCATGATGTCATACTTCTATTCATACATTTCACCAATATTTACTGAACAACTAGTATGTACTAGGAAACAGAGGACATCTCTGCTCTATGGTAGCTTATATACTGAAAGCTGAGAAGAAGGAAAAAAGATACACTTTTAATATGTCAGGTTGTAACAAGTGCTCAAAAGAAGGAGCTTTAATATGGAGGATAGTAGTGATGAAAGAGAGTACGCTCTTTTAATCAGGTGGTCATGAAAAGTCTATTTGTTATGGTGACATTTTCAGAAAGAATCATTGTAACGCTGTGTAAATAACTGGGGAAATTACAGGATTTGCAAAGGCCTGAGACTGGGCAAAGGCCTGTGTGTCTGCTGAAGAAATAACCGGGATACCCATGTGCTTACAGAGTTGGCTGTAGGACCTCAGGGAGAGGGGAGGAGATGACTACACAGAATTCGCAGAAGGCTGAATGATGCAGAGGCTTCCGGGTTGTGATAAGCACTTCATATTTCATTTGGAGTGAGATTGGAAGTGACTGGAGGGGTTAGAGCAGTGGAGAAATGTGATAACTTCTCATTCTGCCAAACTTCTTCATTCATAATCCACTCCATCATCCCTAATTTGCTCCTTTCATATCTTTTACTATTGAAGCGGCTTCTGCCCTCATTATTCAACTAAGACAACATTTTAAAAAATCACCAATGGTTTTCTAATTGCTATGTTGCCAAGCCTCTCCATAAATGTATCTTGTATCTGACTTTGAACCTAATTTCCCATCCACTTCTGGGCACACACAATCTTTCTCTCCTTGACTTACCTGTTTTTGTTTGTTTGTAGTCTTTTTGTGTTTGAATCCCTAGCTAACTTATAAACGGGTTTATATGTGAATTTCCTAAAAGTACCTCTAACTCATATTATGTAAATCAAATTTACTTTTTCATTAGTACTCCTCCCCCATTTTTTTTTACCTTCAGTTGGATGTTGCTTCATTACCTCTTCTAATGTACTAAGAAACCTATTGCCATACCCAATCCTTAGCCAATTTGTTCCTTTGTTCTTAACAATTACACCCCACTGGTCACCATTCCTATGGGTTTGACAGCTACACTGTCATATTTTCTTTTTAATATTCACTCAATGATGTATTTTTATTGATTTTAGAAAGAGAAGAGAGACAGAGGCAGAGACAGAGACAGAGAAAGAAATGTGAGACAGAGACATTGATTGTCTGCCTTCCTATATGTGCATCAACTGAGAATAGAACCCAAAACCTAGGTATATGACCTGACCAGAATCAAATCCTCAAACTTTTGGCATATGGGACGATGCTCCAACAGACTTAGCCACCCAGCCAGGACTACACTGCCATTTTAATGATTCTTTGATAGTTCTTTTCATTTCTAAAGAGTCTTCTGATATTTTTGGAGGAAATTCATCAATGTATTGAGGAACTTCTTCCCACTTCCCTCCAGGAGGAAAAAAAAACTTACAATCACACATTCACCTCTCTAAAAATATAACTCTGATTATCTATGTCCCTGATCTACACTCATTTGGGTACCAATTTCCCAAAGAACAAAGCATGCCCTCTTTAGCATAGTATCCATAGTGCTAACAAAGGTCCAGCTCTATTTTCCAAAATCTCCATACCTTCACAAGGCCTAAAGGCTAGTCACAAGGCACTTTCACAGTATGCTTTCTTTGTTCTTCTTACCTCCTTTCCTGGGGGTGTGTTCCCCAACTTCTCCATTCTCTTCTAGTGGATGGTAATCATTTAGTATAATTTACTTGGGTTGTCATCGGTGTGGATCTTTAGTTCTTCAGTTAGAATATATTACTGCATTTTTGTGACCCAAGATTATTTATTTATAAAAGCATCCTTCCCATTTATATTGTACCTCCAATATCAATCATATACAAATCATTCTGCATCATATCAATATAAGCTTCTTGAGCATCAGAACTCTGGTTCTTCTTCAGGTAACCCTAGTGCCTGCACATGAGAATGATTAAAAAACAATTTTGTAAATTGAATTGAATAGGGTCTATTTTCCTAACAACCCAGTTATATGAGACCTTTAAAAATAATACTTATATAAAAAATAAGAATAGTGAACATATGCTGAATACTGTGATAGACATTAATATAGCTAACTAATATTTCTTATTTTCCATTTCTGAGCCCTGGTAAGACTGAAAGTTACCCAACCTCTTGGTGACAGATATAGTGAGGTTACCTAAGACATGTGACTAGAGTAATAGATGTCATTTGCAGGGAGTAAATAATTAAAAGGTGGTCCCTAATTCTTTCTCTTCTCTGCTTCTTCTCTTAGAGACCTTCCACATTCCAGTCATAGACCCTCTCTCAGCCTGGGTCCCACAAAGCACATGCAACATAAGTAAAAAATAAAGTTATTTTAAGCAATCTAGATATTGGTGTTTTTGTTCAATGTAGAATAACTAAGTGTATATGAAGTAATTCAGATATTTATTAACTTCCTTTAACTGACAGCTACCTATTAAGTACCACTCACTCTGCTGTGATATTACTTTAAGTTATGTCATTTAATTCTAAAAACAGATGATACACTATTTATCCACATGTTAGCAATGAAGGCAAAGAGACCCTGAAAGATGAGACAATTTATTTAAATTCATGCAGCTATTGAGTTGGAAAGCCTATCTGATTATAGTAAAGTTTTTAACCACTTTGTAACATTTGGTACTTAGAATTTATTAACTTATTCTACATTTAGTAAGCAGTGATTCAATGCAATATAGCATAGTCTAATGGGCCTAGAGTTAGTCTCTGAATTAAAACCTCAGCTCACTTTTATTGAATTCTGTGACATTATGCAAATGACTTATTCTCTCTGGGTTTTTGTTCCTCATCTGTAATATGGGGTTATTACCTAAGTCATAATAGTACCGAAGTCATAAATTTGTTGTGAAGATTAAAAGTATGATGACATTAAACACTGAATAAATTTATATATTATTCTTACCTCTCATTTCATTCCAGATACTATGATAAAAATTGCAACATGTAAACCAAAACATTGTCCTAGTTCCAATGTCTCAAGGAGAGGCAGAAAACTAAATCAATAACTGTGACCATACATACAGTTGACTCTTGAACACCCTGGGGGAGGGGTGGTTTCAGGGTGCAGATCTTTGTGCTGTAGAAAATCTGAGTATAACCTATGATTCTCCCAGAATTTAGTTGTCCCTCAGTTCCCATAGGGGATTGGTTCCAAGATCCCCATGGATACCAAAAACTGTGGATGGCTAAATGGCATAGATCAATGCATATATTCAACCCCCGGCATCCGAAGACTCCCAACCAAGGATTGAGAAGAGTACAGGTATTTATGGAGGAAAAAAGCCACTTATAAATGGTCCCAGGCAGTTCAAATCACGTTGTTCAGGTATTTCTTATTAGGGTTATAGACCTAGGATAGGATAAGAGTTTGTAATTTATTCTGGGTGAACATAAAGTCAAAGGAGAGTTTGAATAAGGGATTGACATAATCTGATTAGAGTATTATTTAAGAGCTTTACTGAGATATAATTTACAAACTACGTAGATTCCTCATTTAAAGTTTAAATTCAATACTTTTCAGTGTATTCACTGATTTATGAATCCATCACTCTAATTTAAGTTTAGAATATTTTTATCATCCCCAAAAGAAATCTTATATTCAGTACATTTTCCCTCACCACCCACTCACCCTCCTCCACCAACACACACACCCCACCTTGCCTTATGCAACCATTAATCTACATTCTTTCTCCATTGCTCTGTTTATTTTGGAAATTTCAAAGATATTAGGTCATACAATATGTGGTCTTTGATGACTGGCTTCTTTCACTTAACATAATATTTTTTTCAAGGTTCATTTATATTGTAGCTTATATCAGTACTCCATTCCTTTTTATTACTGAAATAGAGGACCGATGCATGAAATCCGTGCACTTGTGGTGGGGGGCGGGGGAAAGGGGGTAGTTCCTTCAGTCTGGCCTACACCCTCTCTCAGTCTGGGAGCCCTGGGGGTATGTCCATCTGACGACTTAGTGGGCCTGAGCCATCAGACATCCTTAGCATTGCCACGGAGGTGGGAGCAGCTCCCACCACTGCCGCTGTGCTCCCCAGCCATGAGCCTGGCTTCTGGCTGAGCAGTGCTCCCCCTGAAGGAGCACACTGACCACCAGGGGGCAGCTCCTGCGTTGAGTGTTTGTCCCCTGGTGGTCAGCGCACATCATAGTGACCGCTCATTCCACCATTTGGTCATTTGCATGTTAGCCTTTTATGATGTAGGATATGCTGTAGATGAGGCCACCTAGAACCATAAGAAATGCAAAAAATTCACTGTTAACTCATTCTCGAATTGCCCCCACTTAAAATCAAATTTCCTCAAACCCCCCCCCCCCCTCCGTGGGGCATGTGCTGCGCCTTGGGAACCACTGGGCTTGACACTTTCCCTCTCTGAGCTTCATTTCTGAATACATACACATATACCATGGGAACTGTAATCTCTTCTCTGCCTGGGTTGTCATGAGGAGGTTCTGAGCTAATAAACCTAGAAATGTTTCATCAAGTAAGTGATGTCTAAATGGGAAGGGATTGTTATTTTTAAGCCCACAGGTACCCTCACAGTTAGCAGGGGCTGATTAGGGGAGGAGGACATGATTGTTTCCTGGGACTGTAGCCATGGAAGCTTTGCAGAGGGTTCCGCAGGCCTCGGAGGGGCATGTAAGTCTAAAGTTCTGGCCAGCAGCCCTGTAGCAGTGGTCATCCCTAGAGGTACTGGTGGGGGGCAGGGAGTTAGGGGGGCATTAGAGGAGCAGGGAGGCCGAAGGGGGAGTAGCTGTCAAACCTTCCCAAACCTTCCCGCTTGGCGCCATTCTTTAAATTGTAGGTGGCTGTTTCCCAGTTGTACCTGCTCAGGGCGGGGCTCCAATCTCCTGGAGCAGGGTGGGGGCTGGGCCAGGGTGGAGCCAGGCTAAGAGGGCGGGTTTAGCTGCACACCCAGGGACACGCACTTCAGCTGCTGAGATGGTGCTGCTACTGTGGGGGGGTGGGGGGGAGGGCCTGACCCTGGGGGCTGCTCAGGCCTGCCTCCACCTGGGTCTGGAGTTGTAAGGAGGAGAGGTGTGCCCGGCCCCAGTGGAGGGGGCCCGTCAGTGGTGGGCTGCAGGCCCCAGGTGCCTCGGGGGCGCTGATGGGTGGTCGCTGGTGTGCTATTGTTGTGGGCTTTCCTGGTGGGGGGGGGGTGGCGGTGGAAGAGATCGGGAGTTGGAGGTGTGGGCTGTAGCTACCCCCAGAGGCTGGGTCTTCTCCCTGTCTGGTCAACCTCCTCATCCCCCCCTAGGGCTGTGGGGGCTGGGGTAGGGTGTCCATGTAAGGGGATTGGAAGAGCTCCCTGTGGCCACTTCCTCTTCCTTCTTTGAAGTCTGGGCTCCTGTCAGGCACTCTCCTCAGACCCCGGAGAACTTGGCTTTGGCCAGCCGCTCACCCCCAGAGCAGCCTCCTGCTGGTCTGTCAATATGCAAATTGGTCATTACTGGGACACCGGAACGGACAATTAGCATATTACCTCTTTATATGTATAGATAATATTCCACTTATATATATGGATATACCACAATTTATTTATCCACTAGAGGCCTGGTGCACGAATTCATGCACCAGTGGGGTTCCTGAGCTTGTCCTGCGGGATCAAGCCGAAACCAGCTCTCTGGCATCCCCCAAGGGGTCCTGGATTGTGAGAGGGTGAAGGCCAGGCTGAGGGACCCCACCTGTGCACGATCAAAGCCAGGGAGGGATGCAGAGGTTGGCCAGCCAGAGAGGGACCCCAGGAAGGCTCCAGCATGTGTCTGGCCCATCTCACTCATTCCCAGTCAGCTGGACCTCAGCAGCAAGCTAACCTATTGATGGGAGTGTCTGCCCCTAGTGGTCAGTGCACATCATAGCAAGGGGTTGAGTGGCCTTAGCATATCATTAGCATATTATACTTTGATTGGTTGAACAGCTGACTGGATGTCTGGACACTTAGCACATTAGCCTTTTATTATATAGGATTCCTCAGTTTATGAATGTTTAAGTTGTTTCCACTTTTTACCAATTATGAATAATGCTACTATGAACATTCATGTACACGTTTTTATGTGAACATATATTTTAATTTCTATTGGGTATATATCTAGAAGTGGAATTGCTGAGTTCTTGGATATAGCAGTTTGAGGAAATCATTTATTTGGGCAATTGGGGCTCCAAGATAGCTTCCTTGTTCATATATAAGTGCTTCTTGGCTGCTTTCTCTTCATAGAGGCCTCATCTTCCAGGAGATCTCCAGATGGCTTGGCCATCTCACAGCAACATAGTTTCTGGTAGGTACATTTCTTTTCTTTTTTCTTCATTATTTGTGTTGATTGATGAGAAAGAGAGACAGAAAAGGGAGGGAGAGAAACACTGACTTGCTGTTTCACCCATTTATGCATTCATTGGTTACTTCTTTGTGTCCTGACTGGAGATTGAACCTGCAACCTTGTCATGTCAGGTCAATGTTCCAACTAAGCTACCTGGACATGGTGGTGCATTTCTTAATATGACTCCTGGCTTCAGGAGGCAGGAAACGGAAGCCTTGACACTGGTTTGGTGATATATCTACTTCATCCTAATGGTCAAAACCATCATAGGTCCTCTCACATTCAGATGGGTAGAAAATGGATTTTAACTCCTGATAGGGATATAGCAAGGTCATATGGCAGAACATTGTGTGAGATAAGAGATTCTGATATGGCCATCTATGAAAAATACAGTCTACCCCAGCAGAACAGTTAGTAGATACTGTAAAACTTCAGGATAAATGGCGGCTTAGACAAGAGTGTTAGTTGTGGGAATGAAGAGAATGTAGATAGATCCGGAATGTTTTGGAGATAGGACTTATGTATGCAATGGATAGGGTGAGGAGAAAGGAGGTCAAGGTGAGAGAAGAATGAAAGATGCATCCCTAACTAATGCTTGAGCAACTGTGATAAATGATGCAGTTTTTAGTGTACCAGGGAAAAATAGGGGCTCATATTTTAGTTAAGCTTTGTTGGAGCACATGTGCATGTTTGGCAGAAATTAAAGTTTGATTTTTTTTAATATTCAGTACAATGTGCCTTTTACATATCCAAGGGAGATATCATAAAGGCATTTGAGCATGTAAGTCTAAAGTTCAGGAGGGTAATAATGACAGGAGATATAAGTTTGGTATTTGTGCCAACCTTGTCCTGTTTATTCTCAGATACACTCCAATCCCTCACCTGTTCTGCTCTGTATCACAAGTGGGCTGACCTCTGCTAGTCCAATGTCTCACACTGGGTTAGGCTGATGGCAGACGCTGGTAAAAGATTGGAAGTTAAAAGAGTGGAGAATCATGGGTATTTCTCTCTCTCTCTGTTTGCCTTGAATAACATCATTAGCAGTGACCGAATACCCTTTGTGGCTCCAGCTACTGCACCATAGACTGGCTGTCATTCTAGCTTCCTTTGCAGAGTCCCTGCATCTGATATCTGCTAAATCTATGTCCATTCTTTGATCCTCTTTTCTAAGAGTGTAGATATTGGTAACATGTTGCTTACTTCATTGTTTTCTTTTTTTACCTATTTTATAACCTATGCAGCAATTTAATATATTAAAGTTCTTTTTTTCTTTTAATTCTTTCAGTGGTTTCTATTTTCCAGATTAGATGCTCAAGGATAGGAGTTATCAGAATATTGATGATACTGGAAGTCAGGGAAAGAATAAGATTAACAATTATGCCTTTCATAAGAAAATAGCTCAAATAAGGCAGGAATTTGTCTCTTTATCTGGTGTATTCTAGAGCTTATTTGATGTATTTCCACAGCACATTACTTAGACTATATGAAGACTCATTAAATGTTTGTTAGATGAGCAAATCCATTAATTAAGTAATTAAGGGAACCATTATTAAGATTCAATTTTATTTTAATTATTTTATAACCCAAATATCTTCACTTTTGAAAATATATTAAATGTGCCCTGGCCATTGTGGCTCAATCGGTTGAGCATTGTCACATGTACCAAAAGGTCACCAGTTCAATTCCTGGTCAGGGCACATACCCCGGTTGCAGATTATATCTATGGGTCAGGGTGTATTCGGGAGGCAGCCCATGGATATTTTACACCTCTCTCTTTTTCTCTCTCTTTCTCTCTCTTCCTCTCAACTCCTCTCTCTCTAAATTTCAATAAAAACATATTAAAAAAACAACAACAACAATAACTAAAGTCCTAATCGGTTTGGCTCAGTGGATAGAGTGTCAGCCTGCAGACTGATAGGTCCTGGGTTCAATTGCAGTCAAGGGCACATGCCCAGGTTGCATGCTCGATCTCCAGTAGGGGGCGTGCAGGAGTGAGCTGATTAATGATTCTCTCTCATCATTGATGTTTCTATCTCCCTCTCCCTTCCTCTCTGAAATCAATAAAAAATATATTTAAAAAGCAAAATAAATACAAAGGAAGATATATTAAATATATTGTTTTCTGGGTTTTTTTCTTTGTCTCTTATTAATCTGAAGGAAGTAGATTTGTGAAGAGTTATTGCAAAAGGTATGAAAACAGAACACATTGTATTTAACAGATGGCATTCAAATTATAATTTTGCATATTCAGAGTTTGAGAAAACAGGAGGTTTTAACTTTTTGAGATATTAAGAAACAAACCTGGAGGAAAAGGACTCAAGAATTACTTGCACAATGAAGAGAAGAAACCATTTTATTGATGATGGCTTGGCCATGAGACTTGCCTTAGGTTCAAGGAAAGACCAGGAGGACCCAGGGTATTCTGCATCCAAGGGCCCCTGCTGCCTTGTTGCTAAACACACTGTCCCTCTCCACACACACTCCTAACCACCTTGGGGGTGAGAGAAGGGAAACAGGATAAAATGTGAAAGAACATTGGTGTAAAGAGAGTTAGTGAAATTAATGCCATAGAAAAGAAAACTTGAATAGCTAGTGTTTAAACCAAAAACAAAACTGTTAAACTAGAAAAATACTGGAATATTTGTCCAATTGTTAAGTTAACTCTCTTATTTAGCAGAGTTTGGCCTTATGAAAAATGAGATTTTAAAAAACTACTTTTTTTTGCACCCACATTTTAATATGAATAACTTTGCTACCTTGCTGTATTTTGGAGATAGAGTGTTTAATATTATATTAATTCTACTTGGTAGTTCCTATTACTTTTTAATTCTGTATCACACTTTACCTCCATTTTCTTTGTGACAAAGTGGATGACTATTATCTTACAAAAATTATTATATAGGGAAGTATATCAACGTTTTTCTGGCAACTAGCATCTTCCTCAAAGTATGTATGTTTAGGAAATGAAAATAAACTCTGTCAAAGATTATTAGGAGGAAAACTTGGACATTTCGATGTTCAAAATGAATTTAAAATGATACAATTTGACTTCACCTATGAAGAGGTATCTTTTGACAGTAATAATATAAACTTTCTTTAAGTTTTTATCTTTATCTCAAATAAAAATAATTGTTATCAATATCACAGCTACGCATTTCATAAAAGTTCTACTTAATTAATAAGTCATTGTAAGTTAAAATTTGGTCCTGTTAACATTTGGAGACATCATAGCATGAAAAACCTTGTAACATTTCATTTAAGTTATGTTCTATTGAGAGACATTATTGAAAACCTGGAAACACAGTACTACCTATTCAGGAGCTCGATGGAGTGTTTATATAAGGGTAAACTGTCCCACTTGTACTTGCCATGGAACCTTCTTTGGTGATTATAATGCTATCCTTCTTCCTTACCCAGAGACATACTACAATACTTACCTTTATTCCATGATTAAAGCCCACCTTTGTCTCAGGCAATTAGAGTTACCATTGCAGGGAAAATCTAATCACACAAAGGCTTCAGATTATTAACTGACTTGACTTTTGCTCAAGTCAGTTTATGTGTAGGTCCCATTAAAGGTTATTCTCACTCTCATGGTTTATACAGCCTATTTTAGCACTTGAAACTTTCTTTTTTATATACCTAGAAGGATTACACTGAGTGGCCAGATTATTATGACCATCCCATCAGTACTTCGTTGGCCACCTTTTGCCTTCAATACTGTGGCGATTCTTCTTGGCACTGACTCCACAAGATGTTGAAAGGTGATGTGAGGAATCTGACACCATGCCTGATGAATAACCTTGTCCATTTCTGTGAGATTTGATGGTTGTGGAACCAGCTGCCTGATGGCTCTTTTAACTTCGATCCACAAATGCTCAATTGGATTGAGATCTGGTGATTGTGGGGGCCACTTAAGCAAGGTAAAGTCTCCCTCATGTTCTTGAAACCACTCCTGCACAATAAGAGCACCGTGGCATGGCTCATTGTCTTGTTGGAAAAAACCATATCCATTGGGATACACCATCAACATGATAGGATGAACTTAATCAACAACGATACTTAGGTATGTTGTGCTATCAGACATTGTCCCACACGAATTAAAGGGCCCAAATCATGCCAGGAAAACATACCCCAAACTATAACACTGCCCCCACAAGCTTGAAGGGTTGTACTCATGCATGTGGGGTGCATGCTTTCATGTTGTTTCTACAAAATTCTCACTCTGCCATCTGCATGATGCAACTGGAAACGTGATTCATTGGACCACATGACTTTTTTCCAATGCTCGACTGTCCAATCCTTGTGTTCCTGTGCGAATGGGAGACGTTTTATCTTGGTAACTGCAGAGAGCAAAGGTGTTCGAAGAGGCCTTCAGCTTCCATATTCCATAGATGCAGTGTACAGCTAATTTGCCTACAAACATCAGATGGTCATAATTATCTGGCCACTCAGTGTATATGAATTGTAAGAGTTGGAATTCTGAGTCTTTTGGAGAGATAATGTACAAGCTGATTTAAAATGTTACTCATTTCAGAGGAATTGCTATCTTAAAAATGCATATTGAAAAGGAAAGAGCTAAATTGGATTGTTTATTGCAGAAACTTTGAGGTTAGTACATTTCCCCTTGAGAAATGGATATAATAGTTCCCTTAAGTATTTAGACTTTGAATTAAATAACAGTATTCATTAACAAGTTTCTTTTCTTAGCAAGTTTTCTTTTCAGGGGAGTTTTCATTGAGTTGACATAAATTAGTGCATAGCAGATTGATTAATTTAAGAATTTCAAACCTATGGAAAACACTTTGCTTCACAGATTTTGTATTTTTCTTAACTTATTCTCTTCAAACATTAATTTAAATGGTATTCACTAAATGATGCATAGTATTTTTTTTCTTTTCTTATTATGCACAGCACCTTAGTAAAAGACAATCATAACAAAAACAAAAATGGTACATATAAATTTACCACACGCTAAGTTCAAGTAACCACCACACATGCCCAGAAAATCTTATCCTAAATATGTCTGTATTGTCATATTGACACAATTTGAGTATGTAACTAAGAGTATTCCTGCAATCATTCATATCATTGTGCTTTAGAGTCAAAACCAATTCTAAGTGCTTACATAAAAAGTAGGCTTATCTAAAATATTAATTTGTACATAAGGTTCTGAGAGATAATTATTAATGTTGAAATGTAAGTCATGTGTATGTAATAGAATCTTTTTTCCTTTAGTGCTAATCAAAGTGAAAACAGGAAAGGAACATATTATACATATATGTAATATACACACACACACACACACACACACACACACACACACACACACACACACACTGAGTGGCCAGATTATTGTGATCTCTGAACGCATAATAATCTGACCACTCAGTGTGTGTGTGTGTGTGTGTGTGTGTGTGTGTGTGTGTATAATATGTATATTAGAGTCCCGGTGCATATATATATATATAATATAGATATAATATATATCTATCTATATTGTAGATATATATATATATATTATATATATTAGAGTCCCGGTGCATGAATTTGTTCATGGGTGGGGTCCGGCCAGCCTGGCCAGGGGGAGGGGACATGGGCGGTAGGTCGGCCTGCCTGCTGGTTGAACTCCTGGTTGAGGGGACAATTTGCATAGTAGCCTTTTATTATATAGGATATACACTGAGTGGCCAGATCATTATGCATTCAAAGATCATAATAATCCGGCCACTCAGTGTATATTCTAAAAAGACAAATGTGTCATAGATAAATTCAAACTTCTTAACTGTGAATGTGGCCTCAACACCTGAAAAGTTTCAATTTCCAACACTATTAGTTTATATAAGACAAAATATATATTATCAATGTTATGCATTTTGGTTAACCAGAGAGGGGCATTCTTCTCAGAAAGTGAACTTTATTAAAGCAACATGTTACTATTGGCAGGAGGAAAAGTTAATATTGTAACTTAAGCCTTTTCTAATTTTGAAATCAGACTTTTTTGAAAGTCTTTATCAAATTTTACAGTCTATATTTTAAACATAATTTTATTACTATTCAAGTAGCACATGATCATTGTAGATCAAGTTTAAAATATTGAAAAGATGTATCTTTCCCCCAAAGAAAAGTTTGAGATGTAGAAAGTTTGTGAGAATAATATGGAAAGTAATTGGTTTTGGATTAATTCCAAATGATAGAATACAGAACAGATTGACTCTTCATTCATTATGGATAATATGAAACATTTTTTAGGTCCAATCTCTAGATGGTATAGAAAGTATGTGTATCATATGGTATACATAGATTTTTGCAGTATGGTAGTTTGTTGTTTTATGTGTGGAGATTTAAAAAAAAAAAATAACCGGGTACATAAACTGTTCCCTTTGTTTTTCACAAACTCCTGCAAAGTCCAAATCTTTGATTTCACATTCACACATTGCTAGACCAGTTGATCCTGAGTTTGGTAGATCAATGGCACAGCCAAGCAGATATCAAACAAATGGAGCACTTCTAAAGCTCCTGCACCAAATTGCAAATTGGAAATACACCCCAGGTTGTACTATTAACAAAGCAGACCCTTGATGTGTGATTCCACTCATCATTCTTCTTAAGTCATTATCAGATTGCTGAGATCAGAGAACAATGAGAAAACATGTGCTTGATTGTTAGCATGACAGAATATACAATATTAAAACCAGTAGGGACAAGAAAAAGATGAGAGGAAAAGCATTGGTTTCTTTGTTCCATGTGTGAAAATTGGTTTGATAAGAAAAAGTCTAAGAAATGCTGCCATGAAACTCTCTATCATGAAGGCCTAATGTTCCCCTCTGTTCATTTGATAATAAAGTTTATGGTCTCTCCCTTTTTAAAAATTATTCCATAGTGAAAATAATTAAGGACTTGTTTTCAGTGCATGCTCATTCCTATCAATGTCAACTGAGACTTATTTTTGTCTGATCAAATTTCTGATTGTTCTTGAAAGATTTGTATACAAATTACCTGGTTTGATTAAGTAAGTCCTTTTCTAATTCACCTCCTACTAAGTAGTATATTAGAGGGTAGAGAAAAGATAGGAACTATGTGTTCTGTTCAGATCTTGCAACTAAAAGTTAAAATCATTAATGATCAAGTTTATTGCATATTATATTATACATGGTTTAATAAAATAAGTTCAGAAGAAATAAATGAAAGTCTTAATATCTTACAGTTCCACTTGTGACATTTCCCATACAGAATTTAGAATTTTCAACCTGAATTTGTAATAGGTATAATGATAGTATCAAAGATAATTGAGTTAGTGACCATGAAATAGAATCTACACTAATAAAAGAGAAACATGCAAATTAACCACCACTCTGCTACACACACAAGCCACACCCACCAGCCAATCAGGAGCGAGTATGGAAATTAATCCAACCAAGATGGTGGCCAGCCACGGAGCTGGAGCTGACCAGGAGGCTTGGGTTACCCCCGGCCATGGAGGAAGCCAAGCTTCCCGCCCTGTCAGGCCCTGGCCTCCACTCAAGGCTACAAAGTTTCAATTATAGAAGATAAATAAATCCTAGATACTTGCTTCCACCTGGCCCTGGCCTCTGCTCAAGGAGGCGATAGAAAAAAAAAAAAAAAGGAAAAAGAAAAAAAGGAGGGGCTGGGACCTTGGGTCACCTGGAGGTGATCAGGCCAGGATGGGACAGCAGGAGCCATTGGGGGTAAGCAGACCAGCAGGGGGCCAATTGGGAGTGAGCAGACGTCAGTGGGGGTCAGTTAGAGGTGATCAGGATAGCGGGGGGAGGCAGTTTGGAGTGAGCAGGCCAGTAGGGAGGGAAGGTAGAGGCGAGCATGCCAGCAAGGTGGGCAGTTGGGGGCAAGCCGGCTGGCAGGCACAGTGGTTAGGGGCAATCAGGCAGGCAGGCAGGCAGGTGAGTGGCTGGAGCCAGCAGTCCTGGATTGTGAGAGGGATGTCTGACTGAGGGTTGAGGCCTGATCCCTGTAAACAGGCACTAGGGCATCCTTTAAGGGATCCCAGATTGGAGAGGGTGCAGGCTGGTCTGAGGAACATCCCCCTATCCCCCCAATTCATGAATTTGCAAGACATAATAAATTTAGAAAAAATTTTCTGACAGACTTTCTGTACCTACAAAAGAAAATCAGAATTATATGCAGTAATTTACAAATTCACTTTATTTCCAAGTATCCAAATTTATTATTTCATCAATACTTTTCTTAAGCATTCTTAATATCTTTTGAAGTAATTTATTTTTCACAAAGAAAATGTATATTTTCTCAATAATGTATACAATAGTTATTTTTTAAAATTATATAACTACCTTTCTCATCTGATGAAAAGACATAGATTTATTTTCATTTTCAATGATGAGGGAGAATCATTGATAGGCTGCCTCCTGCATACCTGACACTGGGGATTACCATGACCTCCTGGTGTATAGGTCAGTACTCAACCAATGAGCCATGCTGGCTGAGCTATTTTCACTTTTATTAATTTACCACACTACTCAACAACTATTAAAAAAGAGTTTGTGAAAACCTAACAGGTTGTTATCTTTATTTATTTTGTTCTATAACCCCATATAATGCATAATAGAGGCTTAACTATAATAATATTTATATCAACATGTGTTAAATTGTGGCATTCCACAGTTTTTATAAATTTATTGGAATCCAATTTATTTACATTATAAAAGTTTAAATGTTCTGTGTCACATTCAGATAGCTTCACAAAATAACAAAAATAAAAACCATGAATTCTTATTCTGATTTCACTTAGCTAAAATTTTCTTTAAAATATTTTCTGATAAATTGTAAAACAATGGAAAACTTTTTAACTCTTTTTATTAAGTACAATACAATGTATTTCTTTAAACAACCTAAATTCAGAATACATTGAATTAAAATTTTGATAATTCCTAAATATTTATTTTCATTTCTTCAAAGTCACTATGGTAATAAAGAATCTCCTTTATAGGATCTCAAAATTCAGCAAGTATACTGTATCTAATATTATGTAAATATACTAACATCAAATATATTCCAGTGTGTATTAGAATATTAATGTGTGCAAATATTAATATATAAACATAGAGATATTTGCATTTGTTATATATACGTCAGGGGTACTGGGGAACAAATGCAAATATTTCTGAATTTTTTCAGTATTTATTATAAAGACATACTGAAACACTTTGAACATAGTATTTATTCTGAGCAGAAATTACATTTATATTCTTTTGATATACAAATGTTTGTCTTCAATGTGAATAAAATGTATAGTTGTCGAAAAGGAGTTTAATTATCCTATATAATAATATATAATAAAGAGGTAATATGCAAATTGACCATCACTCCAACAAACAAGATGGCCGCCCCCAAGTGGTCAAAGATGGCCACCACAAGATGGCCATCAGGGGAGGGCAGTTGTAGGACATCAGGCCTGCAGAGGAAGCAGTTAGGGGTGACTGGGCCTGCAGGACAGGACAGGGGTGACCAGGCCTGCAGGGGAGGGCAGTTAGGGGTGACCAGGCTGGCAGGGGAGGGCAGTTAGGGGCAACCAAGCCAGCAGGAGAGGGCAGTTAGGGGTGACTGGGCCAGCAGGGGAGGGTAGTTAGGGGTGACCAGGCTGGCAGGGAAGGGCAGTTAGGGGCAATCAAGCTGGCAGGGTAGCAGTTATGCATCGATCAGGCTGGCAGGGGAGTGGCTAAGGGGTTTTCAGGCTGGCAGGCAGAAATGGTTAGGGGCAATCAGGCAGACTGGCAGGCAGGCAGGCAAGCGGTTGGGAGCCAGCAGTCTTGGACTGTGAGAGGGGTCCCAGATTGGAGAGGTTGCAGGCTTGGCTGAGGGACAACCTCCCCCCGATGCATGATTTTCACGCACCGGGCCTCTAGTTTTAAATAACTCAGTAATACTTCAGGAATCACAATAATTACAAATATTAATTTTCATCCAAAAGTGTTCTGTTAAGGATATATTTTTAATGTGTTTTATCTGTTAGTCATTTGATAAAGTTTTATGTTGTGATTTCCATATATAAATACTGGACATTTAGACTTATGAAAATGAATATCTTAGAAATATAAAATGTGCTTGGTATAAGCTAACAGGAATAGAATGTGGTCTCATGTAAAAATAAATACTTTTCTATAACCAAGAAATTGTGAGATAACTTTTGAAAGGTAGAAAAATAAATGGCATTCAATCTTCCAATTGAAGATTATTGAAAGGTTGACATTTGGGTCACAGCTCCTCTTCTTGTCACCAACATGAAATCTGAAAACTCACTTGGGAATACACCACTGAGCAATGTGTTCAGCTGCAATAACTGAACTTTCTGTTAAAGTGGCTTAAATCATAAAAACATTTATTATTTTCCTAACCAGAAACTTGCATATAAACATTCTAGAGTTAGTTTACAGATTTTCATCATCATGAAACTCTTTCTTTATATGCTGCTTTGTAGAGCTTTAAAAAAATTTGTTTTTTAATTTTTTATGGACACAGCCCAAGTGCCCATCAGTAGATAAGTGCATATAAAAAGCTGTGGAGAGGAATCCAAGATGGTGGCGTAGGTAAACACCTAAACTGCTGCCTCACACAACAATTTAAACTGCAACTAAAAGACAAAACGTCTATCACCCAGAACCACGGGAAAGCTGGCTGAGTGGAAGTTCTACAACTAGAAGGAAAGAGAAAAGAGCACTGAGACGTGCACAAGCGCTGAAAAGCTGAGGTACGGAGGTGCGGGATCTGGGCTGGCGGCAGGCGTTGCTTTTTGCAACCCAAAGGGGAGGCAAGCCCCGATTACTCTGAAATACAGTTTCTGGGGAGATGCAGGGGACCCAAACTCCTACCAGGAGAAGCTGGATTGTCTGCTACCGGGTCAGAAAGTGAGGGGGGCCTGCTTGCAGAGCTGCGCATAGGAATAATTGTTTATCTGCGCTGGGGCACGGGACTGGACGCAGTCAGAGACACAGAGTGGGCTATCTAGCAGCCATTGCTGTTTGCCATGCCCTAGCCTAGTGACGCCCTGAGACCCCGCCCCACACAACCTACAAACCCACCCAAGCTCCAAGCAGCAGCTTTTGTATATGAATGGACTGCCCTATCACAGCTTAATCTAACAAACTTGCAGCCTGGATCAAACAGCTCCAAAACCTCCAAACCCCACGCAAAGAGGAGAAAACTGCAGCTCTCACTGTAGCTCCTGCTGAGTGGCCTCAGACAGTAGCTGACCTGCACCCCATTGGAGATCCAGAAGCCAGTATACCTAGTGGTCAGTGTGAGAAACCACATTTCAACTCCTCACATCCATAAGTGACACATTCAAGAGGCAGACTCAGCGAGCACCAAAGCCCCACTAAAACAAGTACTGCACCATAAGCGTGTCTCCAGCATAGTAGTTCTTATAGACACAGCGAGTCCTCACAGCCGATTGGCCTGGAGGTCAATTCCTCCCAGCGTACCAACAGCAATTAAGGCTTAACTACACCAAGACTTTGCACTCAGCCCACAAAGGGGTGTACCAAGAGTGTCCACATCAGGTGATTGGGGAGGCTGAGCTACTGCCCCCTATAGGTCACCTACCACACAAAGCCACTCCATCAACACAGGGAAGCAGCCAAAATGCGGAAACAAAGAAACATGTCACGAATGAAAGAAACATGTCACGAATGAAAGAAACGGAGGAAGGCAAACTACTGGACGACATAGAGTTCAGAACCACATTTATAAGGTTACTCAAGAATCTTCTAAAAACCGCCGAGAAACTTGATGACACTTCTGAGGAGCTTAGTGAGACCTTCAAGGACCTTAATGAGAATGCCAAAAAAATGGAAAAGGACCAGTCAGAAATGAAGCATACACTGTCTAAAATAAAGAACATACAGAAACTCAACTGTAGATCAACGTACCCCAAGAATCAAACCAAAGATCTGAAATATGAGGAAACAAAAAACACCCAACCAGAAAAACAAAAAGAAAAAAGAATCCAAAAATATGAAGATAGTGTAAGGAGCCTCTGGGACAACTTCAAGCATACCAACATCCGAATTTTTGGGGTGCCAGAAGAAGAGAGAGAGCAAAATACTGAAAACCTATTAGAAGAAATAATGACAGAAAACTTTCCCTATCTGGTGAAAGAAATAGACTTACAAGTCCAGGAAGCGCACAGAACCCCAAACTAAAGGAATCCAAAGAGGACCACACCAAGACACATCATAATTAAAATGCCAAGGGCAAAAGACAAAGAGAGAATCTTGAAAGCAGCAAGAGAAAAACGGTTAGTTACCTACAAGGGAGTACCCATATGACTCTCAGCTGATTTCTCAGCAGAAACTATACAGGCCAGAAGGGAGTGGCAAGAAATATTCAAACTGATGAACAGCAAGAACCTACAACCAAGATTACTCTACCCAGCAAAGCTATCATTCAGAGTTGAAGGTCAGATAAAGAGCTTCACAGACAAGAAAAAGCTAAAGGAGTTCATCGCCACCAAACCAGGATTACACGAAATGCTGGAGGGTATTCTTTAAGAAGAGGAAGAAGAAGAAAAAGGTAAAGATAAAAATTATGAACAACAAAATGACATCAAATACATACCTACCAACAAGTGAATCTAAAAATCAAGTGAATAAAAATCTGAAGAACAGAATGGACTGGTGAATGTAATAGAATCAGGGACATAGAAAGGGAGTGGACTGACAACTCTCAGGGGAAGCAGGTGTGAGGGGTGCGGGAAGAGATTGGACAAAAATCTTACTCCTATGGATGAAGACAGTGGCAGGGGGTAAGGGCATGGGGTGGGGTGGGGAATCAGGTGGAGGGGAGCTATGGGGAAAAAAAAAAGAGGAACACCTGTAATAATCTGAACAATAAAGATTTATTTAAAAAAATAAAAGAAAGTACATATGCAACTAAAAAAAAAATAAAAAGCTGTGGTACATTTACACAATGGAATACTATGCAGCTGCAAAAAAGAATGGATTTCTTACTCTTTGAGACAGCATGGAGGGACCTGGAGAGTATTATGTTAAGCAAAATAAACTAGTCAGAAAAAAAACAGGTATCACATGACCTCACTTATATGTTGAAACTAATGAACAAAATAGACCCAGAGACATGAAAGCACGGAACAGACTAAGGAATCTCAGAAGGAAGGGGGTGGATTAACCAAGAATTTATATGCATAACCTGTGGGCACAGATAGTACCTTATATGTTTTTGATATAATCTTTTCTTTGTGCCTTAGGTTGCATTGTACCTCTACAGAATATAGTAACTGAAAGATACAGTTGGCATTTCTTAAATTAATCAAGTGAGCAATCAAAATTCCCCATTATGATTAAAGTGGCATTTTACATTTACAAACTATTTTTGTTGTTTTATTTTGCTTAATTCTTTCACCTTTTTTTCTTTATTAATTAAGGTATTTCATGAGTCCTTATTTCCCCATTGCCCAGCCCGCCCCTACCCCCCTAAATTTTAGAATTTCTACTACTCTTAGGGATTTTTTTCCATGAAACTAATCCTAATAGTTTTTAATTTATGATCACAGAACATTTTCAAACACTGCTTTTTTTTACTTATGTAGGAAGGATTATATCTTATACATTCTCTCTTTGTCACACCATTTTTACCATTATCATGAGAAAAATAATTGGTAATGAATGAGATGAAGAGGAGAAGAGGGGAAGAGGCATGGGAGATAAATCTATGTTTAATTCAGGGAAAACTCCCAAATATCTCATGAGATAGTGTAAGACTATCTAAAGAAAATATTCACTTGAATTTTTAATTTTCAGACTAAGTATAGAATGTATTCTAAGTCTTCTTACACTACTTTTTCCCTCATCGGGAACTTCTCTAAACCAACTGAGATCAAGGAGCTCCAATTTGAAAAGCTTATTGTAATAAATTACAAGGTTCCTTAAATCGTTAAAAAATACAAAACAAAAACACAACAACAAAAACTGCAATGAATTTGATTTTCAGTCTCAGGAATTTATTTTTTATTTCAAAGTAAATAATCCAATTTGATCCATTACCTCTCGTTCTGCTCTCAACAAAGATGAACACCTGGGCAGGTGCTCAATGTAATTGCCCTTGATATTGCTGAAAGAGTTGTAATACTTTTTATTAATGTATTCCAAAGCAAAACTAATTCTTGTTTCTATTACCATTATGCATACATCCTAGTTCCTAAGCCTTTGCTCTTTATTTTCAACTTTGGAGTTGCCCCAACTTCATTTAATTGAGTAATGACTCTCAGAACCCAAGAGAATAGCCAAGAAAATACCAAGAGAAAAATCAAATCCCATCAAAAGTTTCTAAACCTTTTAAAATTTAGGAAGAGAAAAGGAAGTTCTTGACATATATAAGACAATTGAAAACCTTAATCAAAACCATTCTTCCCCTCTCCTCCTTTTTATTTTATATTTCAAAAGAAAAATATATTTTCACATGCTGTCTTTGAAGTATGCATTCTTAAAAGTGTCAGCATCATGTTTAACACAAAAACAAAACCATAGACAGATTAGTTTATTATTTTGTGGTATTACATGCATGTATGTGTTCTGCATGCTGCTTCGTGTGCTCACACACACACACAATCAGTTATGTTCTCTCCCTCTCTCTCTCTCTCTCTCTCTCTCTCTCTGCTCCTCCTCCCACCTCTATCAAACACAAGTTCTCAAATACAAAGGGTTTTTATTGGGAGTTCCTAAGTCAAATATAAAATCTTCCAGGATCCGGAGCTTGCTTTATTAATATATTTTTCCTTCTCTTATCAATGTTACTTTACTTGTTATTTTCTAACAAACATCCATTAAAGTTATTGTAGGAAATATATTCTATTTTGGGGTAAAAGCCAAAAAGATGACTATTTCTCATAATTTTCCTGATTTTTTTTAGGTAGTTGGAAAAACTTTCTTAAGGAAAGCAAAAAGAGTAAATTGAAATAAAAACAGTAAAAAACAAAACAAAACAAACAACAACAAAAAAACACAGTATGGCATTTCCTCAAAAAATTAAAAATAGAGCTTCCATTTGACCCAGTAATCTCACTTCTAGAAATATATCTCAAGAAAACAGAAACAATAATCAGAAAGGATATATTCACCCCTATGTTCATAGCAGCACGATTTACAATAGCTAAAATTTGGAAACAGCCTAAATGCCCATCAGCAGATGAGTGGATTAAAAACTGTGGTACATCTACACAATGGAATACTACGCTGCTGTAAAAAAGATGGAATTCTTACTATTTGCAACAGCATGGATGGGACTGGAGAGCATTATGCTAAGCAAAATAAGCCAGTCAGAGAAAGATAAATATCATATGCTCTCACTCATTTGTGGAATATAATGAACAACATAAACTAATAAACAAAAATAGATACAGAGACAAAGAAGCATCAAACAGACTGTCAGACTTCAGAGGGAAGGTAGGGGAGGATTATGGGGCGGGGGGGGGTGATAAAAGATCAAAGAAATTGTTTGCATAGATATAAGCATAACCAATGGACAGAGACCCTACAGGGGGCATGTGCCCGGGGGAAGCCGGGGGAGGTAAATGGGGGAAAAAAGGAGACATATGTACTACTATTTGTAATACTTTAAACAATTGAAAAAAACACATATTTAAAATGGCAGCTGAGCAGGATTTAAACAGGTCTATGTGAGTTCATTTTACTTCCTACCATAGCTAGCTTCTTCATAATAAATTTTACAAAAATATCTAAATCAAGATTTTATGTAAAAATTATTTGTAAACATTAAAAAATGGATTATTTCTAGGGTTTTCCATTATCTGTAGAGAAAAAATATTTTCAAAATGTACTCTTAAGGTCAACTGAATTAGAATGGGGAGATGGGTAGGTATTATGTAATATTCAGATTCCCGAACTCATGCCAAATTTACTGAATCAGAATATTTGTGCCAGGGCCCAGGGATGCCAATATTTTCCAAGATAAACAGTTGATTTTAAACCTACATCAATATGAAAACCACTGATATAGAAACCATAGAATCTAAGATAAAATACTTGCTGTAGTTCTCATTCTAACTTCAGACCCAATTTCTAAATTTTAAAAGCAGATGCAGTCTGTTTAAAATGAACATTGAGAGCAAATTTAAATCAAAAATAAGAGTGTGAATCCTGAAACAGGAGTCATCACTCACCTTTAGCCTGTTGTAATGTTAGCCTTAGTGATTGTTAGCATAGGTTAGGAGAGTGCTTTCTTTTCATCCCACTTGAATGGCTATTCCATTCCAGTTTTCTTTTCATTATTTCCACTCACCACCCAGCAAAATAGTCCCCTTAAGTCATTGGACTGAATATCTAGAATATCTCAGGCCAGAGGTGTATCTTACAGGGCAAAGTCAAGCGTGCACATGTCCTAATTTCTTGCAGTCTTCATTCACGAGACTCATGTAAATTATGTCAATTTGCGGGCCAGTGTCCAGCACTTGCTAAGATCCAGGAATCCTCTCTGGGTTTTGTTTACTATGTCGCAGTCCACTTCTGTCCCCACACCAAAGTTCCCAAATAATGACATTGCCTTAATTTGTGTAGAGCTTGATACAATTTTACAAAAAAACCTATAATTCCTTTGGAGCACCTTTGAGATTTAGAGAAATATTGTGAGGAGGACTGGTGCATATTGGGATTCACAGTTGACCTCAGGTGAACCTGGAGCTATAAGATGTCAATAACCTATGAAGTGTCTTGCTTGTTTCAGACTCCAGACTAATACTCGGGGCTTTTGATTCTGTGATAATTTCTCTATCACTCTATGTAAGTAACCATACTACTGAGTAACAATATTTGCTTACAGTTTATACCTTTATAAACACAATGTGCATAATTTTATTCCTTTACCTCACCTCCACCAAAATATGAATTCCAAATAAGGCAGAAGTTTTTTTTTTTTTTTTTGGTCCTGCTTTGTTTCTCTTTATATTTAATGCCTAGATTAATGAATGGTGAATAGTAGGTATTCAATCAATAAAGTTTGAAAATAAGTGTTCCTCTCAAATAATTGTCTTTACCGTTAATTTCCCTGACTCAAAGAAACTTTGATTTTTTTTTCTAAGGACATACCAAAATTGATTTGAGAGTTCTGGAATGTCTTCTTTAATGGGAGCTTATAAAATACCATTTTTTATAGGTTCTTTCCAATTGTTTTATTGTTTTTCTCCTCAGGTTCAGCATTAGTCAGCTATGTAAATGCACTGGATAATCTAGGCAGGTCCTAAGCTCCAAAAGTCTCGAATTTTATACTACATTTGCAACCAATTATTTCAGCCCGGGGGAAAATAGTTTGGAAACTAGGGACCTTGTATGAGCCAAAAACATTTGTGCACAGAACAAGTAAACACCAATCAAATTTATATCAACATGTAGGAATATAGTGTACATGGCAGATAAATCTACAACTACTAATGCAAACTGCCACTTAGTCAATATACATCAAACATATATATCAAACATACTATCTATCATATAAATGTATTGCTTTTACAGTTTTTATTTCCCCTTCTATTGTGGAAAGTACATATTATTGTCATTCAGTACTACTTAGGGAATATAATGGTTTCTAGTTCAATAAAACTGTGAATTTGAGTTACTGACCTACAGTTTAACCCTGGTTTGACCTTTATCACTTCTTAGATGAACTGGATATATTTTAAATATATGTCTGGTGAAAAAAGAGTAATTAAAAAATTATGTCTGTGTAGCACTGTGGGCTATTAAAATCATTTTTAATAAATTAATTTGAAATAGCATGTAAGTATGTATGTACACTGTGTCTTGGTGTATTTGTATGTGTTTTAATACATTCACTGCTCTATGAATCAATTGATCTTTCAAGAATGGCTTGCTTTTTCTACCAACATGTTAGTCTCCATTTACATAGCATAAGCAAATAAACTTAAATTTTAAATAAATTTGAGAAGACTGCCATTAAAGCTGGAAGGAAGGTTTCTTAAGAGTAACTTACAGATTCTCATCTGTGACTTGTAATAGGACACTTTTCTTAATAAGATTTTCAGAAGATTGCATAGGCTCAATCCTTTGCCAAATATTTGCTATGCTTTGTTGGCTCCATGCTTTAATAAGAGCAGTATGAGCACATCTGACAAGTGGCTTTTACTTAGCCCAAGCATGGAAAGACCTTTGGCTGTGAAGCAAAATCTTACGGCTGCTACACATTTCTTATGATAAAGGATGGGAACTCACAGACCTACAGGAACCAGGCAGTTTTCATAAATTTAGGAGTTAAACAATATAGCACAGCATAGTGAAAGAGGCTTTATGCTAGTCTATCTAAATCTATATATCCATACATCACTTTATTTCTTTGTTTGTTTATTTTTTGTTGTTAATCCTCACCCCAGGATATTTTTACATTGATCTTTTAGAGAAAGTGGATTAGAGAAGGAAAGATGTGAGAAAAACACACCGATTGGTTGGCTCTTGCAGGAGTCCGGACCAGGGCCTAGGCTGGGGAGAAGCCTGCAACCAAGGTAGGTGCTCTTGACCAGGACTGAACTCGGGACCCTTTGGTCTGCAGGCCGACACTCTATCCACTGAGCCAAACCAGCTAGGGCATAGATCACTATATTTAGGTTGATATCTACATTGACATCTATGTCTACATCCACATATATATAGCTATACAAATGTCTCTACCTTTACATTTATCTACCTATCATCTATCTACCTATCATCTATCCATCTATCATCTATCATCATTCAAACTCTTCAGCTTGTAGATCAAAAGTGAGCCCCCCGGGCCTAGAGTCACAAAGATATTTTTCTGCAGAGTTAGCTAAAAAATTGAACTATCTTGTTTCCTCTGGAGTCCTGGAAAAAGTACTGATGTATTATAGCCAACCAGAAAGATATAAGTCAGGTTTTTAAAACACTTGAACTAGACTCAGTTCCTATGTATATAAGAACACCAAAGCTAAAATGTTGCTGATTTATGTTGCTGCTAGTTCTATTATTGGATTAATAAATAATAGCCACATAATTTATTTTATATAATTAGTAACAGTGTGACCATCTGCATTACCCATTACTCTGAATAAAATAATTTTTGTTGACAATGCAAAGAGCAAAGATTAGTATAAAGCAATAGTTGATTAAAAAACATCAAGATAATCAACCATTTTATTAATTTTTATGTTAAGTGTTTTGTTTTTTCAACAGAAAATGTCTGTTAAATAAGGACTTGGTAGCCACATGCTACAGGGTAAAGGTGGTGTTGGAAAAATATGGCATCTTTCTTAAGAAGAAGCCAACTCATATTCAATCACTAGGCCCGACGGGTGGTTTATGGAGGTATAGTAGCATATATATTTTAAGTAGTAAAACTTGACATTTTAAACAGTAAAAAAAAATGCTTTTACAGAAGTCTTTGAAATGACATGAAAGAAGCAGTCTTAGAAGGACAGAGAGAGAGAGAGTTGATAGAGTATTTTGACTGAAGTTCTTTCAAAGTAGCAGAGGAAGTTGTCATATTCTAGACAACGAAGGGAGGATTAGTGTGCCTGGCTCGCACAGAACAGTAAGTGGATGGAAAGGTCTTCATGTTTAAGATGGGTGCATGCCACTGAAATCATGAATGGCTTCACTTTTTTATTTTCCTCAACATGATCGTATGCCAAGGCTTCCAAATGAACACCAGGAAATTGGTTTGAGGGGGGAAAAAATGACATGGCATTAGTCTTCTTTTTTCAAATGTTCTCTGCCCAGGGTGAACATTAAATTATATTTTTCTCCTAGACTTTGAAATACCTTGACAGCTGTATTTTTTTAAATCAATTATTCATCCTATGCTTTTTGATATAGTTATTTAGACAACAAAATAGGTAAAATTCCAAGTAACTTTGTTCTCAGCATCTATCCAAACAAATTCAAAAGACACATATAGACACTAGAACCTTGCAGCCAATGTGAGACAGGCAGAGAATTCACTGTGAAATGCACTCCATTAGAGGATTTAGTTTCTAAAGTGCCTAAAGACTTGATTTTGGCTCACTCATAGAATGAGATATTATGGGACAATACCTTGGATATTTTTACCATGTGTGAGTATTTTAAAATATGTGCCCTTTGGGGAGATAAAACTATGGAATTTGGGGATCTCAGGTATATAAACATTCCATTTTTCACCAATGACCTTGGTATTTTCACAATTTATTTTTCTTCTTTCAATGGTCTAATATACAAAACTAGAAATGATCCATGGTTTATTCATTTACAAAATCGAGTAGTATATTTTCTCACCCAACATTATCCATTGTTATTAGTAGAATATGGGGTGAAATACTTTAGACCCCTTAAAGTACTATATAAATAAAAATGTGGTAAATTTCAGGGAAACTAAGTAAAGAGGAAATAAATTTGAGAGTGAATTAATAAAGATGATTTATGACTTGAGGTAAAACCTTGTATAAAGAATTTATTTTTATTTTTTATTGTTTAAAGTATTACAAATAGTAGTACACATATCTCCCTTTTTTCCCCATTGACCTTCCCCCAGCCTCCCCTACCCCCCTGTCGCATGTCCTCATCTATCCGCCCAGTGTCTTGTGTCCATTGGTTGTGCTTATATGCATGCATTCAAGTCCTTTGGTTGATCTCTTTCCCCCACTCTCCACCACTCCCCAGCCTTTCTGCTGTAATTTGACTGTCTGTTGGATGCTTTACTGCCTCTGTAACTATCTTTTTGTTCATCAGGTTGTAATGTCCTTTATTTTCCATAAATGAGTGAGATCATGTGGTATTTTCCTTTCATTGCCTGGATTATTTCACTTAGTATAATGATCTCCAGTTCCATCCATGCTGCTGCAAATGGTAAGAATTCCTTCTTTTTTATAGCAGAGTAGTATTCCATTGTGTAGATGTACCATAGTTTTCTAATCTACTCATCTTCTGATGGGCATTTAGGCTGTTTCCAAATCTTAGCTATGGTGAATTGTGCTACTATGAACATAGGGGTGCATACATCCTTTCTGATTGGTGTTTCTAGTTTCTTGGGATATATTCCTAGAAGTGGGATTACTGGGTCGAATTGGAGTTCCATTTTTAGTTTTTTGAGGAAAAAAAAACTGTTCTCCACAGTGGCTGCACCAGTTTGCATTCCCACCAGCAGTGCATGAGGGCTCCTTTTTCTCTGCATCCTCACCAGCACTTGTCCTTTGTTGATTTGTTGATGATAGCCATTCTGATAGGTGAGAGATGGTACCGCATTTTTGTTTTGATTTGCATCTCTCAGATAATTAGTGACTTTGAGCGTTTTCATATGTCTCTTGGCCTATCTCTCTGTCTTCTTTCGAAAAGTATCTATTTTGGTTCGTTGCCCATTTTTTTATTGGATCATTTATATTCCTTTTATTAAGTTGTATGAGTTCCCTGTAAATGTTGGAGATTAAACCTTTATCAGTGATAACATTGGCAAATATGTTTTCCCATACAGTGGGCCTTCTTATTGTTTTGTTGATTGTTTCTTTTGTTGTGCAAAAGCTTTTTAATTAATTTATTTTTTTGAAAACTGTGCTTGTTTTTTTAAATAAATCTTTATTGTTCAGATTATTACAATTGTTCCTCTTTTTCCCCCCATAGCTCCCCTCCACCTGATTCCCACCCTACCCTCTGTCCTACCTCCCCCCCGCACTGTCCTCATCGATAGGTGTACGATTTTTATCCAGTCTCCTTCTGCATCCCCCACACCCCTTTCCCCCTGATAATTGTCAGTCCACTCCCTTTCTATGCCCCTGATTCTATTATATTCACCAGTTTATTCTGTACATCAGATTTTTTAGTCACTTGATTTTTAGATTCACTTGTTGATAGATATGTATTTGTTGTTCATAATTTTTATTTTTACCTTTTTCTTCTTCCTCTTCTTCCTTTCAGCATTTCATATAATACTGGTTTGGTGGTGATGAACTCCTTTAGCTTTGTCTTATCTGTGAAGCTCTTTATCTGACCTTCAATTCAGAACGATAGCTTTGCTGGGTAGAGTAATCTTGGTTGTAAATTATTGCTATTCATCACTTTGAATATTTCTTGCCACTCCCTCCTGGCCTGCATAGTTTCTGTTGAGAAATCAGCTGACAGTCATATGGGTGCTCCCTTGCAGGTAACTAACTGTTTTTCTCTTGCTGCTTTTAATATTCTCTCTTTGTCTTTTGCTCTTGGCATTTTAATTATGATGTGTCTTGGTGTGGTCTTCTTTGGATTCCTTTTGTTTAGGGTTCTGTGTGCTTCCTGGACTTGTAAGTCTTTTTCTTTCACCAGGTGGGGGAAGTTTTCAGTCATTATTTCTTCAAATAGGATTTCAGTATCTTGGTCTCTCTCTTCTTCTGGCACCCCCATAATTCTGATGTTGGTATGCTTGAGGTTGTCCCACAGGCTGCTTACACTATCTTCATACTTTTGGATTCTTTTTTCTTTTCGCTTTTCCAGTTGAGTGTTTTTTGCTTCTTTGTATTTCAAAATTTTGACTTGATTCTTATGATCCTCTAGTCTGCTGTTAGATCTCTGTATAATATTTTTTTTATTTCAGTCAGTGTATGCTTAATTTCTACTTGGTCCTTTTTCATATCCCTGATGGTCTCGCTAAATCTATTGGCCTTTTCTAGAAAATTCTTGAAAAACCTTATAACTGTGGTTTTGAACTCTATATTCAGTAGTTTGCTTTTCTCCATTTCTTTCATTTGTGATCTGTTTCTTTGTCTCTGCATTTTGGCTGCTTCCCTGAGTTGATAGAGTGGCTTTGTGTGCTAAGTGTCCTATAAGGCCCAGTGGCTCAGCCTCCCCAGTTACCTGAGGTGGACATTCTTGGTGCACCCCTTTGTGGGCTGTGTGCACAGTCTTGTTGTAGTTAAGCCTTGATTGTTGTTGGTATCACTGGAAGGAACTGACCTCCAGGCCAATTGGCTGTGAGGATCAGCTGTGTCTATGCTGGGAGAACTTCTGTGCTGGATACACGCTTATGAGACCAGACTTGCAAAAGCCTCTGTGCTCAGCTTGGATGGGGCGGAGTCTCAGGGCAGAGCAGACAGCATTGGTTTCCTGTCAGCCCTGCCCTAATAGGCCCCTGTGTCTCAGTGTCCCATAGTAATCTCTGCAAGGACCTCTGAGAGAAAGCCACCCTCACGTTCCGCCCTCAGCCAGACAGTCCAGTTTCTCCCTGAATGAGTCTGGGTCCCCAGAGTCTCGCCTGGAACTGGAGTTCAGTGCAGTCGGGAACTTTTGTCTCCCTCCTGCTTGAGAAAGCCAGCCGCGCACTCAGTTGCTAGTCCTCTCTGCGCACGCGTCTCAGTACCTCTGCCTCCTGCAGCTCCTCTGAGTCTCAGTGTGCTTTTCTCTTTCCTTCTAGTTGTAGAATTTCCACTCAGCCAGCCTTCCTGTGGTTCTGGATGATATCTATTTTGTCTTTTAGTTGTAGTTTTGAAATTGTTGTGTGAGGCAGCAGTTTAGGTGTTTACCTATGCTGCCATCTTGGTTTCTCCCAAAATCTTTTTATTTTGATGTGGTCCCATTTGTTTATTTCCCTTTAGTTTCCATTGCCCTAGGAGCAGTATCGGTGAAGAAATTGCTTCAGCATATGTCTGATATTTCGCTGCCTGTGGATTCCTCTAGTATTTCTATGGTTTCCTATCTTATGTTTAAGTCCTTTATCCATTTTGAGTTTATTTTTGTGTATGGTGTAAGTTGGTGGTCTAGTTTCATTTTTTGCATATATCTGTCCAATTTTCCCAATACCATTTATTGAAAAGACTGTCTTGACTCCATTGTATGTTCATAAAAAATTTTAAAATATGCTGTATATCTACTTTCAGACAATAGATTCTCTCTTCTTATCCACTAATTTATCAATAAAAAGCCAGGGAACAATATAGAAATCTTATCCTCTGAATAAAGCTATTAGCAATCAGTATAACACAGAGGGGAAGACCAGTCACTGTGGGGACCTTCTAGAATTTACCCTAATATTTGAAGGGAATGATAAATATTTCTGCAAAAAGCCTATGTAAAATATTCTAATCCAAAAGTAACTAAAGTGAGATCATTTCATCATCTGTAAAGTGAGAGGGTTGGATGAGAGGGTCATCCTGAATAATTATATTACATTTATGCCAAATGCAAAGAAAGGTAGATGCAGCAGAAGGGTTCAGAAATGAACTTGGAGGAGGCAGGGTCACATTAGAGGTGAATGCTAGAGGAAAATCCCTGGCCATGTGCTCAGTTTTAAAGCCAACCTGCATGGAGTGAGCTGAGCGGTGAAGAGTGTGGGTACCAGGGCTTAAAGGAAGGGGATAAAGTGAACAGGCCAGCGTGAAACAAGATAAAAGAGCAATGAGTGAGTGGGCCCCAGAGAGGAAGGAGCAAGATTACTGTAGCTACCAAGCAAATTATGTCATTGTTGGCACAAGCATTGTTTGTGACTTGTGTCAGTGGCCATGCCAGTGGGAAAGCCCCAGATTTATCCAACAGGGTATATTTTGTGGCTTCTGGGTTAGGACTTGGCCAAGAGGAGTGTTATAGACATTGTGGTACAGTGTTACCTATACTTATCGTTTTCATTTCTGATTATAACAAACACTGGAATAACATCAGGTATTGAACCATGTGTTCTACGTTTCATGTTTGTACTATTAAATTCTGTAAATATTTTTCTCCAATTTAAACTATTGTTAGTTGCTTAAAAGTGTTTTGCAACTACATTAATTCTTGCAAACCACTATGATATGTGAAAATAATTTATATAAAGATAATGCATTGGGCCTTGCTTATAAATGTGTGGGGATTTTCTAAAAAATAAACCACAGTTCCATCTCTCAGAAAGTATTTGAAAATATGTAGCCAGTCTTTAGAAACCACAATCAGGTTTTGATGTAGTTGCAGATTTCAGTTTGGATAAGGATGTTAAAACTCGTAAACATTATGATTAGTTTCTATTTGGAAAATTCTTTGTAAATTCTTTAACAGGAGACAAATCTAGTAGATTAATTTTAGATGTGCTATTTTTTTAAATGCTGCCACTTTCCAACCATCTATGATAATAATATAAACCTGATGATTGTAACAATTTGCATCAGAAACAATGATTAAAATAATGTGCCAGGCTTCTACCATGCACTGTACATGATTTACCTTATTCAATCATGAGAACATTTTGTATGAAGCATGTAACACCACCATATCTATTTTACAGAGATGGAAACTGAGTCCTTATGTTATGTGGTTTATCCAAGATCACATGGCTATGAAGTCTCATCTGTGACACTGAATAACTTAATTTGAATTCAGAAACTAATATAATAGCTTCTGCAAATGCCATTGCCATAGATTCCCATATATATTGCACTGTACTGCTAAAATGTTTGTTGGAGGTGGCAATCTCAACAGAGGCCCTTACCTGACACCTACAATAGAATCCTCTGGATAACAGGAGAGAAGGGATTGTAGATTTAATTTTACTTGATCTGAGGTTCTGACCCTGTTACCTTAATTAGATAGTTGAGGAGGGGAATGGTGAGGGAAGAATAGCAAATGAAGACCGTGGGAGAGTAGCTTATATTATTGGGTCAGCTTATAGTAGAAGTGCAATTATGTTTATTAATTACACTTTAAATGAGTTCAATACCCCTCATAATCTGCTGTTTGCCAAACTTACTTTAGTCAGTCCTTCCTTTAAGCTTCCTACTGCCCTACTGACCATCCCTGAGTACACCATGATGTTTCCACATCTTAATGCCTTTAACTAGGCTCCCCCTCTATTTGTGATCCATCTTCTCTTTCATTGTAAAACGAATCATTTTGCATGAGCCCTCAAATGGCACTTGTGAAAATTGAGGTGCTGGTCCTATGTGATTCCTGGTCCTATGCGATTCCATCATTCTTTATTTATGCTTCTTTTCTTGGGCTTCCTACATTGCATTCTCTCTAGTTGAGTACTAGTGCCTAGAAGTTAAGGAAAGTATTAAAGCATTTAGCTCTCGTTGTCTTATAGGAGTTAGGCCAGAACACCAAGACATGCTCTATGTTAGAGTGAAAATGATGACTAACTGATTATTCCAGTTAGTGGGTAAAAGGGCATATAACTAAAACAAGTGTAAACCAGGCACCATTGAGAGAAATTATTTGGCTTGGGCCCTGAATGTCCTGTGAATTCTTGCTGGATATATTTAAAACATGTGAGACTGACTTCTCTATACTTGGACCATTTCGTAGGGTTGCATTTGCAAGGACGAATGCAATCTAAAAGCAGACTTGCTTGTTACTCATGATAAAAACAGTGAAGCCCCCAAATTATTATTTCTAAGTCATAACATAATTCTGTTATGTATACAGCAGTCATATAGGTCCCTCTGTATCTCCTTCCTAGGGCCTGGCAAAGAGAACTGACATAAACAGGAAGCTGATGTTGCCTGTGATGCTGTAAGTAATGATGCAGGAGTGGCATGCCTTGTGTCTTATTCCAATAACCATGAAATAGAACCATGTCAACTTATTAACTCAGAATTAAGATAAATCCAATAATTTTCACAGTTCTTGAAAGATGCAAATGTCTACAACACCTTGATTATTTCCTAATTCCACAACAAAATAAACCTAAATTATCTTAATTTGACTTTTCCCCGAAGCAGACCCTGAATCAAGGATATGAGTGTAAGTAGCCTATTTACAAATAGCAGAAAACACTGTTAGTTGAATAGAGAAATGCAACAAAGAAGAGAACAATCAGAAAAGCATAATTATATAAAGTCACTTGTTAGTGTGGGTAATGGATTTTATCCCACTATAAAAACTCTAGAAGTCAAGGTAAAACTTCAGAGTTATTCCATCTAAGAGATAGTGTGATGGGATATTTATATGGGAATTCCCAACATCCATTGATTAGGAGCTACTCTTGAGGGATATTAAATACTTGGCTTTCCAAGATGCCTGGCATGGGCAAAGTTGTATCTGGATTTGGATAAAGTCATTAGGATAGAAAAATGTCTATAGGAGTTGGAATCAACTTGTGTCCATTGAAATTGTAAGATTAAAGCTATGTGATTGGGGCAACAAAATGTCAACTACAGTGCTAAAAATAGCGCACATGGCATGAAGAAACCACATGTTAGAGGGGCTCATAGTCATGCTTTCTTAGCCTTTGATGTCAATGCCATCAGGTAAAGTAACTTAGTCTACCTACAAATGAATAGCATATTTTGCTTTGCTATTTTCAATTATTTTTATTTTTCTTACTGTCATCTTATCTTTACATCATATCCTATCATGAAGCTTAGTGGGTCACTAGGCTTTCAATACTTGTTTATTGAAAGAAAGAATAGAGTGATAAATATACACACAATAAGCATCCCACAATGCATAGCTGAAAATAATTGAATCACAGGGATTGAATAGAAATGTTCAAATATATTTTCTATGGTTTAAGGGCACATAATGGAGAAAGCAACCTTGAATAATCCAATTTTAATATGTGATTACATTAGTTAGCTTGACTCATGCCTTACCCTAAGATGAACAATGCTGGCCAGCTAAAATGAGAGCTGAGAAAATCCTGGGGCATCACTTTATCCCCAAGGAGGAGAAGTCACTTGTGAATAATCAGAAATTGGCTGCACAGGAAAACCTTACTAGTGCCAGAGTTTCCATTCAGAAATGAATAGAAGTCACAGGATGACTGAAGGAAAAGAAACCAAACTAGCATGAATAATATCTACCATATGCCAAGAACCATGCCACACTGTTCACATGAATTCACACTTTGGCCTCTTCTCCCCAACAGTTCTATGAGGTTTCTATTTTACATAGTGGAAGAAACTGGAAAGTTTAAGTATATTTTCCCAGGGGCAAAGAATAAATAATAGCAGATTAAGGGTGTGAATTCAGGTCTGTCTGACTCTAAAATCTATGCTATTTCTACATTCATAAACAATGAAACAAAAATAAATAAATAAATAATAAAGGAAAATAACCTGAAGTACAAGAGAAAGAGATAAAATCTAACACACAGGTCTACAATTCAACACAATTGCAAATCCAAAATTTACTAAAAATATTGTACAACAAAAACTGAAAGAGTGATGATTGGCTTTTGTGCCTCTATAATATTGATCCAGAATTAACCTTAACATCTGCTGAAATGCATCAACTGGCAAACCTTCACACCCATAATCAATACTGGAGCTCAATTACAGTTCAACCTGGGATCTCACTGCATTTAAATATAATTTTCCCTATAACCTTACAGGAATTCCTAAATATAATATAGTGGACAAAAAGATATGCCTCACCTTAACCATTCTCCACGGCCATAGTGCCCATTGGCCTAAAATAGCCCATAGTAGGCATAGCGGCTTTTACAACGTGAATAATAACTTACAGTGAATTACATTTCTGATATTTATAGATGGCTTGAGAAAATTAGACTCCCTGGTCATTTTCCTCCCTGGTTAAAATAGTTAATACATACCAATGTAAATTAAAAAAGAGCCACCAAGGATTGAAAACCATTATGCAACATCTATTGAGAGAAGGGGTAATTAATTGTATTGCTTCTCTATTTAACAGCCCAATCTGCCTGTTTTTCAATGTGATGACACCTAATGTTGCATTACCCCAACCTTAATGTCCTGTCTCACACATTAAGACCACATACTCAGTATTGTTAAAATTACTGACTCCATCCATTCAGCAATTGGTAAATACCTTGGAGTCATAAATTTAGCTAATATATTCCAGTCAGTTCCTATTTCAACAGCTTCTCAGCTGCAATTTGCCTTCACCTGTAAGGAGAGAAATAATCTTTATCCGACTGCACAGGAGTACTGCAACAGCCCTGCCATCATGCACAGTCTTTGCAGGCAAGTTCTTAACCACATTTAACTCCATAAAGGAACACAGGTATGACATTGTATTGATGATAGCCCCTTCCAAAGAGGTTCATTTGATATACTCATTCAGGACATACTAATAGGTGCAAAAAGCTCACAAAAGAAGACTGGGTCATTTCCCCACAGCCCTACTTAAATTCCTAAAAATTATTAGGTAAACTGAGACCACTCTGACACTGTCAAGAAATACTGACCCTCTCAGCAGCCATAATTTTAAAACAAGCTACTCTTTTGAATCATAATGTAAATATTTTGCTACTGTTATGAATCATAATGTAAATATCTGTGTTTTCTGATGGTCTTAGGCTCTATAGCAGCGGTTTTCAAGCCGTGGGTCGCGACCCACAGGTTGAGAACCGCTAGCAGGGTCACCTAAGACCATCAGAAAACACAGATATTTACAATACAATTCATGACAGTAGCAAAATTACAGTTATGAAGCAGTAATGAAAATAATTTATGGTTGGGGGTCACCACAACATGAGGAACTGTATTAAAGGGTCGCAGCATTAGAAAGGTTGAGAACCACTGGTCTAAAGGATAGTGTCAAATACAAGTCCTCCAGCATATCTTGCCAGGTACCAGGATTCTAGTGGAAGACTCCTCTGTCCTGAATCCCTTGGCCACTTGGGTAATCCCTTGGGTTCCTTAGTGAACAGCAAAGTGAGTTCTCATACTTTATGAACAGCAGCACCACCATCATATGTAATGGGGAACACTGAAGGGCTTCTACTTTTTATTCTTTTAACAGGATGTTCCTCATGAGAAATGGGATCTAAAGGTCAGCACAAGTGACTATACTTTAAGCATCCATCTCAACACTGAGTATCCTGGCCAATAATTGGCCCTATCTGAACATTTTTATAGGCTCTTGGTCATTGCTAATGATTTGGCCATCTGTTATGGCAATGACAACAGTTGTTTAGCCAAAGTTGACTCTTTTGGTGTAGAAAAACTCTGATGATTTCTTGTTTCATAAAAATGCATAAAATAAAGATCATGCAAGTTCTTGCACTTACTATGGTCACAATACAAGGCACTACCAAAATATACCTTCCTCCTTTCAAAGTTTCATATTCTATTATTGATAGTAACCAAGGCACTCATTTCACTCTCAAAACTATACAATCCTGTATCCTTGAACAACACATTAGTGGAACATTTGGCTTCCTTACCAGCCTCAGACTATAGGCCTTATAAAGTATGGCTTTGGCTTATTTAAACAAGTTCAAATTCAGTTAATGGAAATGATGCACACTGTTGCCAACAGTCAACTAATAAAGGTGGGCTATAACGAAGAGTCAGACTCAATTTTCATTGTTTGACTGCTGACAAGCCCCATAACTCCCCTTTCTCTTTCTGCTCTATATTTGGAAGTAGATAAGAAGCTTGATGTCCCTCCTTTGGTACTGGTGGGAATTCCAAACCACTTAAGCCACATCCCATAGGAAAGAACTCTCACCCTGACCCCATCCCGTCTATCTACATCAATACCCTAAACACAATCTCAGTTCTCTGCTTTTTCAAGCCTTTCTTAGACCTGCTTGTGAGCATATTCTGGTTTGCCCCAGAAAGTCTCGTTTGTTAGTAACAAACCTTTTCAAATTCTCTTTATGAGAGTGTGGCATCATCAATCTTGATATCTAATGAAATCTTAAGTTTTAGAGGATCCATGTTACCTCTCTGGGGTGACCACAACAAAATGCATTTTGTTTATTTTGAATAGATACCTCTAATGGAACAACCTTTGGTATTATAATATAGTTCAATTGCATTATCATTATCAAACAGCCTTAATTCCTTCCTGAAAGCTTATCTTTTTTTATTTGGAGAAATAAAAATGCAAAATTCTAATTAAAACCCCTTAGAGCAAACTTTTTTTGCAGCTAACATATGGTCTTTCTGATATGGCTGGCTAAGCCTTATAAAAAAGAGAAAAAAAGTATATACTAGTATTTTCCTTTTTTCACAGTCTTTTCTGTGTGCATTTTATAAAATTTAAGTCCCCAGACATTTAAATTGTTGTTCCCTGTCAAATTAGCAACGTTATAATTGGTTCTGCTCTTAGTTTTTGTGTTTTTTTTTTTATCTTCAGTGGTTTATTTTCTCAAGGTTAAATTGTGAGTCCATACTATATTTAGTACATATTTCATGGAAAGTTTGTTCTTCCAGAACTTATACTTTCAGAGTATTTACATTTCACTAACTCAAATATACGTTAGAAAAGCCATCTGGCATTCAAAAACTATTAAATTTGCTCTCCATTTTTTCCCCTTGTAAACCTTAATAATCTCTGTTGAGCAATCAATCCTATTTTATTGACATTTGTGAACAGTGGCATTTTTGAGGAATGTCTAAACATCACCCTTTTGCCCAGGGCTTGTTTGATGATAGTGTAATGTTCAGGTTGTTAGTGTTAAAAAAGCTTAATAAATGTGGGAGCTATGTTTACACACATGACCCTAAGAGTAACCTTTGTAAACACACACACACACAAACACACACACACACACACACTTATTGAGAGAGTTAATGGTTTACAGGAAAGAGTTTTAACTAGTAAAAAGGGACTTGAAGTTTAGAGAAATAAAATGGGAGGAAGAGCAGCAGGGTTAGTAGTTGAGATCATCAATGCAGAAAAGAATGGATTCTATGTCCAGTAAAATTGCCACAGAGAACCAGCATCATGTCAGCAGAGTGTGTGCAAAAGGGAAGTTTCCTTTCATGTGGTGCCGAGGAGTTGTGTCCTGCTGCTGCTGGTGACACTTAGGGTACATATTGTTTGGCCACTGAGGACAGTTAGAGTGAGCAGCAAATAACCCTTCAAACTAAATCAATCTCCTTGGCTTCTTGAAACCCACTTTGGATTTAGACTCTCTTTGGTTTGGGTAAAAAAAGCTTATACTGAAATAGAGTCTGCTCTTTCTAAAATCATTATTAATTTTCTCTTTCCCCATCTCCTGACTTTTCTCAACATAGTAGAGCACTTTGTGTGGACCTCAATTTTCAAAACACACACACCTATTTCATTGGAATAATTTCCACAAATGTTCATTGCTTCCATTGAGTTCAAACCTTATTTGAGGCCAGGGAATAGATTATATTCATCTTTCAATTCTTTCCCTCTTGCATAGAATTTGATATAGAATGTCAAGTATATTTCTGTGTCGTGTTATCTTATTGGAAAAGTAAACAGACTTATATAGGATCATTAAAGAGTTGTTAGCAAGACGCTCCCCCCCCCCTTCTAACCCAGGAAATCCAGAAAATTTGCCTCTGATCCAGGGCACTACCTCACTGCAGCTGAACACTCATAGCTTTTCATGTGTCACATTTTACTACATATGATATTATATTACAATTACACACTGAAGAGTAAGCTCCTCTTTTTTCCTGGGAAAGATTGTGCAAGGTTTACCTTTGCATTCCACACAGAGTATTGTGCAGAGATGCATTTAATAGATGTTTTATTTGCTGTTTCTTTAGAAGGTATATTTAATACTATTAATATATTGATCACTATCCTAGATAAAATCTGGTTATTTAAGACTGTTTCCACAGTCTTTTGAACACAATAGACATTCAACAAGCATTTATTCAATTAAAGAATAAATAAGTATGTTGGGCTGGCAGAGTACTGGAAAATGTATAATTTGAAGTAGAGCAAGTATAACCATGCAAACAGAAATTAACTACACAGCTCACCCCATAGAGTCTTTCTCCTTGTACAGTCAGAAGAATCCATTTTGGGCACAGTTCCTTGACTTTAAACTTTCCTTGTCAAGACTTAAACACTCTACAACTTGCCTCTCAAGCTCTAGAGGTGATATCTAAAGCTTCCTGAGGAGACTGAGGGGAAGTGTGTCCTGCTCTGTGCATGCTCTTCCAGGGGTACTCAAACTTTTTAAACAGGGGGCCAGTTCACTGTCCCTCAGACCGTTGGAGGGCCGGACTACAGTTAAAAAAAAAAAAAAAACAACTATGAACAAATTCCTATGTGCACTGCAGGCCTGGGACTAGTCAGCTGCTAAGCAGGACAGGCAGCGGCACCCGGCGGGCCAGATAAATGTCCTCGGCGGGCCGCATGTGGCCCGCGGGCCATAGTTTGAGGACCCCTGCAACCCTGGAGGCGAGTCCTGTGTCCTCAACTATTCAATGTCATGCTGGAGAGGTTGCCGCTCAAATGCAGCCTGCTTCATGCTCTGCGGAGGTGGCCTGGCACCTCATTGGACACTGCCTCTATATTTTTGGCATTAGGGAATGTCTACGAACCTGGAAGTATAAGTTGACATGAACCATAATGAAAACTTTGTAACCCACACATATGAGGCTCCACAGCACTAACGTCCTTCTCTTAGCCTAGTTCCTGCAGGCGCATGGATGGCTAACCTTTTTCTATCTCCTCATAAGCTCTGATGTGAACCTTGCCATAAGCCATAGAGGGCCTGTCTTGGAGATGTGGCAAGTTACTGTACGGTGGGCAATACCTTGTAGACAAAGCACTTACATAGTTCTCAAATACATCTGACAGAGTTTTTCCTTTCCTCTCAGACCAGAGTATTTGCTGATGGAGATTAAAAATCTGTCTCATTATAGATTAGAAAATGAAGAGTTAATAGGTGCAATCTATGAACCAATGGACAGGCAGATTGGATAGAAATGTATGTCAACAAAATATTTCATCCAAGCTTAGGAAGAAGGTATTCAGGACCATGGACTAGCAAAGAAGATAGAAAAGGTCATAAAGAGTGAATTGGGATGGCTTCTAGAAATGTGTAAGCAGCCAAGAAAGGACAGAAAGAAGCACAAAAGCAAAGCAAAACAAAATAACAAAACCCTAATGTCATAGTTAAAATTCAGTGCAGACCACAGTAAATACAGTGGTATCCAGATTTCAGCTAAGCAACACTGGCCTTTGATACTGAGATAAAATTAGCTCAAGTTTTTATCCCAAGTTCTGTGGGGAGTCCCATCCCAATACATGCAAGGATTAAAATTCTCATGGTCATTTCTGGAAGATGTTTTTACCTCTGTGATACCCAGATGTTTTCTCCCACAATTCTTTGTTTTTGAAGCAGTGTTCATTGACAGCTTAGTAATACCAAGCTATTTTTTTAATCTCAGCAAGGGTCACTTCTTAAAATTAAGCATAGATCTTCCTAGTCCAGCCTGTGGCTGTTCTAGTGACCACTTTCTGTACTAGTGTCAGCCTCCTGATAAAAGTTCTCGCTTTCCTCTTTTTCTTCCTGTGTAAACTAAAAAATGTCCCCCTCAAAGGTATCCTCATTTTAATCCTGAAACCTGTGAATGTCACCTAATATCTGGTCCACAAAAGACCAATATGATCAAGTTAATGATCTTGAAACAGAGTATTCTGTCTGGCTCGACCCTAAATGCAATCACATGCGTATTTATAAGAAGGAGACAGTGGGAGAATTTACAAGAAGATATAAAGAGGAGAAGATAATATGCAGATGGAGCAGAAAGATATTTGAAGATGCTGACCTCAAAGATTACAGTGATGTGGCCACAAGCCAAGGAATGCCAGAAGCCACCAGAAGCTCAAAGAGGTGAGAATGGATTCTCCCCTAGAGTCTCCAGAGAGACCACAGCTTTGCCCATATCTTATTGAACCACAGTGACACTGATTTTGGACTTTGGGATTCCAGAATTGTGAGATAATCAATTTCTGTTGCTTTCTGCCATCAAGTCTGTGATAAGTCTTTTGCAGCAGCTACTGGAAACATACATTTTCACTCCTCTCCTTCCTCTGCCAGATTTTTATTCTCTGCTCTCTCTCACCCTAATTTTTGTTGTTGTTGTTGTTCCTTTACAGTTAACTGTCTCTTTGTGTGTACCCTGTTTTTCAGGATGCTCATGTAGGACGACCCACATACGTAGCAGTGTGCAGCGCACTGACAGCTGTGTAAACATGCACCAACTCTTCCTATAAACGTTGTCAGAAACTTAGGCAACATTGCATTTCTGAAGTAGAAATTTCCTGCATAAGCAATCCCACCCTCACCTTGAGTTCTGGGTAAAATGGTAATGAAGAAGCCTGAGAAAAATAGTTTTCCTTTTTAATTTTCAGCACATCTAAGGATTGGTAATCAGTATAAAAACTTATGACAAACAGACATGTAGACTTGGAAAAATATTTTGAAGAAATGGACAAAACAACTTCACATAAGATATTGAAAGCAAAAAAACGTCAAAAGCAGAGGAAACAAGCAGTCAGGCCATTTAATGGAGAAACATAGCTGATTCTGTAAACATTTCCAGTCCTTCTATCAGAGCAGAGATGGAATAAAAACTATTCTTACACCACATCATAGCTTGGGATTAGTTGTAAAGTTCAGTAACTGGTTAAAATATCTCTACATTTGATAATAATGAACTTATTGTGAGCTCTATCAGAGGGTGTTTCTCAGAGGCTCTGGAGGCACCTGTCCAACATTCAGCAGAGTCCCAGGCATTAACCAGGAGCTGAGTCAGGCTCTCTGATAGAACTGACACTTTATATCTTTAACAAACTGAATTTTAGAAGCAATAATCTTCAGAGTCAGGCTAAAATAGTCCCTTTTTGTTCCATACCTCAGTTTAAGACTCATAACATCTTCTCTAGTGAACACCCTAATGGGAATGGGTTGTGGTTTTTCTCTACATGGAATGGGCACTCCGTTTGAAATGGTATCTGGGTTGATCTACCTGGATTCCCAGCCATGCGGTAGAGAAAAAGAAGTGATTGAAACTATTTTTAAAGGCATCATAAGAGACATCTAAAAACCACTCATTTTGAGCTGAACTGCCAAAACCACTGAGCATTCCAATAAAGTCAAATCTTAAAAGAACCAAGAAGGAATATATCCCAAACTGCCACTGCTTTTGATTTTCACCCTTTCCTCTCAAAAGGCTTAGACTGAAGACCACTGATTTCAGCTCTCTGGATGATTTGGAAACTCCTGAGGTGTACAGTAAGACAGGCAGTAATTCTCAAGGTAACTAAGTCTGGAATCTCACAGGAGGAAATGAAACATGGCTTTTTATTTAGGAACAAAATTTCATAATGTAATGTGTATTTCCAACTCAGGGGAAAAAATGGGTATTTTGTTTTATTTATTATAAAACTTCTTTTTCTCTGATTCAGGTACGTTAAGAGAGACAAATTGTTCATTTCATTTTCCTGACTAGAACATTTGATTTAAAGATAATCTGTTAAAGGCTAGTAAAGCAAAAGTACCCAGGCTTTATTTTTAAGCTCATCCTACTATAACAGACCTGTTTTTATTCTCAAAGTAAAAACTTAAATATATGGTATATAGATTTGGAATTTTACTGTGTTTCCTAATTTTCACAGTTATCTGGAACCAATGCACCAGTAAACAATATTTATTAGCTGGTAAATACTACTTCTATAACTGATTATTTTGCAAACTACTCTCTCTGAAGAAGAATGGATTTTCATATCACTAGGAATTACCATAAAAATTATCTTTTTCATCACTGTTTACATAAAATAAAAAGTACTGTAAATTGAGGGAAATAATTAACTTTCAAAATGTAAAGAATTTTCCCCCCACCCCTTGGCAGGAGGACATTAGTTGTTTATAAAAGTTCCAGAATTTCTTCACCTAAGAGAACGCACCCTCTCTGTCACTGGGATTTTATTACACTGGGGATAAATCATGCACCCACGGCATGTTTTCATGGCACCTCCTTGTCAGAGAAGCTTGTTTTGCTTATCATGAGATGCTCAGGAAATTAACACTCTTCTGCTCTGAAAGGGTCACAGACAGCCCAGATTGGAGAACAGATTGCCTCTACAATTCCTTCATCCTTTTGTCACACCTTAATAATTATGCACCACAAGTACCACACTGAGTCCTCTTGTGAACTGCTTATGATCACAGTACCCAGAGGCAGCCGACATGAGCACAATGGATCTGGAGCATTAACTGGATCCCATCTTTTATCAGGTCCTGTGTACAAGGCGATGAATTGAAATGAAAGCGCAGCACTCCAAAGAAGCCCATGAAAAAATGTTCCTAACTTGATTATTGGAAAGGAGAAAACGGTGATGTATCATAACTGGAGACATTATTTCCATTGTATAAACATAAACAAATGACTTATAATAACCTCTTAGTTGAAAGAGACCACCACCATTGTTTTTCTTTACCTTAATAAATCATAATGAAGCATTTAAAGAAATAACTTGCTTGAACCAAAATAGAAACATAAAAAAATTAAAAGTCAAAGGTAGAAAGTTGATACTTCCATAAATTTTTTCTATGAATAAATTAGTGTGAATCTGTCAAAAAGTAATAAAATAATTATTTGTTTCAAAATATCTGAATTATATACGATTTATGTTTAATGTTAGACAATGAAAGCAAACCATCTTAAATGATATTAGTATTTATTCTAATAATGTTTATTTATTGAAACAGCAGTTTTACTTTCCCACTCTCTATGGTATTTTTGTGCAAATTTAGTAACCATTTCTTGCTGGTTATACTTTGGAGACCAATGTTAACTACTGATTGAAATAGTGTGTATAACATAGTATTTCTCTCTATCACAGCAGTTGGTAACCCAAAACTACACATGGCTGAGATAATTATTCAGAATAATTGGTATGCCAAGTTTCCTTTTAAAAAATTAAAATCATTTTTAGTTTGACAATGTATTCGTTTAGCACTTTTTTTTTCCTTTAAATGAATTCAGTGCCTCACAAAAGTGCTGGATTGACAGACTTTTGGAGAGGGGCTTCTGTTTATCCCTCAGATGAGGACAGCCTGGGCAGCAGCAGGAGGAGCTCCCACTTTTAGGCAGGTGGAACGCTCAAAAGAGAAAATTCACACTCCTGTCAATACCATTTAAAGTTCTCACTTTCACCCATTTCACATGAAATCAAGCATTTTGTGGTTGTGACTCACATCTCACTCTCCTTCCCATGCTTAACTGAAGTTTTTCCAGCCATTTCTAGAATTAATATAAATCTGCCCATGTCACTGGCTCAGGGTGAAAGCCTGCAAAACTAATACCGCATTTCTAAACTCCAATAATGCATCACTTTTTATCTGTGAAATTCTTCTTGTCTGACTGGAAATGAAAGAATATAAACTGAAGATAGTCAACAGGAATCTGGTTTGTTTTATGTGTGTAGACATAACAGATATTTGTTCAATCCAAAGACAGTGGTTATCGCTTTAAAGTTAAAGACCCTTTTTTTAGTTGAATTACCCATGTTCGAGGATGGGTAAAGCTCTAACCTGAGCTTTAGCATCCATAAGGCAAAACTAAAGTGCTACATTCAGGTTCTCCATGACCTCATCATGTTAAAATTAAAAAAGTATATAGTAATAATAAAATACTAGCTAATGTTAATTGTTTGGTCATAGCATTTGTTTGCCTATAAATTATTATTGGTGAAAGTTCCAGAGTATATTAACTAAATTATTGAATTTTGTAACAGATCTTGAGTACTTCAGATGCTTAAGCCCTAAAAATATGCCATGCAAACTTTCATGGAAGAGAAAAATATTTTAATTCTAAAAATATGAAAATACAAGTCTATTGATAATTAACATATAATAAAAATAGTTTTGATAATAGCTGTATAAATTGAAATCTGTCAATAAAAACTAAAATAGATCTGATAAAGTCCCACAGACTTTTAGTAAATCACTAATTTCTGGAGACAGTAGAAGTGTTTTAGTATAGGTGAATATATGTATTGTATATTTCACATAACAATAATATCATAAAGCTAACTATTTTCATTCCTAATATGAATGGTAGAGCAAAATAAAATTAAAATACATTTTTTAAATTCTCTATTATTTTGTATTTCAAGATTTATCCCCCTACTTTTTACCTCATTCAGTTTACCAGGTCAGCTCTGACTGAGTTTAGTTCTTTGACAGTGAAACTTTCCATTCTTCCTAGATATGACCACTTCACAAAAACCTTCATTCTTATTCTTTTCCAGATCCTGAAAAATTTTTTTCTCAGGAAAAAATCTATGAAAATGTCCTCTACTTACTACTTTCCAATATTAAAAATTTCAGATATCTATTATCTGAATTTATTATTTTATATTTTGTCTACTCCTGTGCTCCTTGGGATGACTCATTCTACCCATGTATAAAAACATGTTATCTCTTCCTTTATTTGGTGATGGCCATATGTTACCTGAATTTCCCCCATTTAAATTTCTACTAAGTTTAACTGCATTTCCTTCTTACAGTTTTTAACAGCTTTATTGAGATATAACTCATATGTCATACAATTCACCCATTAAATTGTATAATTCAATTAGCTTTATTATATTCAGAGTTATGTAGCCATCATTACAATTTAATTTTAAAACGTTGTTGTTATCCTGAAAAGAAACCTGCTACCTGTTATCAGTCACTCACAACACTTGTCCTCACCCCTCAACCCCTATACCCCTGGCACCTCTAAAATCACTAATGCACTCTGTCTCCACAGGGTTGCCTATTTGAGACCTTTCATTTTTGAGGTTCATCCACATTGCAATATGTACCGGTGCTCCACAGAACTGTGCAATGATTAGCACAATCTAATTTCAAAATATTTGTATTACCCAATAAGAAACCTTGTACCAAGGAGGTATCACCTCACACCTGCCAGAATGGCTATCATCAACAAATCAACAAATGATAAGTGCTGGCGAGGATGTGGAGAAAAGGGAACCCTAGTGCATTGCTGGTGGGAATGCAGACTGGTGCAGCCATTATGGAGAACAGTATGGAGTTTCCTCAAACAGTTAAAAATGGAACTGCCATTTAACCCAGTGACCTCACTTCTAGGAATATATCCCAAGAAACCAGAAATACTAATCAGAAAGAATACATGCCTTTATGTTCAGAGCAGCACAATTCGCCATAGGTAACATTTGGAAACAGCCCAAATGCCCATCAGCAGATGAGTGGATAAAAAACTTGTGGCACAGACCCTTCAGTCACAAGCCAACACTCTATCCACTAAGCCAAACCAGCCAGGGCGATAGCAATAGTTTAAGAAGGAAATATGATAGCTTAGATTTAGGATGGTGGCACTAGAGGAGGAAGAAAATAAACATGAAGGGAGCCCACGCCATCTTGAAGGGGAGAACAGCCTTTTTTAGGAACTCATCAACACCACCAACCAGACAGGCCTTGGAACTGACCCACGACCCAGCAGCCACTCCAGCCAAAATACTGCTACCCCAGCTGCAGACCCATGGACCCTGGGACCTCCACCTCCAAAGGAGCACCCCTTGGCAGCAGTAAGTGCATCTTCCCCCTCCCCAGCAGCAGAACTCCGAATTCCAGAGTATCCGGATTTGCGCGTTATCAGCCGCGCAGGGCACTCCACTCCTTAGGCAGCAGTTGGGAGCCCCTGAGAGCCCCCGAGGGTGTGATTCTGCACAGACTGCAGCCCTACAGTAGAAATTCCGAATTCCCTCTTCCTGTATAACAGCCCACATTCACCCCAGCTGCTCAACCGTGGAGCCAGGACCCCTCAGACTGCATCAGAACTCTGCACCCAGCAAGCGCACCTCCACAGAGGCGAAGTTCCAACAGGCAGGCACCCTGAGCCCATCTACCCACAGGGAGCTAGTGGGAGCCACTGTGAGCTCTCCCTGGGTGTGATTTTGAGCAAGCGGGAGTGCACTCCCTCCCCAGCAGTAGAAGTTTTGAATTCACTCATCCTGGATACCAGCCCACAAGGCACCTCAATTGCTCGGCTACACTGCCAGGGCCCTTCAGAGTCCTTCATTGTGCCTCGCTGGCAAAAGTACTGCAGGTGCTCCTGTGAGCCATTACTGGTATTAAGCACCTATCCACCACAGGTGCAACAGCAAAAGCTGGGTCTGCCCACCCCATGACTGCAGAACTCTGGGCACCACTGTCATGCCTTTCCAGAGAGCAGGCCCCCTGAGCCTCATCACCCCAACAGACGGTTCCTGGGTGCCACTGTGAGTCCCTGCTGGGCAAGTGTGATTTCAATTAAGGGTGCAAGACAGCAAAAATTGGGACACTCCCCTCCATGCAGCTGATTTCTAGACACCACAGTTGTTCCTCTCAAGCTCGCAGGTCTACATCAAGAGAACCCAAATAGCTCAAGTAGGGAGCTACAATAGATTAACAAGCCCAGGAGAACTGAGAGATTACGCCAGTAGCACCATCCCCAAAAGAACCTAGGTAGCAAAGCAATTGTATCTACAATTAAAACATTACAGGAAAACATGGGGAGACAACAAAGCAATCTCCAAAGGAAAGAAAAAGAGGAACCACCAGAAAGGGAGTGAAATGAATTTGAGGCTAACAGCTTATCAGAGATAGAATTCACAGTAATAGTTATAAGGATGTTTAAACAGATGGATGAAAAATACACACAATTCAATGACAAATACACACAACTCAATGAGAACTATAAGGAGCTGAATGAGAATGTCACCAACATGAAAAGAAACCAAGAGGAGATGAAGAATGACATAGCTGCAATAAAGAACACAATGGAAAGCCTAACCAGTAGACTAGAAGAGGCTGAGGACCGCATCAGGGAGTTAGAAGACAAGGTAAGAAAAAGCACACAAACACAGCAGCAACTGGAAAGAAGACTTAAAAAGCAAGTGAAGAGCCTAAGGGAGCTTTGGGACAACACAAAACAAAACAACATTAACTTAATAGGGATAACAGAAGGAGAGGAAGAGAAGCAGGGAATAAAAAACCTGTTTGAAGAAATAATGACAGAAAACTTCCCTGATATTGGCAAGAAAAAAACTATGCAAGTCTCAGAAGTACACAGAGTCCCAAACAAGTTGAACCCCAAAAGATTGACACCAAGACACATCATAATTAGATTGGCGAACACCAACAACAAAGTAAGAATCCTAAAGGTTGCCAGAGAGAGACAGAAAGTTACTTACAAGGGGTCTCCTATCAGAATATCAACTGATTTCTCAACAGAAACACACCAGGCCAGAAGGGAATGGAATGAAATATACAAAGTGATGCAAAGCAAGGGACTGAATCCAAGAATACTATACCCGGCAAGGCTATCATTCAAAATTGAAGGTGGAATCAGGAGCTTCACAGACAATAAAGGGCTAAGAGAGTTTATCACTACCAAGCCAGCAATGCAATAAATGCTAAAGGGACTGCCGTAAAAAGAAGAAAGAGAAAGGCAAAAAGAAACACAAACACTGGGGGGAAAATATGACAACAAACAAGTACTTGTCAATAATAACATTAAACGTAAATGGATTAAATGCACCAATCAAAAGACATAGGGTAGCTGAATGGATAAGAAAACATTGCCCATATATTTGCTGTCTACAAAAGACCCACCTCAGAGCAAAGGATTTACACAGACTGAGAGTGAAGGGATGGAAAAACATTTTTCAGGCAAATGGAAATGAGAAAAAAGCTGGGGTAGCAATACTTATATCTGATAAAAATAGACCTCAAAGTAAAGGCCATAACAAGAGATAAGGAAGGCCACTACATAATACTAAAGGGAGCAATTCAACAAGAAGATATAACTCTGGTAAACATATATGCACCCAATATGGGAGCACCCAAAATACATAAAAAACCTCTGGAAGATATCAAGGGAGAGATCGACAACAATACCATCATAGTAGGAAACTTTAATACACCACTGACATCACTGGATAAATCCTCTAGACAAAAAAAATCAGCAAAGAAATAGCAATTCTAAATGACACACTAGATCAGATGGACCTAACTGACATCTTCAGAGCATTTTACCCCAAAGTCACGGCTTATACATTCTTCTCAAGTGCACATGGGACATTTTCAAAAATAGACCACATATTGGGTCACAAGCAAAGTCTCCCTAAATTAAAAAAGATTGAAATCATATCAAGCATTTTTTCAGGCCACAATGCTATAATATTAGAAATAAAATACAATAAAAACGTTCCAAAAAATTCAAACACTTGGAAGCTGAATAGCATGCTACTAAACAATGATTGGGTTATCAATGAGATCAAAGAAGAAATTAAAAACATCCTGGAGACTAATGACAATAAAAAACACAACATTGCAAATCCTATGGGACACAATGAAAGCAGTCCTGAAAGAGAAGTTTATAGTTCTACAGGCCTACCTCAAAAAACAAGAAAAAATGGTAATAAATCATCTAACTCAACAACTCAAAGAATTAGAAAGAGAGCAACAAGAAAAGCCCACAGTGAGCAGAAGGAAGGAAATAATAAAGATCAGAGCAGAAATGAATGACATAGAGACCAAAAAAACAAAAACAAAAACAAAAGATCAATGAAACCAAGAGCTGGTTCTTCGAAAGAATAAACAAGATTGATGAACCTCTAGCCAGGCTCACCAAGAAGCAAAGAGAGAGGACCCAAATAAACAAAATCAGAAATGAAAGAGGTGAAATAACAACAGACCCACAGAAATACAAAGGATTGTTAAAAAATACAATGAAAAACTGTATTCTAACAAACTACACAATATGGAGGAAATGGACACATTCCTAGAAAAATACAACCTTCCAAAACTTACTCTGGAAGATTCTAAAAATATCAATAGGCTGATAACTATGGAAGAAATTGAAGCAGTCATCAAAAAGCTTCCAGCAAACAAAAGCCCGGGGCCAGACAGCTTCACAGGGGAGTTTTACCAAATATTCAAGGAAGAACTAAAACCTATCCTCCTCAGACTATTCCAGAAAATTCAAGAGGAAGGAACACTTCCAAGTTCCTTCTATGAAGCCAGCATCACCCTAATACTAAAACCAGATAAAGATAACACAATAAAAGAGAATTATAAGCCAATATCCCTCATGAACATAGATGCCAAAATCATCAACCAAATTCTAGCAAATCGAATCCAGCAATACATCAGAAAGATCATACACCATGACCAAGTAAGATTTATCTCTGAGATGCAAGGATGGTACAATATTCACAAATTAATAAACGTGATACATCACATAAACAAATTGAGAGATAAAAAGCATATAGTCATATCAATTGATGCAGAAAAAGCATTTGACAAAATCCAACACCCTTTCTTCATAAAAACTCTCAACAAGGTGGGAATGGAAGGATCATACCTCAACATAATAAAAGCCGTATATGACAAACCTACAGCCAACATCATAATCAATGGGCAAAAACTAAAACCATTTCCTCTAAGAACAGGAACAAGACAGGGATGCCCACTCTCACAACTCCTGTTCAACATAGTGCTGGTAGTACTAGCCATTGCGATCCGACAAGAAGAAGAAATAAAAGGCATCCAAATTAGAAAAGAAGAAGAAGTGACTGTCTTTTGACGCCATTGTATGTTCATGCCTCCTTTGTCAAATACCAATTGGGCATAGTGGTTTGGGTCGATTTCTGGGTTCTCTATTCTATTCCATTGATCTATATGTCTGTTTGCAGATGACATGATACTGTACATAGAAAACCCTAAAGACTCCATCAAAAATTATTAGACTTAATAAATGAATTCAGCAATGTAGCAAGATACAAAATTAACGCCAAGAAATCTATGGCATTTCTATACACCAATAATGAACTTACAGAAAGAGAGACTAAAAAAGCAATCCCATTTACCATCGCACCAAAAAAATTAAGATAGCTAGGAATAAACTTAACCAAGGAGGTAAAAGACCTATATGCAGAAAACTACAGGACACTGAAAAAAGAGATAGAGGAAGACATAAACAGATGGAAGAACATACCATGTTCATGGATTGGTAGAATAAACATCATCAAAATGTTCATACTACCGAAATAAATCTATAAATTCAATGCACTTCCCATTAAAATCCCAATGGCATATTTCACAGACCTAGAACGAACCTTCAAAAAATTAATCTGGAATAAAAAAAAAGACCCCAAATAGCTGCAGCAATCCTAAAAAAGAAGAATAAAGTAGGCGGGATCTCAATACCAGATATCAAGCTGTATTACAAAGCCACTGTTCTTAAAATAGCCTGGTACTGGCACAAGAACAAACATATAGATCAATGGAATAGAATAGAGAATCCAGAAATTGACCCAAACCATTATGCCCAATTGGTATTTGACAAAGGAGCCATGAACATACAATGGAGTCAAGACAGTCTCTTCAACAAATGGTGTTGGGAAAATTGGACAGATACATGCAAAAACATGAAACTAGACCACCAGCTTATACCATACACAAAAATAAACTCAAAATGGATCAAGGACTTAAACATAAGTTGGGAAACCATAAAAATACTGGAGGAATCCACAGGCAGAAAAATCTCAGACATATGCCGAAGGAACTTCTTCACTCATACTACTCTTAGGGCAATGGAAACTAAAGAGAAAATAAACAAATGGGACTACATCAAAATAAAAAGCTTTTGCACAGCAAAGGAAACCATCAATAAAACAATAAGAAAGCCCACTGCATGGGAGAACGTATTTGCCAATGATATCAACGATAAGGGTTTAACCTCCAACATTTACAGAGAACTCATACAACTTAACAAAAAGAAGATAACCCAATCAAAGATTGGCAACTGATCTAAATAGACACTTTTCGATAGAAGACAGAAGGAAGGCCAAGAGACATTTGAAAACTTGCTCAAAGTCACTAATCATCAGAGAGATGCAAATTGAAACAACAATGAGGTACCATGTTACACCTGTCAGAATGGCTTTTATCAACAAATCAACAAACGACAAGTGTTGGCGAGGATGCAGAGAAAAAGGAACTCTTTTGCACTGCTGGTGGGAATGCAGATAGGTGCAGCCACTGTGTAGAACAGTATGGAGTTTCCTCAAAAAACTAAAAATGGAACTCCCATTTGACTCAGTAATCCCACTTCTAGGAATATATTACAAGAAACTAGAAACACCAATAAGAAAGGATATATGCACCCCATGTTCATAGCAGCACATCAGCAGATGAATGGATTAAAAAACTGTGGTACATCTACACAATGGAATATTACGCTGCGGTAAAAAAGAAGGAGTTCCTACCATTTGCAAAAACAGGGATGGAGATGGAGAGCATTATGCTAAGTGAAATAAGCCAGGCAGAGAAAGATAAATATCACATAATCTCACTCATTTGTTGAATATAATGAACGGCATAGAGTGATGGACAAGAACGGATCCAGAGACTGAGCAACATTGATCAGAACCTCAAACCTCAGTGAAGGAGGGGGTCGGTGGGAGTAAGGGGGAGAGATCAACCAAGGGACTTGTGTGCATGCATATGAGCCTAATCAATGGACCCAGACAACAGGGGGGTGGGGCATGAGTGGGGTGTGGGGGATAATGAGGGGATAAGTACACATATGTAAAAGTAATAATAAAAATAATAAAAGTAGAAAAGAAATTGTGAGGTAACTAGAAAAAAAATTGGTGGTACATTTATACAACAGCTATAAAAAAGAAGGAACTCTTACCATTTGCAATAGCATTGATGGACCTGGAAAGTATTATGCTTAGCGAAATAAACCAGTCAGAGAAAGGTAAGTATCACATGATCTCACTCATACATAGAATTTAATAAACAAAATATACTGATGAAATAAAATAGAACCAGAAACATAGAAGCATGGAACAGACCGTAGAATTTTAGAGGGGAGTGATTAACCAGGGAACTTATATGCATACTAGAGACCCAGTGCACATATTCATGCATGGGTGGGGTCCCTCTGGGTAGTCTGCAGGGATAGGGCCAAAACCTGCAGTCCAAAGCTGCCTGCAGCTCCTACCTGCTGCTCCCGCTCACCCCAGCCCCACTGTGCCTGCCGCGGGCTAGCACCCAATCAGTCCTGATCGGGAGAGGCTTGCACTGCCACAGCAGTGCTCACCAACCATAAGCCCTGCATCTGGCACCCTCCAAAGTGGAGTGGCTTGTAGAACCGGGCTGAAACCAGCTCTCCAACATCCACCAAGGGGTCCCGGATTGTGAGAGGGCAGGCCAGGCTGAGGGATCCCACTGGTGCATGATTGGGCCAGGGAAGGACCATGGGAGGGCTCCAGGGTGTGTCTGGCCCTTCTTGCTCAGTCGTGATCGATGGGCCAGACCCCAGCAGCAAGCTAACCTACTGGTTAGAACATCCGCCCCCTGGTGGTCAGTGCATGTCACAGTAAGTGGTTGAGCAGCCTTAGCATATCATTAGCATATTATGCTTTGTTTGGTTGTTTGGTTATTCTGCCATTCAGTCTATTTGCATATTACCCTTTTATTATATAGGATATGTGTAACTCATGGACACAGACAATGGGAAGGTGAAAGCCTGGGAGGGACAGGTATGCCTTAGAGGGGGGTCAATGGGAAACACACACACACACACACACACACACACACACAGAGGGGATATCTGTAATACTTTCAACAAAAAAGGTAAATTGTAAAAAGTAAACAAAAACCTCGTACTTATTAGTAGTCATTGCTGACCCCTGTTCAGCTCTTGGCAACCATCAGCCTACCTTCTGTCTCTGTAGATTTGCCTATTTTGGATAGTTCATGTAAATGGGATCATATAATATGTAGTTTTCTATGAATGGCTTTTTTCACTGACCATAATGTTTTTAAGGTTTATCCATGTTGTAGCATGTATTAATACTTCATTTCTTCTTATTGCCAAATAAAGTTCTGTTGTATGGATACATCACATTTTATTTATACACTAGAGGCCCTATGCACAACATTCACATTTTATTTATACACTAGAGGCCCTATGCACAACATTCATTCACCCTCTAGTTGGGGGTGGGGGATCCCTCAATCCAGCTAGCACCCTTTCACAGTCTGGTGACTGCAGTCTGACATCCTTAGTGCTGGCGTGGAGGCTGGCTACAGTTCTCACCAGCCGTCAGCCCGGCTGGTAACTGAGCAGTGCTACCCCTGTGGGAGCACACTGACCTCCAGGGGGCAGCTCCTGCATTGAGCGTCTGCCCCCTCGTGGTCAGTGCATGTCATAGCAACTGGTCATTCTTCAGTTTGGTCAATTTGCATATTACTCTTTTATTACATAGAATTCACTAGGTAATGGGGATTTAAGTTTTTTTTCCCCCCATGTTTTATTTATAATGAGTCATGATGACATGAACCTTCATGCACAAGTTTTGTTTGGAAGTATTTTTTCCATTTTTCTTGGGTATATATCTAAGAGCGGAATTGCTGAGTAACATCATTACACAATCCTATATAATAAAAGCCTAATATGCTAAATGTCCAGTTGTCTGGGCATCTGTTCAATTAATCAAAGAGTAATATGCTAATGTTATGCTAAGGCCACTCAACGGCTCATTATGACATGCACTGACCACCAGGGGGCAGATGCTCCAACTGGCAGGTTAGCTTGCTGCTGGGGTCTGGCCAATCAGGACTGAGCGAGATGGCCAGACCTGCCCTGGAGCCCTCTTGTGGTCACTTCCCAGCTGGCCAACCTCCCGCATCCCTTTCTGGCCTCAATCGTGCACCAGTGGGGTCCCTTGGCCTGGCCTACCCCCTCTCACAATCTGGGACCCCTCAGGGGATGTTAGAGAGCTGCTTTTGGCCCAATCCTGCAGACCAGGCTGAGGGACCTCACTAGTGCACAAATTCGTGCACCGGGTCTCTAGTGTTTAATATTTCAGGAACTTTCATATTGTTTTCCAACACTTTACATTGTCAGCAGTAATATAAAAGTATTAAAATTTCTCCAAGTCCTCACCAAAATTTTTAGTTATCTACTCTTTTTATTATAGTCATTCTAGTGGATGGAAATGGTATCTTATTGTAGTTTTGATTTACATTTTCTTAATAGATAATAATGTTAATCATCTTATTACATATCTACTAGAGGCCTGGTGTACAAATTCATGCACTGCTGGGGTCCAGCCGCCTGCCCCAGTGGGGGCTGATTGAGGGTGGGACTTGTCAGGGCAAGGACCCGCAGGCAGTTTGCCGGCCATCCCCATCCGCAATCGGGGTGGGGGAGCCTGGTAGGGGGCAGGGCTTGCTGGGGCAAGGGGCTGCGGTTGTTTCAGTTGTTCTGCTGTTCAGTCACTGGGCTTTTATTATATAGGATTGGCCATTTGTACATCTTCTTTGGAGATACATCTATTCAGATCCTTTGCCTACTTTATGAGTCATTTGTCTTTTTGTGTTGCAATAGTCCTTTATATATTACAGACACAATCCATTATCACATGTACGATTTGGAAATATTTTCTCATTCTGTGAATTAATGCAAATAATGTTCAATTTTGATGAACTGAAAATTATTTTTTCTTTTGTTGCTTGTGCTTCTGTTATCATTAGGCTTTACCTAATATAAGGTAATAGAGACTTACCCTTTGTTCTAAGACTTTTATAGTTTTAGATCTTATATTTTTGGCTTGAATTAACTCTTGGTTCTGGTATAAGGAAGGAGTCCAACTTTCTTCTTTTGCATGTGGATATCTAATTTTCCTGCACCATTACATGAAAAGGTTATTCTTCTCCATTAATTTTTTGACATGCCAGGCAAAAATCATTTAACCATTAATGTAAAGGATTATTTTTGAATTCCAAGTCTTATTCCATTTATCTTCATGTCTATCTTTATGCTAATAGCAACCTGTCTTGATCACAGCAAGTTTATAATTTGTTTGAAAATCTGAAAATATGAATTCTCTGTTATTTTTCAAGATGCTTTGATTCTTTTGAATTACTACATAAATTTCTACCATGAACTTGTTAATTTTCTTCAAAACAAGCAATTGGTATTTTGATAATTGCATCAAGATTAATTTGGGTTTATTGACATCTTACTTGTATTAAGTCTTCCAACCTATGAAAGTGGGATGTCTTAATATTAGGTCTTCTTTATTTTCTGTTAAAATGTATTATAGTCCTTAGAAGACAGGTATTGTACTTCTTTTTTTAAATTCATTCATTTTTTATTTTATTCTCTATTGATGTTATTAAAATTGATTTCTTAATTTAATTTGATGATTGTTTATTACTAGTAAATATTAATGCAACTGACTGAATTTTTTATATTGAATCCTACAACTTTTTCAAACTAGTTTATTAGTTTTATTAGTTGTAATCACTTTTTAGTTGATTCATTCAGATTTTCTGACTACATAACCATATCAGCTTTTAAAATATATGTTTAATTCCTTCTTTAAAATTTGATTTGTATGTGTCTATGTATATGTAGGACCATATATATATATATATATATATATATATATATATATATATATGATTTGCCTGAGTAGAATCAACTAAAATATTGAATAGAAGTGGAGAGAGTGGACTTACTTGTCTTTTTCCTGGTCTTAGTGGGAAAACTTTCAGTCTTTCACTATTAAGTATGATGACATCTCTGTTTTTATTCATACACTAGAGGTCCAGTGCATGAAATTCATACATGGCGGAGGGGGGGTCTCTCAGCCCAGCCTGCACACTCTCCAATCTGGGACCCCTCGAGGGTTGTCCAACTGCCTATTTAGGCCCGATCCCAGTGGGATCATGCTTAAACGGGCAGTTGGACATCCCTCTCACAATCCAGGACTGCTGGCTCCCAATTGCTCGCCTCCTTGCCTTCCTGATTGCCCCTAACCACTTCTGCCTGCCAGCCTGATCACCCCATAACCACTCCCCTGCCAGCTTGATTGATGCCTAACTGCTCCCCTGACAGCCTGTTTGCCTCTAACTACTCTCCTCTGCAGGCCTGGTCACCCCTAACTGCCCTCCCCTGCAGTCCTGGTACCCCCCAACTACTCTCCCCTGCATGCCTGGGTCCCCCCGCAACTGCCCTTCCCTGCAGACCCAGTCACCCCCAACTTCCCTCCTCTGCCAGCTGGGTCACCCCTAACTGCCCTCCCTTGCAGGCCTGGTCCCTCCCAACTGCCCTCCCTTTCTGGCCTGATCACCCACAACTGCCCTCCTTTGCAGGCCTGGTTCCTCCCAACTGCTGTCCCTGCAGGCCATCTTGTGGTGGCCATCTTGTGTCCACATGGGGGCAGGATCTTTGACCACATGGGGACAGCCATCTTGTGTGTTGGAGTGATGATCAATCTCCATATTACTTTTTTATTAGATAGGATAGAGGCCTGGTGCATGGGTGGGGCCAGCTGGTTTGCCCTGAAGGGTGTCCCAGGTCAGGGTGGGGGTTCCTTTGGGGTGTGGGGCGGCCCAGGTGAGGGGCCTGTGGTGGTTTGCAGGGATCTGAGATTTATTTATCTTCTACAATTGAATCTTTGTAGCCTAGAGTGGAGCTAAGCCTTCTGCTTGCTCTGTGGTGGCAGCCATTTCTGTTGGGTTCTCTATAATTGAAACTTTGTAGCATTGAGTGTAGGCCTGGGCTGGCAAGAGCAGGCGGAAAGCTTGACTTCCTCCATTGCCAGGGCAACCCTAGCCTCCTGCTTTCTCCAACTCCATGGCTGCCACCATTTCTGTTGGGCTTAATTTATCTTCTATAATTGAAACTTTGTAGCATTGAGTGGAGGCCTGGGCCAGCAGTGGCGGGAGGAAAGCTTGGCTTCCTCCATTGCCAGGGAAACCCAAGCCTCCCTCCTGCTCTCTGTGGCTGCAGCCATCTTGGTTGGGTTTATTTGCGTATTCCCTCCTGATTGGCTGGTGGGCCTGGCTTGTGGTTATAGCGGAGTGATGGTTAATTTGCATAGTACTCTTTTATTAGATAGGATTCTATGAGGTTTGGTAATTTCCCTTTATTTATAGCTTTTAAAACAAATTTATCATAAAAGGATGTTAGAATTTTCAAATATCTTTTGTGCTCATTGAGATAATTATGTGTTTTTATCCTTTTTCTATTAATATGGTTAATTAATTTACTTTTATATGTTTAATCAATCTTGGATTTCTGGGATAAATCCAATTTGGTCATCATATTTCTTTTATATGTTGTAGAATTTGTTTTGCTGGTATTTTGTTGAGGATTTTTGCATTTTTTATTAATTAGAGATATTGATCTATTGTCTTCAATTTTCTTTTTTGTGATATTTCAGCCTGACATTGGTCTCAAGCTAATATTGACCTCTCAGAATGAATTATGAAGGAGGGAAAAGTAATATGCAATTATAATGTCTTTTATGATTACGTACATAGTCATATTTGCTAGCATTCTTTTTTTTTAAATTATTGAGTGTGTGTGTGGTTTCAAATTACTGCTGGATGCTTCTTGTATTCATCCTGATATACTCCATTAGTATTTCTTGTATAATGTATCTGCTAGGAAAAAATGCTCATTAAAAAAATATAGGTAGAATAATCTTGGTTGTAGGTTCTTGCTATTCATCACTTTGAATATTTCTTGCCACTCCCTTCTGGCCTGCATAGTTTATGTTGAGAAATCACTGACAGTTGTATGGGTACTCCCTTGTAGGTAACTAACTGTTTTTCTCTTGCTGCTTTTAAGATTCTCTCTTTGTCTTTTGCTCTTGGCATTTTAATTATGATGTGTCTTGGTGTGGTCCTCTTTGGATTCCTTTTGTTTGGGGTTCTCTGCACTTCCTGGACATGTAAGTCTATTTCTATCACCAGGTAGGGGAAATTTTCTGTCATTATTTCTTCAAATAGGTTTTCAATATCTTGATCTCTCTCTTCTTCTGGCACTTCCATAATTCGGATGTTGCTACGATTGAAGTTGTCCCAGAGGCTCCTTACACTATCTTCATATTTTTGGTTTCTTTTTTCTTTTTGCTCTTCTGGTTGGGTATTTTTTGCTTCCTCATATTTCAAACCTTTGACTTGATCCTTGAGATCCTCTAGTCTTCTGTTGAATCTCTGTATATTATTCTTTATTTCAGTCAGTGTATGCTTGATTTCTGATAGATCCTTTTCCATTTTTTTGGCATTCTCACTAAGATCCTTGAAGTTCTCACTAAGTTCCTCAGAGGTTTCTAGAAGATTATTGAGTAACTGTAGAACCTACAGCCAAGATTACTCTACCCAGCAAGTAATCATGTAGAATTGAAGGTCAGATAAAGAGCTTCACAGACAAGAAAAAGCTAAAGGAGTTCATCACAACCAAACCAGTATTATATGAAATGGTATTCTTTAAGAAGAGGAAGCAGAAGAAAAAGGTAAAGATAAAAATTTATGAACAACAAAGTGACAACAAATACATATCTATCAATAAATGGATCTAAAAATCAAATAAATAAAAAATCTGAGGACCAGGTTAAACTGGTAAATGTAATAGAATCAGGGGCATGTAAATGGAGCAGACTGACAATTCTTGGGGGGAAGGTGAGATAGGGAGGTGTGGGAAGAGATTGGACAAAGATCTTATATGCATGTATGCAGTACTTATGGATGTGGACAGTGGGGTGGCAAGGCCCTGGGGTGGGGTTGGAACCAGATGGAGGGGAGCTATGGGGCAGGGGGAGAGACATCTGTAATAATCTGAACAATAAAGATTAAAAAAATAAAGTAAAAAAAAAATCTGGGTTGTTTTTTCAAAAACTTTTTTGAAAGTATCCTATATAATAAAAGCCTAATATGTAAATTGTCCCCTTGGCTAGGAGTTCAACAGGGAATTCAACCACTAGGGGCAGCATGGAACATGGTGGGCATCGGCAACACAGCGCTGGCAGTGGGTGGCAGTGGAGGAGCTGCTGGCCCTGATGGGCCCCCAGAACAGCAGGACCTCAACAGGATGGTGGAGCAGATGAGTGGATGGTGCCAGGGCAAGGTGCCTGCAAGTAGGGAAGTGGGGGCCTGATAGCCTCTCTGATCGCCCAGCAGACAGCGACCAGTGGCAGAAGTGGTGGGCAAGGTCGCCCTCTGGCTCCCAGGCATTGAGGGAGCTGGGTGGGGGCCTGGTGACTCAGGCGGAGGGGGATATGCTGGGGCCCAAGGGTCCAGGCGCTGCCCAGGGCCCAGAGGTCAGTTGGGACTTGCCCTTCCATACCAGAGGTTCATGCTTTGATTGCCGGCCAGGCCTAGGGACCACACCTATTCACTAATTTCATGCACCGGGCCTCTAGTTACTAATTATAAGATTCTATATTGAAGGGTTTTTCTTTCAGCACTTTGAATTTGTCATACCACTGTCTTCTGACTTCCATTGTTTCCTAAGAGAAGTATATCTTCTTATTGGAATTCCCTTATATGTGACACATCAGTTTTGCTTGCAGCTTTCAAGGTATTTCTCTTTGACCTTGACTTTCAAAATTCTATTATGCATGTTCTGTTTCAGTTAATAATGTTCTAAACTTCTCTGAGGGTATGTTTGTTTTTCCTTATATTTTTTCTCTATATTTTTTCGTTGCATAATTTTTATTGACTTGTCTTCAAATTCACAGATTTTTGAGTTCTGCCAGATAAAAGAATTTACCTCTGTAGTAAGTTTTCATTTTGGTTCTAATAATTTCAACTCCAGAGTTTTCATTTAACATTTTTCTATCTTTTTATCAGTATTCACTACTTAACAAGACACTGTTATCATGCCTTTCTTTAATTGTTTAAGCGTGGTTATCTTTATTTCTTTGAAAATATTTATAAAAGCTGAATAGAAGTATTTGTCTTCTAAATGCATCATTTGGTACTCACAAAGGCAATTTATATAGCCTGTTTATTTTATTTTTTTCTTGTGTACAGCTCACATATTTCTGGGTGTGTGTGTGTGCTTTTTTCCCACTACTCATAATCTCTTTGTTAAAGCTATACATTTTTGAAAACATATGGTAGTAACACTTGATCCTGACTTTATTCCCTCAGTTTTATTGTTTGTTTTTTGTTTACGTATTTAGGGACTTGGCTGGACTATCTTAGTGAAGTCTATTTCTCTCACAATGTACAGCTTCTGAAATTGGTCTTCGGAGGATGCAGCCTTGGGCTTGTGCACAGCGCACCCTGGACCTACACAGAGGCAACCGCAGTTTCAACTGAGCTCTTTGACTGTCTCTTTTCCTCATCTCCCTGGTAAACTTTGAATGGTTTATCTACAGTGGCATCACCTTCAGTTCCCTTCCACTAATTGTGAGCTGATTGATAAACTATTTTCAACAAATCCCTGGAGTATAAATTCTTCAACATTTTTATCAAAATAAAGTATGGCCCCATTTGCAGTGGTAGACTCAAGAACTTCTTTCAGGTCAGTCTTTGAAACTTGCTTTAACTCCAGGAGGGATCTGTTGTCTAATTATTTCCTTACTCCTCATGTTAAACTTCGAACTGGTCTACTCCAGTAATGGAGATTGTTGTTGTCTCCTCTTATTGTTCTGCACCGAGATCTCCACTGATCTTAATTTTGATGTTAGCATGAATGTTTCTCCTGTGTTTCAAATAAAGTAAATTCTTCTAGAGAGAGCTATAGCAATTTATGTTCTCTCAGACTGAATCTGTCCCTGTGCAGAAACTCTATGCTACTGCTTCAGAGCTGGAGCCAGGAACAGTGACCTGCAACACTTTCAGCGACAACTTTACCTTAAGACTGGGCACTGTATTCTTAGCCAGGCACTCCTGTGTCAGAATTTACTAGTGCATCTTACAAGTGGATAGAAGAAGGAGCTCAAGACTTCTTGGCTGTGTTTCCTGAAATGGAATTTCTGCAACATAGATCTCAAGGGAGAGTATGAGTAATGATCACAGCCTGTCTTTCTCAGGGAGCAACCATCACCTAAACAAGAAGCTGGGAGAAGAGTGAATCTTACCTTCTTGGTTGCACCTTCCTGGATTAGAGCTTTTACCACACGGAGCTGAGGAAGAAAAGGGAGCAAAGACTAAAATTGCATACATTCTCTACAACTTGTTTAATCATGTTCAGGAATGGTGACCTGAATTTCCAAATTGTAAGTCTAAACCACATTATTGTACAAAGACATGAATATATTTGCAATACGCCTCCAGTAATATTTACAAGGATAAATATAGTTATCTTTTATTGAGCACCTAAAATGTGTTAAATTTTCATATATAAGCATTTTTTACTTAACCAAAAAAAAAAAAGTCTTCCAGTCAGATCCTGGAAACACAGTTTTACAAAGAAGAAATGTCAGAAGGAAAAGAGAAGACAAGTAACTTGTTCAGTGATACACAGCTGAATTACATGTTCCTGTAAAATACTTTTTCTTATTTCAAAGTCCATGAGGTCATGCTTCACATTTAGTTAACAGTTAGTATCAACAGCATATTAGAATATTTTTAGGGACTACATAACAACAAATCTGATGCAATATTAAGGTAAGCAACTGAAGCCATTGCAAATGTTCTGATCAAGTGATTTAGCCCAAATACATAATTTTTCATTTGCTGAAAATGATGCATTTAAAATTATTTACTTAGACAAAATCAAAATTAGCAGGTAATAATCCTTTATTCATGATATTCTGCATTTAATATGGTAGAAAAGTAAAGTTACCAGTTTTAGTTTATTTTTTTCCCCATATCTGACATGTTCTTGTTTTCAATTACTATCTTCTCTTTCATTCTGTACACAGAGACTATGCTACACAGTTTACAAGAAGGAATCATTGTGGTCTAAGATGCCAGACCCAACATCATATTTCTTGGCTCTAATATCATTAGACAATCATATTTCATAGCTGTGACAGCAAGGCTATGACAGATGACACTTTGAAAGTGTTGGGGGAGAAAACTCATATAGCACTTAATCAAGTGGTTGCAATGTCTAAAAGGATTAAAGTCAAGCAGGCTATAACTCATAAAATTATGTTTCCTATTATTATCTGAAAACTGACAGTGAAATATGTCTATCTGAAATGTGTGTATGTGTGTAATTGTATGCATTTTCAAAAAATATTTTTACAAGACAAAACCAACATGGTTTCTCAGAGAACTTTGCATATTTAATTTTTTAAAGTATATCTATGTATTTAGGTACCTTTTATGTGTTTTGAAAACTTGAAATAGTGACCTAACTATCAGCACTATTTCTTAAGTGGTCAGTGTTAGACTGTTGCATGGTTTCACAAACAGCACACACACACACACACACACACACACACACACACAACAAAAGCAATGGCAATAGTCTGTAAGCACAGAGACATTTATTGATATATTTTGTAGTGCTGTAATTCTGCAAAGTAGATGCAAGCAGTTACAATACTAATTGATTGCCTATGGTCAGAATAGTATTTCCCTTTACTGTCATTAAAAAAATTTATGTTCACTTACCATGGCTTAAAAAGCAAAGTTGGTGAGAGGCTTATTTGACAATTGAGAACTCCTTTAGTAAAGAAGCTTACAACATGCTTTTCTCCAAAGCAAAATTTTAAAAATCTGATGACTATATCATAGCTTTTTCTTTCTAAATATTCAGCAAGAAAATATATTGTCAGATTATTGTTTCTTGTAACAAGCCTGACATTTTCAATAGAAAACTATAGGCATGATTGACTATGATGTCACCAAACCTCTCTCTTAGTATTTTGTCCTCCTTTATAATTTTCATGGTCTGTTGTAATGAAGATCTATTTTGGGTATATAGTAATATCACCTCTGATTAATTTAATTATCCATAAATTGTATCTCTTAAAAACAAGTTATTTAATAAAAATTATTTATAAAGAGTGAAAATAGATGTCACAGACTTGCATAAAGATTCTTACAATAACTAAGACACCTTGAGTCCACAAGGTGTATTATGATTTCTTATCCTATCTAATAAAAGATTAATATGCAAATTGACCATCACTCCAACACACAAGATGGCTGCCCCCATGTGGTCAAAGATGGCTGCCCCCATGTGAACACAAGATGGTGGCCACAAGATGGCCAGCAGGGGAAGGCAGTTGGGAGGAACCAGGCCTGCAAGGGAGGGCAGTTGGGGCTGATCAGGCCTGCAGGGGAGGGCAGTTAAGGATGACCAGGCTGGCAGAGGAGGGAAGTTGGGGCGACCAGACCTGCAGGGGAGGGCAGTTAGGGGTGACCAGGCTGGCAGGGGAGCAGTTAGGCATCAATCATGCTGGCAGGGGAGTGGTTAGGGGGTGATCAGGCTGGCAGGCAGAAGCAATTAGGGGCAATCAGGAAGGCAGGCAGATGAGCAGTTGGGAGCTAGCAGTCCTAGATTGTGAGAGAGATGAACCGGGCAGTCGGACAACCCTTGAGGGGTCCCAGATTGGAGAGGGTGCAGGCTGGGCTGAGGAACACACACCCCCGTGCACGAATTTTGTACACCGGGCCTCTAGTCTATACTAATAAAAGGGTAATATGCTAATTAGACTGGGTCAACTGGATGTCTTCCGGACATCCCACTTCCTCCCTCACAAAGCCACGGTGGTGGGGGCCAAGGCAGAGGCAGTTAGGGGCCATCAGTTAGGGGCACAATCAGGCCAGCACAGAGGAGCAAGCAGTTAGGGGGCTACTAGGCCAGCGTGAGGGAGCAGGCAGTTAGGGGCACAATCAGACCAGCACAAGGGAGCAAGCAGTTAGGGGCAAGATCAGGCCCGTGCAGGGGAGTAAGCAATTAGGGGTGCTATCAGGCCAGCACAGGGGAGCAAGTAGTTAGGGGGGGACAGGCCTGCATGGGGGAGCAGGCAGTTAGAGGCACATTTGGGCCGGCATGAGGAAGCAAGCAGTTAGGGGCGCTATCAGGCCAGCAGGGGAGCAGTTAGGGGGCAATCAGGCAGGCAGGCAGAGGTGGTTAGGGGTGAGGCATTTAGGGGCACTCAGGCAGGCAGGCGGAGGCATTTAGGAGCACTCAGGCAGGCAGGCAGGCAGGCAGAGGTGGTTAGGGGAGATCAGGGAGGCAGGCAGGAAGGTGGTTAGGAACCAGTGGTCCCAAATTGTGAGAGGGATGTCCAACTGCCAGTTTTGGGCTTAAACTGGCAGTTGGACATCCCCCAAGGGGTCCCAGATTGGAGAGGGTGCAGGCCAGGCTGAGGGACACCTCCTCCCGTGCACAAATTTCATGCACTGGGCCTCTAGTCTAAGAAATAATTGCCTAATCCAAGGTCATAAACAAGTTCCTCTAAGTTTTCCTCTAGATATTTTATAGTATTAGCTCTTACATTAGGCACATGCCTCATTTAGAGTTAGTTTTTGTGTATGATTAATATGTTCAAAATTAATTTTTTGCATACATATATTCAACTGTATCAGCATCCTATATAATAAAAGCCTAATATGCTAAGTGTATGGTCGACTGGTTGGCCGTTCAACCAATCAAAGAATAATCTTATCTAATAAAGAGGGAATATGCTAATTGACCATCACACCCACACAAAGATGGTGGCACTCACAGCCAATTAGGAGGGAATATGCCAATTGACTGCCATGCCCTCAAGGATGGCAGCACCCACAGCCACAAGATTGTGGCACCAAGTCCCACCAGGGCAGCAGGCATGCAGCACAGCTGCGCCCGCTCCCAGGTGGGTCCAGCCACTCCACATGCCTGCCTCTGGAGTCCCCCAGCTCCCTCTGCCCCCCAGCTGCCCAGGGATGGCCCAAGGTACAGGAAAGCCTCAGATGGTGGCTGTTCAGCCTCCCAGGGCCGGCCCGAGGGACAACCAAATGACTGAACAAGCAGGCTGCGTTGGGTGACTAGGCCAGCAGAAGGGTTAGTGAGGACGACCAAGTGACTGAACAGCAGGCTGCGTGGGGTGACCAGGCTGATGGGGGGGCAGTTGGGGGTGAATGGGGGGGCAGTTGGGGGTGAACAAGCCAGCATGGGGAGCAGTAAGAGGTGACCAGGTTGGCGAGGGGGTGGCAGTTGGGGGCGACCAGGCCGGTAGGGGAGGGCAGTTAGGGGTGACCAGGCCAGTAGGGGAGGACAGTTAGGGGCAATCGGGCTGGCAGGGGAGCAGTTAGGTGTTGATCAGGCTGGCAGGGGAGTGGTTAAGGGTTAATCAGGCTGGCAGGCAGAAGAGGTTAGGGGCAATCAGGCAGGCAGGCAGGCAAGCAGTTGGGAGCCAGCAGTCCTGGATTGGAGAGGGATGTCCAACTGCCTGTTTAGGCCCCATCTGGTGGACATCCCTCCTAGAGTCCCAGATTGGAGAGGGTTCAGGCTGGGATGAGGGACACACATCTCCGTGCACGAATTTTGTGCACCGGGCCTCCAGTCTATAATAATAAAAGCATAATATGCTAATTAGACCTGACATCTTTCCAGACAATCTTCCAGATGAAGCCGGGGCTGTAGCGATGGGATCGAGGCAGCCACCACGGCTGCGCAGGAGGGATGGAGGCAGCCGCTGTGGCTGTGAAGGCCTACTCTTGCATCGGGCCTCTAGTATTTCTAATAACATGAAACAGGCTTCAAATTAGTAATTTCATGAAGGAAGTCTGATTTTAGGAATAGCATCTGACATTGTATTTACAGTATTTGCACAAACATTATTAAAATTAAAGTATATCTTGCCAGCTTTTACCTTGTATATAATCAATGATGTCATATATTTTCTTTTCATAATAGTGGGAATTTGCTGCTTTTGTGCAATGTGTCAAACAAACAAAAACTCTTAAAGTTGGTATAAAACTGTTTCAAATTAATTATAGAAAGGTATTTAGCATATGATACTCAATTTCTGAATTAACTACTTAATATATAAATTTATTTGCTGAAGGTATCTTCTCTTGATTAAGGCTTATTCATATGTGATAGAGTCCATTACATTCTTTGTCCAGAAACTATGAGTTGTGAGGCCAAGGAAGAAAATCTTAAAGCAATCAAAGAGAAATCACACTTTTTAAAGTTTAAAAGCAAGCAGGCAAGCTTATAATGTGATGAGTGCTATATTAAACAACAAGAAATTATAGTAAATATAATCTTCATGGTCACCACTTAAAAAGAAATAAAGTCTTCTCATTTCTCCTCCTAACTTCAAAAACTGTCCAACTGGTTTCCTCACTCCAATCTTGCTTCTAATCAAACAATTTTCTTCACTGTGCCTAGAACTACCTTCTTAAAAGGCAATATTACAGGTGTTACCTCTGAACTTGGAACTCTTCACTTGCTCTCCTTTACTTAGATGGTAAAGTCCAAGTTTATGTTCAAGGCATTAAATATCCTTCAGGGTCAAGGGCTGCTTGCCCTCCTACATACTTTGTATGATTCTAATGTATCGGACAGCCTTCACCTCAAAGCCTTGCATGACTGCTCCCTGGAGATTCTGATCTTTCTTCATCTTACTCCCCTTTGTCTTTCACTACTGCTGAGGAGCCCTGTTCACTGAGAACTCTCCGAACCCCTTAGTCCATGTCTCCATTCCCTTTTCTCATCAACCTCTTGTGGTGTCCCATTCAGGCACTATTTCTCGCTTTAGCTGGAATCTAACATCTTCCTAGTTACCAAGAGTCATACCTTACGGTAGGTGACTATGTGACACATGACAATCACTCAATAACTATTTTTTGGCAGATGCATAAAGGAATAAACATATTGAATTGAACATCAATCGTCTTTAAAATAGTTCAGTCTCAGTGATATTTCCACAAGAGGCCAAGGAAGACGAGCTGCCAGACTTTCAAGGTCTCAGCTGCTGGTCAGAATAGCTCTGCCCCTAATGTTGTCCCAGCTATCCACCTCTGACTCAGCTTCATTGACCAGACTGCAGCTCGTATGTCTGGACATTCCACGGATCCCTTTGCATGACCACCAGGCAGCATCGCCTTTTATAACTAATCTCTTGGAAAATGTTTTGAATAATAAACTAATAAGTTCCACTCTGCCAATGTTTTCATCCAATGTATATTTCATTTTTTAATCCCAGTTGTTGTTTCTTTTCCTTACCACCCACTTGTGTCACTCTCCAACTTGATCATGGGATACTTAATTATACCTTCCACTCTATTCTTCAGTGACCCAGATTACTTCAACCTTATTTAAATCAGATTGGATGATGGTCTGTGTAATATCAACCCCGAAGCCAGATGTTGCCTTTCCCTGCTTTAGGTCAGTAAGTGGCTGCCTGCCTCATATGTGGAAACGAAAAATTTGTCTCAGTACATTCTCAACGAAAACTCACAGGACCTGAAAGTTTTCACATTTATGAGTTTGCTATGGTATAAAGCACAATGACTTCCTCACTTTCCTAAAGAGGTAATTTATTAACCCACAGATATTCACCAATGAATTAACAGATAAATTCCTTGGAGAAAAGAGCCATAGTGAAATCCTGAGCAAAGTGCTATGAGGGAATAGTAACATTCAAGGAAGAAAGAGAAGTGGGTTTTTAATATCCTAAGGGAAAAGCTAAGGATGGTGTGATCCAGGGAGAGGTGAGTGCAGTGGGATCATAGGCAATTTGACAACAACAACAAAAAGAGGTTTTAGAAAATCAAACTATACTTACAATATTTTATATTTCCTTTATTAATCTTCCAGCAAGTTAATGGGTATCCTTCCCCTTATCTCAAATGAAATTTTTATAAAATACAATAGAGGGTTATAGGAGTAAGTCAAGTGATCACACTCCGTTACTATCTATCAGAAATTGTGATCCTCTATAAGATAACCCACTGAGTCAAAGATTGTGTCAGAAATGCTAATAGCATATCTTTGGAGTTCTCTGGATATTTATGTTTTTATATATGTTTGTAGTCAAATCTCTATGAAATAGTTATTATAATGAAAACTTGAGAAAATATCAAAGGAGGAATTTTTTTTAGGAATCTTACAAACAATAAAATCATATTACTTTCAGTCTTCTTTACATAAAATACTTTAGACACTGTATCAGTATCAACAATAATTGCAGTCATTGGAATAGTAAAAATTATCACACCTTCATGACATCTATTTAAATGTGTTATTCTTCTTTTTATGTTTTTATCTGTACGCATAGGTGCTTCAATAGAACCTATCATATGATTTTATTCAATAACCTGACCAAAGAGCTAATTTGAAACATTTGTATTAATTAATTGACCTTGCATTGTTTTGTCTTAAAAAATGTTAGTCTCACATCTCACTTGAAAAGTGAAATTTCAAAAACAAACCATACCTAGTCAGTTTCCTTGTTCCTCCCATTACATTTTCACCAACATAGTAGCTCTCTATTAGATTTTAAAACTCTAGATACATGTCTGACCATTGACTTGAAGTTTAATTTGCATCATAAGTTAAAATATTTTGGGAACATTCCCAACTATATCATTTCTAATTAGAAATAAAAATATCAAAATACATTTAACTCTTTCAATTATATTTTATTGCACTTATTACATTATGCACTATATTAAAACAGCAAAATATTATTAAACAATTCTGTGTAAGAAAGTACATTTTTATGTTATAAAATTGTTTCCAGGCTTTGACCAAAAACTATCTACATTATTATATCTTGCCACCAATATTCTGAAGTCTCTCTTCAGAGTTTAAAAATAATAAAATAATTTTAGAAAAAACAATGTAGAAGAAACAAGATACTATCTGACATGAATTCTTTTCAGTTTTAGAAAGATGATTTATTTTTAATTCTTGTCATGACACCGTAAAAGCAGGCAGAGCCCTTCAGTCCCATGATGTAGGAAAATCTTATTGGAATGAGTGTTTTTTGGTTATGCTGTTCATTCTTTCAATGCTGGATTCCAAAGCCAGTGGTTTAATTGTGTCGATGACTAACTTCCATTGTGCAAAGAACTTAATTACATACTGTGGTTCAGTTTCTATTTTGCCAGGCAGTCATTCATCCATAAAAGAATCCTGTACAAAGTAAGTGGTAAAATGCAAAAGAAATTGAAAGCACATGATTGTAGTCAAGAAGCAAATAAGTAGCTTTCAAAGCAAAGCCAGGCTACTTTAACTGGAAACTGGATTATACTCCTAACACAAAGAAAAACTTGTCAGCCAAGGAGAAATATTTTGTAATTTTGCTTATTGTCCAACATTATAACATTATTTGAACCAACTTTTTCATTTCTGTTTACTGGTCAATTAGTGAAATTCAAATGAAACTGAATTATTTTTTAAAGCCATAAAATGTTAACAAGTGATAATATTGTCCTTTGGCGAAATGTGGCTATTCCCCATCTCTTATGTTGTAAGATAATAATTGCTCTATTATATTTATGATAGTGGCTCCTTGGAAACTAACAGGGTAGCTTTGTAATAACCCTGGGTTATTATGGCAGACAGAATTCAAAGATCAGGGTAGTTCCTAAAACTTTCTTTTGCTTTACTGCTGCTTTGAGTTTAGCTTATAATAACAAGATATAATCATGAAAATATTAGATGTTCTCTCATGTCAGTATTGGTTTCAAATTTCAAATCATTAACTCTGCAATATATTAAACGTGAAAATGCTTAATTGAAGCAGGTATTTTAATCTGAGCATAACCTACACATCCTAGTTAAAGTAGGCCTCTAGAGGTCAGAGGATACAATGTACCCTGCAACAGATAATTATTTCACTCATTATGCTCTGTTTTTGTAAAAGAGACTACAATTTAACTCAATTGTATTTCAGGTACTTTATTTCAGCAGTTGTCATTTGCCATTGAAATTTGTGTTAACTTGCAGTTCATTTATGTACCAAGTTGCTTTATCTTCAACTTAAAACATGTAAAATTTAGCAAATAGAGATGATAAATAACAAATTCCCAGAATTTGTCATTGGTTTGAATGTGGGAAGGACATGATGAGAGGGACAGATTTGATGAGAGCAGGAAGGGTAAAGTTATTGACTTTGCAACCAAATAGGCCTGGAATTTGAGTTCTGAACTCTGCCAAATATGGGCTTTTGACCTTGAATAGAGAATGCAGCGCTTCTAAGTGTTCATTTCCTCATGTGTGACACAGCGTGCAGAACTAATGGGAGCATTACATGAGATACTGTGCATACCATCCTCGGCACGTAGTAAATGCTCAGTAAGTCTGGGTTGAATCGGCTCCTGAAGTGGGCCTGCAGTGGGGAGAGCTATCCTGGCTGCTGGAAGCTGCAGTGCTGCCAATGACCCTCCTGAAGCAAAATCTTAGGAAGGAAGTCCTTGCTGAGGACTATGAAAACCATACACTTGTATTCAGAAGACTTTAAGAATCAAGGAACTGCCAAAACTGGTTTGGCTCAGTGGATAGAGCGTCAGCCTGCAGACTGAAAGGTCCCAGGTTTGATTCTGGTCAAGGGCATGTACCTGGGTTGCGGGCACATCCCCAGTAGGGGGCGTGCAGGAGGCAGCTGATGGATGTTCCTCTCTCATCGGTATTTCTCTCTATCTCTCTCCCTTCTTCTCTGTAAAAAATCAATAAAATATATTTAAAAAAAAGAATCGAGGAACTGCCTAATCCTGAATTCACTTTTTCTGTTATTTATAAATTTACTTATTTACCTATTAAGAAAAACATATTTCTCCGAGGATAGCCATGATACATAAGCTCAAGGATCAATTTTATTTTACATTTTCTCTATAAAGTTAAGCAAGTTTTCTAAGTAGGAAGGTAAGGTATTCCCTGGTATGTGTTTTTGTTGTTTGCCAGATTTTTCCAAGAGGTGAAGTGGCAGATGGGGGTGATAGCAAAAACTAGTGAGCTAAAGGCTATGTAGAAGAGGCTAACATTTTGGAATAGGGTGGTGAGTACCTAAAAGTAATCACTTTTATCCTAGTACTTACATAGAAATGAAGTTCACAAAATTCAAAGAAATCAGAGAAACTGAAAATGGCACAGAAAACATTTCCTTAATCACTTAAATATTGGGAAATGAAAAAATTAAGAATTATTTTGTGTGGATATGAGAAAAGAGTTGTTTTCTAATATGGGGATTGAAGATTCTAAAATTTTTGTTACTTAGCATTTGGTCAAATGATAGACAATAATGGTATAATTGACCTTGAATAACTTAGAGCACTAATGAGGAATAACCTAAAATTAAAGGAGATCTAAAATCAAGAAAGTTCCTAAGATAATAGAGGAACTATCCCTAACTTTTTAAAAATCACAGATTTTAGCTTTGATATTACCTATGAAATCTTAGGTTATTTAGAAATTAACCCATATCTTCATTATCCTTAAATTATAATCTAGTTTCAAGGCAAATTTCATATTTACTAGATAAAAAAATAGACCATAATTTCATTTACAAGAATGTATTGATTTACTTTTAAAAACATCTTAGCCCAGCTGGTGTGGCTCAGTGGTTGAGTGTCCACCCATGAACCAGGAGGTCATGGTTTGATTACCAGTCAGGGTACATTACTGGGTTGCAGGCTCCATCCCCAGTAGGAGGCATGCAGGAGGCAGCCAATGGATGATTCTTTTTCATCATTGATGTTCCTACCTCTCTTCCTCTCTTTTCTCTCTCTGAAATCAATAAAAACATATTTAAAAAAATAAATACATCTTAGACATCCAGTAAGAGAATCTTAAAAACTGCTCATAATATATTTGTATTATACTCTAGATGATTTTATTAAAGGATGTAAAATTTGCTCCTACAATAAAAAAGTATACAAACAGACCAGGCTCCTTTGTTTTAATGCAGAACTAAATTGCTCTGAAAGACACAGATCTGAAGGAAACTCTTCAAGCAAAATTTGCCAAAGTCATCATCTAATCATATAATCAGTATAGTAGGTCATGGAAAGACTCAAGATACTTGCCCTCTAAAAAGTCTGACCTAGAAGAAAGCTTTTTTGTCTTAGATGATAATAACTTAGTGCTGGAAACACACATCATCATTGATTATAATACATGGAAATTTGGAATGAATGAACAAGTAAATGTTATGGACCTAATATCAATAGATGAAAAGCCTTCAAGAAAAATGAGTTTGGTTTCTTTAACCCAGTTAAGATCTTAGCTTAGCCATTAAAGATTTTGTAGCATTGACACAAAATAAATATAAAACAAGCTGGCAAACAAGAAAAAGTTTTAGGTGATTTTTTTCTATGTTCCTTAAAAAATCCTCTTTATTCCCCTTTTAATCAATCTTGAATTGCTAAAGAAAACCAATAAGTCATCAGAGAAGTGCTTTAAGTGCTTAGAGCATAGGAAAAAAAACACACAAAAAAAACTGGTCTCCCTTTCTCCCTGAGAATGCATTATTAAAAAATCTGTAAGATGTAAGATGTGTTTTAAATGTACACCCACGCACCAGACAACCGCTGCCACCACAAAGCAGAAACACACTCCAACAGTGACTCGAACAGAGATCTTTGTACATCCTGCAGAGAGCTGGGGCCTCTCAACATATTTGTGGCTTCCTTGCAGGAAGCAGACGCTTATTTGTTGATGAAGCTATTATGTAGTTATGAAGCAGTGCTCTTTCACTGAGGTTGTGCAATATTTTTAAAACTGTTGGTTAAAATATAGCAAATTTAAATTCTTCATCAAAAAGCGGAAAACCAAAGAATGAGATCAATCCCTCACCCAGCTTTGTAGCAAAAGTTGCCACCTCCAAGATCAGAGGACACAATGTGTTTCCATTTATAATTTCCTCATGCTTAAAACTTGGCTGTGAAAAGCCAAGTCCTTTCAAACGGATGGAATTTGGCATAAAAGCTAGTGAATTGTCTGTATTTTAAAAATATATATTTTGAATACCTCAGTTGCTTCTGTGGAATAAGAATGCCAAAATTCCAAGTTTTCTTATAATCATAATTCCTCTCTTCCAACTTAAATATGTAATATGATCTTCATGCTGAAGATGAATGAATTTTATCTGTTTTCACATCATGCCAAATAGAAGACTAGAAAGAAATACATATTTTAAAATATATCTTTATTGATTTCAGAGAGGGAGAGGGAGAGAGATAGAAACATCAATGATGAGAGAGAATCATTGATGGGCTGCCTCCTGCATGCTCCCTACTGGGGATTGCGCCTGCAACCCAGGCATGTGCCCTTGACTGGAATCAAACCTGGGGCCCTCTTGTCTGCAGGCAGAGGCTCTATCCACCTAGCCAAACCAGCTAGGGCTAGAAAGAAATTTTTTTTATCTCCTTTCTATTAAATGATTCTATATCTTAAATAAAAGGATGATTTTAAGTAGAAAGAAATGTAGGCTAGTGAAACTTTAACATATAGGCTCTAGTTTAAAATGTGATGTTAATTAAAATATGGACATACTAAATTTTCATTTTAATATAAATACAAATATATATTTAGTTCTATACTAAGCACTGATTGTGTTGTACTTATGTAAATGTATGTGTAAACATTTACAATATATTTAGAAATGGATGAATTGTATTACAGATTAGATTTGTGCTTAAAGTATGTAGTAGATACTATATTTGCTTACCAATATTCCTCATAGAGGGCTGTATTGACTTGCTGCCCTAAAACTAGGCATGACCTTGGGTTTTTCTTTGATTATAAGATGCATTTAAGAGTTTGTGTATAACTTTCCTTTCTTTCTTTCCCTACTGCCCAGACCTAGGAGGCCATGTGTTTAAGATGGAGCTGTTGCAGAATGCTAGACCTTCCCCATTGAGTCACTGCATGAGGACAGTTGTCTTGAAGAGTTGCTCAGACCCACAGCAGACATTGTGTAACATAGAGATAGCACTTTGTGGTGTTGAGAATCTGAATTTGTATGCTGTTTATTATGGAAGCATAATCTAGACTGGTATAATCCATAACAGTGATTTCAAACATTTGAACTGAAATTTTGAACATGCACTTTAAACATATATTTATTTACCTACAAATATCATAGCTTCTTCTTTTACTTATATATTCTGTACATCATGAAACATACCCAAAAAGTAAAACTGATAAATGAAATTGAGTTCTCTAATCTGTTTTTTACTCTTCAGTCTATTGTCTTTGGTACTTGATTGTCTATACCTTACTTTAGAGACCACTCATCCAGAACTTAGTGAGACCACTGAAACTTATATAGAGATAATCCAGGAGAAATTCACACCAAATAGAAAGAGATGCTGTAATGTTGGGTTGAAATTACTAAGTCACCCCATGGAGAACAGTGTGGCTCAGAGGTGTTTGTGCCATCCTCTGCATTAATGAGCTCCCAGTTTCTGCAGGGGCCTAGGAATCTCTATGGTACTAACTCTACTACCTTATCTTCACTTGTATTAAAGCCTTTGCCTTAACCTATTCTGGAATAAAGAATTCAGGTTTTACTCTCCATGGAAAACACCTGAATGTAATAAAATACCTGAATGTAGATACCATTGATATTTTTGTATGTTAAACCTCTACACTAAGTAGTGGCCGATTTGAAGCTGAGGTTCAAAAATAGCATTCATATAACCAGAGTTTCTCTGGAAACAATTGTAATTAAAACATTATATTGGGAGAGAAAGTTAAAAAACATCCCAAGTCCAAGCTAATAAAATAATTGTATGCAGTGACAGCATAACATAAAACTATGAAATTTGAAGTAGTTGCTATATATGTAGAAAAAAAAAACAAACCTCTATCATTATATGTAGGTCTAAAATATGGCAATTGGTAATTTACAAAAGACTTTATAAATAACCACTGTTAACCGATCCCATACTTTACCAGCTAGAAGAAATGGTATCATAAATATTTTGGCCATCATGTTTTTAGTTTCCACACAGGATTGAAATGGAATAAAATATCCACTGTTTCATAACATAATTCTTCACCAGTCAAATATTTCAGAGACTATCCAAAGAGTTTTCAATTTAATGCAATAAAAATGTTTATCTCATTATATATGCACTATTCTGTAGCCTAAATAAGTTACACTTAGGTTTCAAGTCAATGTTTTTAAAATCTTAGAATCTCACATAGTAAGCTATACAAAGTAGATTAATAAATTGCTTCCAAAATCTATGATGATATTAATTAATCTTTGTTATTGTGATGTTTAGTTCAAGGAGTATTTTCACAGATGCCAAATAAAATGTTGGTAATAATAAGAATGTTGTTGCTATTTTCAAAGTGCATTATCTCAGATGGCAATCAAGATGCGTTCCAAAAACTTACATATTAGTATAATGAATCACTTCTTCCAGTGATGAGATGAGGCTGGTGTCCAGGCCAACAGCTCACTGAGTTCAAGTGTAGGAGCATTCCCCTGAATAGCATTCAGGCTTGTTATTGAAGATGATGACACAATATAGAGACAACCTTACACTTAACCCATATTCTCATCATTAAGAGTATTCGAAGCTCCTAAAAGCCTTGCCAAGCAAAATGGGAATTAACTCTAAACAAACTGGCTGTGTGTAGTTTGTAGTTAGGGAGAAGGCAACCCAAGGTAAAACTTTAAATAAGTAATCATTCCCCAGGAAGGGCCTGAGATAAATGCTGATATTTAAATAATTCTAGAAACATCATCTCAGCCTTTAATTTTTTTCAATAATCCTTACAAAAATTATTCCTCTCATCTTGAACAGATGAGGGAGATGTTCCCGAGGAAGAACACAACCTACCTAAGGTTCATTTATTGTGCAACTCATTTCAATTTGCAATGGTGTATCATTTATGCCATTCTTTGGCAATTATCTTCATTTTCAGCGACCAGTGTAATATCTGGCTCTGTATAAACATCCACAAGAATATTTGCTGTGTGAATAAGTAAATAAGTAAATACTTACCTATAAACATATTCTGGATTGATATAAATGCAAGTCCAGGTAGAATTAGCTTCTCACTCTTCTATGTTCCTCTGGTGATTTATGCCTTCCACTATTATATAATTTATCACAGTAACTTTTATTCATTTATCTTATTTGTCCATCTCACAAACTGTGACCTCCTTAATAATAGAGGTCATGACTAGTTGTGCCTATGTCCTCAAACCTTGCACCACGTCTGGGACATAATAGGCACTCAACAAATATTTGTGCATCTGAATGAAGTTCACATCCCTCATCTCGCATAGCTTAAAACTGACCTACAAGAGCAGAAGGTGACCACAACAATCAGATGCAAGAAAGAATAGCAACCAGAATGGTCCACTGGCATTATGGAGCAACATGTGGCTACCTGTAAAGGACTTCCTGACCCATGGCACAAAGCTGGTGGAGGGAATGGGAAAACTTTCTTGGATTCCAGTGGTGAAGGAGAAATAGGATGCTTACCATTAACCCTACCGTAATCAGGTGCTTCAGAGCAGACGGTCACCACTATGGAATTCAGAACACAGATGGGCAAGAGTCATTGAAAAGACAAGAACTGACACACAGGCTAGGTAGGCTCAAAGTCCAGGTGTCGTGGATGTAGGCAGCCTGGAGGTCTGAACTCTTCTTGTGTCTATGTGAGAGTTGCCTTCAATTATGTGTCAGCTCTATCATAGCGCCCTGAACTTATCTATCCCATAGAGGAAATGCTGGGCTTATGGGACAACTCATGGGCCCAATCCCTAAAGCTTACTGAGGCATGTGTTGAACTCATGACTGTAGTATGGAGTAGAGGAGGATCCTGCAGGGGCAGACTGGAATCAAAACCCTTGTGGATCCCGAGATGTGCCACATGGCAGTCACACTGATCCCAAACATTACAGAGGAACTGAGAAAGTTTTGAGAAAGACAGTCCAAAAGCACAGGGAGTCTCTTAGATGAGGGCCTAGAGCAGAGACACCATTTGATGGGATGAGGTTGGTATTGATCTTAATCAAAATTTCCTGAGGTATTTATCAAACATGCATATTTCTTAATCCACCCCCCCCCCGACATACTAAGTCAGAACCTCTGTGGATGGGTTTGAAATCTATGTTTAACAAGCTGTCTGATTTTTCTGAGTCACTGATCTAATTTCTATAATCTGGCTCATTAGTATACATTGAGATTGATATCCAGGCACATTTACCACTCAAAATCTTTGCATATCTGCAGCTGACAAACCAGACCAGATGGACTCATTTTCTATTCTCCAGACATTGCATGAAGTTTTATACAGCCATGACTTTTTTACTGTCTTTTTCTCTGAATGGACTTTTTAACGTTTTATATGAGTGTTGTATTGTGTCTTGATGATACATCCTCTCTAATGCCTGTTTATATCTGCAGGCCTGTCTTTTATATATTGTTTTTATTTGTTGCTTTATGTCTATCTGTCATTTCAGATTTGAACTTGGAATGCAGGGAAGACCTTATTTATTTTTTAGTTCTTGTCACATTGTAGGTGTTCAACTAATGGATTCAATATAATGTCCATTCAAGGCTTAGCTTTGTATTCCCCTTTGAGATCTTGCAAAAACAAAACAAAACAAAACACATATATATCAGCCCTACTTTAGCAGAGGCATTTACTTCTGAAACCAAGCCCATTCCTAGAACAGAGTTTAGACAGGCAGGCGATCTGCAGCCTAACCATTGAAATTAACATAATGGGTCCAGTTTTAAAGTCAGGGTGATTCAGTTGAAGAAAAAAATGCGCACACACACAGATCTAGATGTCGCATTAGTGCTACTAAATAAGCTGTGTTCTTATAGTAGAGATTTATCTGAGACAGGAGAAAGCAGCTAATGTAATCCAAGCCTGGAGTGAAAAAATAGGCATCTTTTGGTTCTGAAGGCATTTGCCAGATGCATTTATCATACCATATAAATAATGAGCAAAGCACGGAACTGACGCTGTGATTTCTATTCACACAAGCTGGGATAAGAAAAGTCAGCTCACATGGGAGAAACTTGGAGCTGAAGTGCCAATGAAACATCATTTACAAATTTGGCCAGAACTTTGAAAGTCACACAAAGGGAAAACTGTATGTTTTGGGCATAATAATTGGTCATAGAAAATTATTTTGAAAATCCGAAACCCCTGAGGAATTTAGCATGTGATGAAAAGCTATACTAACTGAACACTAAAAGTGGTCTGCATGCTCTTAAAAAGAAGTGAGAAAACTAAGCCTGTTTAAGATGGAGTCTATATATTATGTAGTTTACAGTGAGGCATAAATTGAGTCAAGTGAGTGAGTAGTAATTGATGTCTGTTCTTGTGATTAAAATTGTATCTTTACATTGAAAATAAAAAAAATCCCTCCAGGACTGTCTCAACTATATTCATTTATCAGAAGCAGAATATGAAGTCTTCACAAAAACAAGATTTTCTTTCCCTCTGACCCATGAAGGTTATTAGGACCTTGGACAAATTCAAAAGTCAGGTGAAAGAAATTGTTTTATTCTGTGCTAGTTTAGTGAAAGCCTAGGAGGGCAATTCTGAATTAGAGGCTTGCATGTGATTTAGTCTTGAGTTTATTATCCTTTTCAGTGAAGAATTTCACCCACAGCTTCTGAAAACCGAGCAGCTGGTTTCAGTTGATTGATGGGTCTGTTTTATGAAAACAACAAACTGCAAATGAGCTAGCTTATTGCAGTTGGTGCTGTTTCATTCACTGTCTTATGCGAAGCTTCCATCTGTAAACTTTGTCAGTCACTGAAGCTGTAACCCGCGCTTTAACTCTAGATGTTACACATTTCCTTTCACCTGACGATCTCTTCTATTAAACACATATTCACAATATCTTATAGAACTGCAAGGAAAGTCCTAGTAGTCAGGCAGGGCTCCTTTTTCCGAAATACTAATAGCTGGCAGAGAGAGCCTCTTGCCATTTCAGAGCATTCTATGATTCATACATTTATTTATGACTTCTGAGCCCTGCTTGCCTCTCTGCGGAGGTGCACAGAACATAGCGCTTGTTCTCAAGGGGCTATGTAGACTCTAATTTGGAGACAGATAATAAAAGTAAACACACAAATATGTTTTAATTAAAAATATTCCCAATTACTAAGAAGAAAAAAATCAAGAAAGCTGTGGGACTGGTGAGTGAGCATGTAGAAGTCTTTCATAAGTTGGTCAGGGAAGAGCCCACTAAGGAGGTGGCATGTAAGCAGAAATGAATCAAGGGAGGGAGTGACCCTGTTTAGACCTAAAGGAAGAACATTCTAGGTAGAGGAGAAGCCAGTGGCCAAGAAGTGGATCAATCAAAACTTGGATTTTTTGTTTATTTTTAAGAGACCTAAGAGCACCAAAATGACTGAAATGATCTGAGCATATAGACATCTAAGGAAAGTGACTTGTATTTTAGCCAGCTAGACAAGGGCTGAGAATGCAATATTTAGATTATAGTATCTACTAAAATGGTACATTGTTAAAATCTGTAAAATTTTTAAGAATAACTACAGCTAAAATATATTGGGAGTATTAACTAAGATAATATATGTAAACAGTACCTGGATGTATTATACAAATATTGGTGCTAATCATTTGACATACTAGTTCTCTGTGTCTTTACAAGTAATCTTTTACTTTTTTAAGCTATAGACGAGGCATCTAATTTTATTACATAACCTTGATTTGTATACACAATCCCAATATTAAGATATATAATTTCTGAGGCAACTACAATGAAAACAATTGAGAAATGTTTATGTTTATATTGATGTTAATAACATTTGAAGTATAAGATGAAGCAGGATGTATTTTTATACAAAAAAAAATCATAGAGTGCAGCAGTTATTCAAGATTATGTGAAACATCAACATAACTATCAAAGCAACATAGTGAGGAAATTTTTATCATGCCTTAGATAGAGCATAATGACTAAAAGGATGTTTGTTTTCCTCTGGCACTTTTTTTTCCCAATTCTTCATGTTGTGGTAACATACTTGTTACATAAAATTTACCATTTTAATTATTTTTAAATGTATTGTTCAGAGGTATTAAGTACATTAATACTACTGTGCAACCATCACCATCATCCATCTCTATAACTCTTGTGATCATTCAAAAATGATAGTCTATATCCACGAAACCATAACTCCCCATTTTCCCCTCCCCTCAGCCCTGGTAACCACATTCTACTTTTTTTCTCTGTGATTTTTACTACTCTGAGTGCCTCATCTAAGTGGAATTATACAGTATTTGTCGTGTGTGTGTGTTTGTGAGAGAGAGAGAGAGAGAGAGAGATTGGGTTATTTCACTTAGCATGATGCCCTCAAGGTCCATCCACATTGTAGCATATGTCACAATTTCCTTCCATTTTAAGACTGAATGATATTTCATTGTATGTACATACCACATTTTGCTTATCCATTCATCTGTGGGTGAATAATTGGGTTGCTTCTACATTTTAGCTGTTGTGAACAATGTTGCCACGAGCATGGGTGTACAAATGTCTCTTCATGACTCTACTTTAAATTATTTGGGGAACATATCCAGAGGTGAAATTGCTAGATCTTACAGTAATTCTATTTTTAATTTTTTGAACCACTACACAGTTTTTCTTAGCAATTGCACCAATAGTTGCACCAACAGGAATTTTGCCTTCCTACCAACGATGTGCAGGGTTTTAATTTTTATACATCTTTACCAACACTTATTTTCTTCATTTTAAGAGTAATTGTACTAACAGGTTTGAGGTGATAACTCGTGGTTTAGATTTGTATTGCCCTAATGGTTAGTGATATTGAGCATCTTTTCATATTCTTATTGGTCACTTGTATATTTTCTTTGGAGAAATGTCTATCAAGTTCTTTACCCATTATTTAATTGAGTTGTTTGATTTTATGTTGTTGAGTTTTGGGAGTTTTCTACATGTTCTAGATATTAATTCCTTATCAGATATAGGATTTGTAAATATTTTCTACCATTCTGTGGATTGTTTTTTTTTTTTTTATTTCATTAATAGCATCTTTTTATGCATATTTTTTCACTGTTCACAAAATACAATTTTTTTTTTTAATTTTCTGCCCGTGTCTTCATGGCTATATTCAAGAAATCATTACAGAAGCTAATGTTGGAAAGCTTTTGCCTTTATTTTCTTCTAAAAGTTTTTTTATAGTTTTTAAGACTTACAGTTAGGTCTTTGACCCACATTAAAATTATTGAGACTGAATTTGTGACCTAATATATGTTCATTCTGAAAAATATATCATGTATACTTGAGAAAAACATATATTTTTTGATGAGTAAGGGTTTGTACTAGTGTATTTCTGTTAAATCTAGTTGGTTTATTGTGTTGTTCAAGTGCTCTATTTTCTTACTTATCTTTTGTGTGGTTGTTCTACTCATTCTTGAAAGTGAGGCATTGGGATCTCTAATTATTACTTTAGATTATCTATTTTTTTCAATTCTTGCTGTATTTATTTTAATGGTCTAAAATTAGGTACATCAATGTTGGTAACATGTATTTAATATATAATGTCATTCTTAGCCTTTTGTAAACTCTTTTAAAGTTTATTTTGTCTTATATTAGTAATGCCACCTCTAATTTGAATTTATAAAATCTTAATTTGAATAATATGCAAAACTCTGTTCTTTTAGAACCTTACCTACACCTCTTTTATTTTTTGATGTCATAAAATTACATCAGTATGCATAATTTGTTCAAAAACATAATCTAATACTCTTTTTAAAATTTAGTCTTTTAAAATATGTATAAAGCAAAATGTGAAGTTATGAAGCTAAGTTACAAAAATATTTTTATAATTGTCTTTGTATTTAACTTTTCTGTGCTCTTTGTTTTTTCATACTGCTTTGAGTTACTATCTAGTGTCCTTATATTTCAACTTACAAGACTTAGCATTTCTCACAAGTCTAATGGTAACAATATCCTTCAGCTTTTATTTATCTGAGAAAGTCTTAATTTCTCACTCACCTTTGAAGGACAATTTTGGCAGATATAAGTTTTTTAGTTAACTGGTTTTTCTTTCCACACTTTGAGTATATCTGTCCACTGACTCCAGACTGCCAAAGTTTCTGATTCAAATCATTTCTGGTTATCTTATTGAGGATCCCTTGTATGTGATGAGTCACTTATCTCTTGATGCTTTTAAGAATCTCTCTTATCTTTGGCTTTCTACAGTTCCATTATAATGTTTTTTGGTGTGGGACACTTGAAGTTTGCTGAGCTTCTTGGATGTTTGTATTCAAATCTGTTATCTAATTTGGACACTTTCAGTCATTATTTCTTAATATATTGTCTCTTCACCTTTCTCTTTTTTCTCTTCCTACAACAAATATATTTATACTAGGGGCTCAGTGTACGAATTCATGCACCTTGAAAGGAACTGTGAGCCGTGAGGCTGCCGTGGGCACAGGGGCAGGCTTAGCCCATCCTCTACACTCCCACCCGTCCCCTCCCACCATGGCCCCCGGTCCCCTCTCTGCTGGCAGCTCCGCCCCACTCCCACCACCACCTTCCCATGCACTGATGGTGCTGGCCCCCCTCACACCTGCTGACAGTGTGGAGCAATTGGGGCTGGCACCAGCTGGAGTAGGTGTGAGTGGGACCAGTGCCATTAGCAGATGGAAGCAGCGGCTGCAGCCCCGATTACCCCTCAGGAGCAGGGGGAGGTGAAGAAGCCCTCAGGGGTGCTCAAGACTGGCAGCTGCTGCTCACACCCACTAATGGTGCTGAGCAATTGGGACTAATGCCAGGCAGTGATGTTAGCAGTGGCTCTGGCACTGGCAGTGGGTTTGAGCGTGGCCGGTGCCAGCGGTGGGTGTGGAAGGCAGCTGCCAGCCCTGATGGCCACTCAGGAGCAGGGGGCGGTGGAGGAGCCCTCAGGGGCGATTGGGGCTGGCACCAGGCACCGACACTGAGTGCGAGTGGCAGCTCCGGTGCCAGAAGTGGATGCAAGCGGGGCCTGAACCAGCAGCAGATGAGAGCACCAGGTGGGACTGTGGCACAAGGGAGCAAAGGATTTTCAGTAACCACCAGAGGCTCACCCTGATGACAATGACCGGCACCCGCCTTGGTCTGGCGCCTCCACTCACCTACTCCACTATCCCGCTGCGGTGAAGGCCTGCCATGTACTGCGCGCACCCCCTGGTGGTCAGCGCATGCCATAGCTGGTTGTTCACTTGTTCTGCCATTCAGTTTACTTGCATTATTGGGTTTTATATAGATAGATAGTGGATTGTGTCTAACAGGTCGTTCAGGATGTCTTCACTTTTTGTTGTTTTTGTTCTTCTGACTCAATAATTTCAAGGGTCCTATGTTCAATTTTTCTGATTGTTTCTTCTGTTAACGTCTGCTAAAGTTATTGTACTTTTCAGTCAGAGAATTTATTTTTGCTTTCTTTTTTTCTGTATCTTTACTAATATTTCCATTTTGTTTATACAGATTTTTTTTACTCTTTCCTTATCTTTTATTAGTTCTTTTAGCATCTTCAAGATAGCTATTTTTAGTCTTTGCTTAGTAGATCTGCCATCAGATTTCTCTAAGGGACAGTTTCTGTTGGCCACTCCCCACACATGTCCCACCTCTCCACCCCTGAGAGTGGGTCAGATTTTTCTATTTCTTTATTGGACTTGTGAATTTTTTGTGTGTGAGAAACTGGACATTTAAATCTAATAATACTAGTGGCCCAGTGCATGAAATTTGTGCACATTAAAAGGCAATTAATTAGAGGAAATATTTTAATATTTCTATTTGCTCTTTCGTTATAATAGAAGTGTCAGAGATGAAAGAAAATTAGTAAAATGTATATGAAAATCTCCCTCCTGTCAGAGTCTTGGGAGTGACATGGGACCTAGAGTCATGTCCCTGCCCACCATCCACAGGAGCATTGAAAATGCAGGAGACTCAGAACCAGCTGGCCCCACCCCCATTAGGTGAGACCCAGACCTGGCTGGCCCCACCCCTATCAAGCCTCTCCAGGTGAGGGGCACAGCCTCAGGTCCCCCGGCCTAGTGCTGGGTGGGGGGTGCAGTCTCAGGTGCCCCATCAAGTCCCACTGGGCAGGGGGTGAAGCCTCGGTTGCCATGGCCCAGCGCTGGGGTTGGGGGGCATGGCCTGAGGTCCCCCGGCCTGGCACTGGGGTAGGGGGCACAGCCTGAGGTCCCCTGTCAAGCCCCACTGGGCAGGGGCCGTGGCCTGAGGTCCCTCATCAAGCCCTGCCAAGCAAGGGGCATGGCCTGAGTTCTCTTCAAGCCCTGCTGAGCAGGGGGCAAAGCCTGAGGTCTCCCGGACAGGTGTTGGGGCAGAGGACGTGGCCTGAGGTCCCCCATCAAGCCCCTCTGGGCAGAGGACAAAACCTGAGGTCCCCCAGCCTGGTGCTGGGACAGGGGACATGGCCTGAGGTCTCCCAGCCCAGCACCAGGGTGGGGGTATGGTCTGAGGTCCCCGTCAAACTCTGCCAAGTGAGGGGTGCAGCCTGAAGTCCCCCATCAAACCCCACCAGGGAAGCAGCATGGCCTGAGGTCCCCCTCAAACCCCTGGGGAATGGGGGCACAGCCTGAGGTCTCCTGTCAAGCCCCGCGGAGTAGGGGGTGTGGCCTGAGGTCCCTCGCTCTGGCCAGGCCCCATGCAACATCAGGTCCCTGCTGTTCAGTCGTGACGTTATGGCATCCCAGCTAATTTGCATATTCCTCTATCATATAGATAGAATACTAGAGGCCCAGTGCACGAAATTTATGCATGGGGGTCCCTCAGTCCAGCCTGTACCCTCTCCAATCTGAGACCCCTCGAGGGATGTTTAACCAGCGGACGGACATCCCTCTAGCAATTCGGGACCCTTGGCTCCTAACTGCTCACCTGCCTGCTGGCCTGATTGTCCCTAACTGCTTTCCACTGCCAGCCTGGTTGCCCCAACCACCGCTGCCTCGGCTCCCGCCACTGTGCCTTTGTGCGGAAGGACATCCAGATAGATGTCTGGAAGACGTCCAGTCTAATTTGCATATTACTCTTTTATTAGTATAGATTATACAACATAAGCTTTAAGGTAGAATTGCATTACTAGAAATGAAGAGACATTTCATTAAAAAATGTATATTGGTTTGATATGATTGGAATCCACTTGTTTATGACAAAAATCAAGTCTTTAAGAATAGGATTGTTTGTCCTAAGTGGTTTGGCTCGGTGGCTAGATCTTCAGCCTGAGGACTGAAGGGTCCCAGGTTCAATTCTGGTCAAGGGCACATGCCTGGGTTGCGGGCTGGATCCCCAGTAAGGCACGTGCAGGAGGCAATCAATGATTCTCTCTCATCATTAATGTTTCTATGTCTCTCCCTCTCCCTTCCTGTCTGAAATCAATAAAAATCTATTAAAAAAATAAAAGAATAAGATTGCTTTGCTATCAAAGCCAAGTAAGGTGTGTTATTCCTTGTCCCTGATGAAGTCTGAGCAGCTCAGATGCTAAGCGACTTCGCTGGGTTCTTATAAAATAAAATCCGTGGAGAAGCAACAATGCCCACCATGCATTTAGGCTATAAAGACGGAAAGTTGGGGAGGACATAGTGCTTCTGGGGTAGGAGACAGTGAGGGTCACTGGCTGGGAGGCAGGGAAGACGTGGGAATGCCCAGTGCCCGGAACACCGGAGGGTCCGGGATATGCAAATCTGCTGGGGGTGGGGTCAGGCCCTGCGCTCTGAGAGGTCAGGTCCAGAGGGAGGGCAGGGGTGTGGTTCCAGTGAATCCCTTCTTGCGAGGCTCCTCCTCCGCCCCTTAACCCCCTAACCTGTCCATTTGGATCAAGGGGGTAGGAAGCAGGTATGCAATGCCTGGGAGGGATGCCCCTCAGTCTGGGATCTCTCTGGGGTGGGGGAGGGGTGTTTGTATTGGTTTATTTGATTCTTCTTACATGTTGAAGGGGGTGGCAGGAGAGTGTCTGCCAGACATAACTTCCTTCTGCTTGCTTGCCAGAGCTGCCCTGCGTAATGCTTTTTGCCTTCCTTCCCCGCTGCCCCGAATTAACACACATGAGATCACGAGGGATGAAACTGGGGCCCCCATTGTATTGCATGGAGATTGCACTGCACAGGAACCTGCCTGATCCAGGGAGGGTTGGCGTCATTCCCTGCGGGAAAGGCTCAATTTAAACCAAGCCTCCACTTGCCGCCCCTTAGATAGGTGCTGGCTGAGCCGTTTTCAGAGGGTTTATCATCCCTTCTAGCTGTTTCCTTGGAAACCACAAACTCTAGCAAGCAGAGCCGGCCGCACACTTCTCAGCGCCGGCTCTCATCAGTCAGCTGCTGAATTTACTTGAAGGATGTAGAATAATTTGTAAACGATACTAAATTGTGTACAATTAGGTCAAATCAGAATGCAGTTATTTCCTATTAACTTGTAGGATTGAGGGTCCTGTTTGAGGCTGTCAGCTCTCACAGAGCATAGTGATTTTAACTATTGAATTTAACCAGAGTCTCCAGTGACTGTTACTGCCCGGCGGCCTCCGGGTCTGGGCGGCACCTCAGGCCTGCGCGGCCCTGCCAGTGGCCACTTCCGCCGGGGCCGCTCCCTGACCGGTGACCGGTAGTGACTATTATGCGCCTAACTGGTCGTGACTACTAAGCTGTCCGGTTTAATTAGCATATCCCTCGATTATTATATAAGATGGTAATTCTGGAGATCAATATCTCCCGGTCCCCCAGTGTTCTCTGCTTTCTATCTGTACGTATTAGATTTTTTTTTTTTTTTTTACTTCTGTAAGTTATCTGTGCTGAGGATTAGCCTGAGATGTAAACAGAAGGTGGGTCTCTTTAGGTCTTTCCTGATCCTATACCTTCCTCTGAGTACACATGGTGACTTTCCAAATTTCATAAGTGTATGATCATCCTGGTTTTTAAGGTCAGTTTCCCAAAGAGCGGAATAGAAAAATCAAAGGGGGTAGAAGGGTTTAAAGTACTGGCTTTTAAAATCAACCAGACATTGCTTAGCTGGAGGGGAGGGACTTGCAACCTTGAGAGAAGATACAATGACAAGAATGGCTGCTACCTCCCTGTCTGCATTTCTGTGACTAAGCAGCAGCAATAAGCAATCGTGTCCCTGTTGTTTTGAGAACAGGTTCTTTGTTGCCCATCCTGGATCCTGAAAGTGATATTAAAACATTCACAGGGCTGGAGGTGTTGGGGGGAATACCTACTGTCTAACAAAGAGTTGAAATTGACAAAAATTAACCATGGTTAAACATCTAACTATTCCCTGGAATTTGTAAACCTTCAATAGCCTTCGGCATTCCAGAAATAGTTATGTCATACAGACTAAGCCTATGTACTCATTGCCTGGTGGAGAGACTGTACTTTCCCAGTGTTTAATAAGCATTTCTAGTGCTTCTTACTCTGCCATCTTCCCAGAATTCCATTCCTCTGGTATTTTAAATTTGAATTTAGTTCCCTAACCCCATGAAACTTGTGAATATGATTGAATATGTATGCTGTGTCTCTATTTTCCTTTTCAGAAATAAAAAAGATAATTCAGCAATGGAAAGCATCCTCAGTTGTTGTGTTGTGTTACCAGGAAATGACTCTTTTCAGTCTATAAACCATGTACTTGGGGTTCCGTTTCAACCCTGTAAGGAGCTCAATGCAGATTTTATTCCTTTAGAAATTGTGTTGAAATGACCAAGAAAAGTATAACCCAATACTTCATTATTGCTTCCATAGTATTTTAATAAGTGCAACCTCAATCAGAAACATATGTAGTGCATTTTATTGGAAAGCCAGCAAGATTAAAATTTAAGGGAGAGAAATTTTTGGTAAAATTAATTTCCATTGTAATACAATTATTTTAGATTTTGAGTTACAAGGCAAAACACAGTTGGTTCACATGTTCTTAAAAATTACTATGACATATTTTAAAGAACTTCCTCATGAAGATGTAGTTAGTATAGGATACCCTTCTTTGTATCTGGTATTTAACTCCTTAGAACTCTTTGCACCTGATTCTTAAAAGTTTTTCATTCTGTTCTATTTCAATGGATAAACTCCTGAAGGTAAAATTATAAGTTCTGAAAAATTTTAAAGTTGAGCATGTGGTACCAAGCTCCTGGGATAGCTACTCACCAAGAATCAATGGTGATGACAATTGCTTTTATTAAATTCATCCTGGGAATCAGCTGCTTTAAAATGAAGCAAGTAATCCCTTCCAAAATATTTTATAGACTGCTTCCACATACTGAAGGGAAATAGAGATTTGGGGCAGTTATCTAGATGAGTTTGGTTTAAAATTTCCCTTGCTTGAATCATATTGGATAACTGAGCCAAAGTGTACCTCAGACTTCACTGACTTATTCTAGGAACAGAATAACTGATTAAGCCTTGTTTAATCAGACTGTTGAAAATAGTTTTACTTTAACCCATAGAAGTAAAGGGGAATTAAAAAGAAAGGAAGCTCATATTCTACTTTTCTTTCTAATAAAACAACACATATAAATGCAATGTATGCTACTGTCCAGTTCTACATCTTAAACTATCAACATTGTCATTATAGTACTAATGATAATGATAATGACCTTGAATGTCACACAAAAAAATTTAACAAAATTTGCTTGGTATTTTTGTGTAATAAAGCGGCAATTTCTCCAAAGCTATTTAGAAAATACATTTAGCAAGAATTGAAGAAAAAGAGAATGACATTTCCCTAATATTTTTAATTAATAATTTCCCCAGAATATATTTATAAATGCGTCATTTTTATACTTGGTAAAAAAAAATCTCATACATATTTTAGAAAAATTGAATGCTATTGATGCTAAGGTTATGAGTGCAGGTCCTCAATGAAGAATATTTTGGTGAAGAGTGAGACAAAGATCTTGGTACTTGAAAAGGAAGAAAGCATGAAATATGAAAATGTGGCTCTTAAAGACGTACAAAGCAGTGTGGGTTCACAGAAAGAAAGAAAATAGAAATGGAGTCAAGTAGAGGAAATGGGGAATGAGTAGGGGTTGCAAACAAAAATAAGTATTTGCATGTAAAGATGTTAAAAAGAAGTTCCAAAGATCCTGAGTGTGAAGCAGCCAACTTAGAGGAGTCACCTGCAGCCTTAACCCAGGAGTTGTATTTGGAGCTCTGCCAAGGATAATAGCTAAGAAAGAGTGCCAAACCTGCTGTGGGTGGGGCTGAAGCTGAGAGAGCTCTAAAGTTAGCTTATGTTAAATCAGAATTCTCAACTTTAATAGAAGTGAAGTTTTACATTAGTTTTCCTGAAAAGTTTTTATTCCACGATTCTTTGTAATTTACATAATTATTTTAATGCTAGCTGTGTATTCTTTGTGGAATAACTTTGGAAAAATGACTAGGGAGGAGGCATCACAGAGAAGACAGAAGGACTGGATCTCGCCTTGCTTGCTGCCCAAATATAATTGATTTACAAGTAACAAATAACATAACACTTCTCTAAGTTATCACAACCAATGCATTGTAGGATGTAAACCACAGCCAGATCATTTTCTTTCTTCCTTCACCTATTTTCTTATATTCATTCCTTCATTCACTTTCTCATTCCATAGACATATAGCATGTGTCTACCAGTGTCAGACAATGTGTTAGGTATTGAGAAAAAATGGTGAACAACAACAAAATAGTACATGTTCCCTGATGTTTTGGACATCTATTTTCAAAGAAGCAGAATAACAAAGAACAGAGAAATGATTATTTTTTAATTATGATACTTGTTTTGTTGGGTGAGGAAAAAAAGGAAGAGCAGGAAGGAGGGAAGAAAAGATGAAGGACAGGAGTGAGAGAAATAGGAGGAATCTATTTTACACGGGCTGGTCATGGGGTTGACATTTTTAATTTGAGATCTCTGAGTCTTCCAATTTGAATAAGAAACAATGAAGCTCAGAAGGCATAGTGGTAGAATATATAGTTTTGGTTACAGTGTTATAGCTTCTGTGTTGTGTTTTCTTTGAAAATACTGCAGAATAAATTGTGGGATATACTGTAACTCCACTAAAATCTAACTTTTTTTGTCTACTCTACATCTGCAATCCTGTAGATGAAAAACATCAGGAGAAAAAGGTCTCACCAAGGTGGTCCCCTTGAAATCAGAATGAAGAACTGCAAATGGAATCCTAATGCTACAGAGCAATACAACCTCATTTCCCAGTCCTTCCACTCTCTCACTGCCTTAAATTCCATACCCTTCTTCTTTCCTCATTCTCCAACATCAACATTTTTTTCATATCTTCACTCTCAGTTGATGACTTCACTCTTTACACCACTAAAAAAATTAAAGAATCAGAATGGAACTTCCGTAAAGCTCCAGTACATCACTTCAGCCTTTGTGCCCCAGAGGATATTAGAAGTGTTTGTGCCCTGGTAAAAATGATGGTATTCAAGACAGGTGAAAGGTGTCATCAGCCTTACTCCTGTATAAATGATTTAAATTTTTCATGCAAGGGTCATGGTCTAGATCCCTCTTGTTCCTGAAAATTATTGATTCTTGGAAGACTGAGTCTCCTAATCAAATGACCAAGCTAGATAGATGCTTGAAACCCTCAGAAGAGAGAGTTATTTAACTTGGAGTGGCTAGATTGTGAAAGAAAACCCATAAAGCCCCCACTTATAAACACTTCCAGAGGCTATTTGTTCAAAGTTTCAGATAATTGCTACGTTTGCTTTTTTTTCTTTGAAATCATAATAGTTACTAATACAGAAAAAACATAGCAAGAATAGAGGATCCTATAAAGAAAACACAATGATGCTAATATTGGGAAGCTGTTTAAGGAACTGGATCTCAGAAAACACAGGACTCTACCTAACTTTAAGTGTGCAACTCATGGAAAGGAGCCTATCAGTTGTACAATGGTATCGGAAGGCCTGGGTCAACTAGCCTCTGTATATTAAGTCACAAAGTACTGTGTACTTTTTGTTTTATACAAAATTTTCAGCAATATAGCTTACATACTGTGTGTGTGTGTGTATTTATTTATAGAGTTACATTGGTTTTACCATATAATTTTCAGGTATGCAACATTATAATTCTACATTGATATACACTATAGTGTGCTTACCACCGAAGGTCTAATTTCCATCTATCACCATACAATTTACACTCTTTACTCATTTTGTCATCCTCTCATTCTGTTTCCCTCTGGTAACCACCAGTCTGTTGTCTACATCTATGATTGTTTTAGTTGGTTTTAGTTTGTTTGTTCAGTAGCTTATATTGTCCTGTTCTTTGTGTGCTCTCTCTCTCTCTCTCTCTCTCTCTCTCGCTCTCGCTCTCGCTCTCGCTCTCGCTCTCGCTCTCTCTCACACACACATCCAAACAAATGAAAATTGAGTAACTAGGCTAGCTGGGTTTCACCTTATTATTATGCATGAATAACCCTTATTTACCAGATAATCTATTTATATATATATAAAAGCCAAGTGACCAGAATTCTGGAATGACCAGAATGACCAGAATGACTCAGAATGACTGGTCACTATGATGCCCACTGTGGCCAGGCAACTGGCCCAATAGAGTGGCAACCCCTCCCCCCAGCCGGCCCTAGCTAAATCAGGGTCAGGGCCAGCCGGCCAACCTCATGCAGCCCCTCCCCCTGGCTGGCCCTGGCCCCAATCGGCCCCCCAGACTCCAACTAGGGGTCAAGCTGACCAGCTAACCCCCCTTATTGCTCCCCTACCATGATCAGGGGCAGGGTTGGCCAGCCAACCTCCCACATCCCCTACCCCCACTGGCCTGGCCTGATCAGTCCCCATAAGGATGGGCCAGCTGGACCCTCCCATGCACAATTTCGTACACCAAGCCTCTAGTTTAAACATAAGGCTGGTGCTCACATTTGAATAAGAACATTTATCAACAAACACAGATATAAAGGATGACCAATATGCCTAAAATTGCATAGCTGGCAAATTACTACTTTTTGCTTTTTATTTTAAGCTTCTGATTTTTCAAGACATCATATCCACCTTAAACCCAGGACTCCAGCTCTTGCAATATGTACAAACAGGTATGAACTAGCTGGAATTTTAGGCTAGACAGGCTTGCAAGAGATGGAGCATTCAACAGATCTAGGAGAGTACAAGGGATGGTCCTGTGTTAAGGGTGTTCTTATGTAGAAGGAGTTCCTATGTGAGCAGGCATCACATCCCTTTTTTAAAAGCTTAAATTTCCATACTACTGTTCCTTCGGGCAATTTGGGTAAATAAAATTTTTCTACAACTCTCAATTTAACCTTTGTCTATTTTATGAAAAAAAAAAACACACACACACACACATTCTGTATGCCATATCATTTGTAGGTCATGTTGTTTTTTATGTTTGCACAGCTAACCCACCTACATTTATCTAGCAGTTCTGATGTTTGTTTAATCATCATTTGCCAACAAGGAAAACTAAAAACTGGTGGAGAAAATTGCAAGGAGACAGAGAATGAGGTTAAAGACATTCTTAGACTGACCTGTAATAACCCACAAAGGAGCATTTAACATGGCACCGTCATTGATTTCTTAAGAATGCCAGGGACTCTTTCTTTCTCTAAGCTGACAAACTGGGAGCTCTGGGTTCATGGGAGTGAGTTACAACTTGCATACTAAGTTTATTGCCTGTCTCTGGTGCAACTTTTATCAGCGATGTTAGACAGAAAGAGTGCTCTGTCTCTCTTTCTCTCTCATTGTGTTTATTGTATTCCCACATGTGCTATTAGTAGAGAAAATATAATTATTTATCACTGTAATTTTGCTTCCAGCAAGTTCTAATTATAGCACTTTGACAGAGTGAATACTGACAGAATTATGTTGTTGAACAGTCAATGGAAGGGGCTGAATGCTATTCTTGTTTCATCAGGATTATATAAAATTTAAAACATGGGAGGACCAATTTCTCCCAATAAATACAATGAGTTACTAGTTGAAACAAGGTCATGCAATTCACATTTTTCTCTTTCTCTTCTATACATAGTTTACATTGCATCCATCACCATTACTTCAGGCTTATACATAATTATGCCTTTTAAATTATATATAAATTCTGAATGTATTCTTTGTTTATACATTGACATTAAAGGTTGAAACAATTTAGTTACAAACAGAAATTTTTATTTTGTAACTAGAATGACTTGGAAAGGAAATCAACTTGATTTTTTTCCTGATAATGTTTAATTGTTCTCTTACCATTACCATATTTAATTTATAAGATCATTGTTTTTGATTCAGTAATCTGCTAAGGCTAGAGATTGTGGTAGTATATTCCATTATTTATTGACATTATTACACCCAATTGCATGCCATATATAAAATAGATTGATATGAAAATACCTCAAATAAACGCTAATAACTGAAAAGTAGATTAAAACTGTATTTGGAATATTAAATGCAAAGTCTAGCTAACTGAACAAGCCAGAATTTTCAAAGAGAAATGTCACCTACAATGACTAATGTTATTTATTTCCTCTGGGTTTTGCGTATATTTTTATGTTACCTTCTTATTTTTTTATTTTTGTTAACCCTTACCCAAGAATATTTTTCCCATTGATTTTTAGAGCAAGTGTAAGGCAGGAGAGAGAGAGAGAGAGAGAGAGAGAGAGAGAGAGAGAGAGAGAGAGAGAGAGAGAGAACCAAGGCTGGGGATTAAGCCTGCAACCGAGGTATATGCGCTTGGCCAGAACTGAACCAAAGACCCTTCAGTCTAGGACTTACACTCTAACCACCGAGAAAACTGGCTAAAACTTATATTACATTTTTATTGTTTGTTTGGATTCCAATTGTGTCTTTTATGCAGTCTTACATATAACTTGTGTGTGTGTTATTTTACCAGATGATTTTATACAATTTTATGTCTTGGTTTGCTTTGCCTTTTTTTCAAATGAATCTATTTCCTTTCTAGAACAGAATGGCCAAGTTTGAGCTTGATAGAGAAATCATAGGTAATCAAAGGGTGCAAAAACTGAGGTTTTAACAAACAACAATTTAACATAGTCTTTTCGTACAAAATTCAAGATAGGCAACCATAAAAAAAATTAGTTATTAATGCTTGCTAAAAGTTTTTCTGGGAACCAAAATTAATCAGCAACTGAAATTCCCAGGAGTTTTGCTGCCTTTGGTAAAATCAGTTGTTTTCTTTTTTTTATTATTATTGCAAAATGTTAGATTAAGATGGCTCTCTTAAGCTATCTCTTTCTTATGCCTCTGTTTTCCTGACATTTGTCAATCTTCCTTAGTTCTGTGAAATTTACCATTTGATGCTTTTGTTGCAAACTACAGATTACCATACTCCATGCTAACTTCTCAAATTACATATTTATATTATTTCATATACAAATTTTAGATTTAATTTTGTTAACTTCTGACTTTACTTAATGAAGCCAGTCCCTTTCATTCATATATAAACCCCTAGAATATTTTTGGGTCATTTATTGTGCAAATTTTTAAATGCATACATTATGCCAGGACTTCATAAACTAACTAGAGGCACGATGCACAAAAATTCGTGCACTCTGGGAGGGGGGTGTCTCTCAGCCCAGCCTGCATGCTCTCACAATCTGGGACCCCTCCGGTAGGGTCCAGTCAATCACAGCATGGTTCCGGTTCCCGGAGCCTGCAGGCCAGGGGTAGGGACCAAGAGGCCAGTCCAATGGCAGCATGGCTCTGGTTCTGCAGGGACTGTGGGCAGAGGGAGGAACCCAGAGGTCAGTCCGATGGAAGCATGGCTCCATTCCCACAGCTCCCTCCCACCGCCATGCTGCGGGCGGCCAGGACCCAGGACCAACTCCCACCATGGGTGGCTGGGACCCAGGACCGACTCCCGCCCCGGGCCACCAAGAACCAGGACTGACTTCTGCCACGCCAATCGGGACCCTAGCCTGTTGTTCGGTTGTCCATCCGGAAGTTTCGGTAGTGATGGACCCTGGCTCTGTATATTAGAATAAGCAATATTAAAAAGTACACAAATATTAAAACAGTATCATACTTTCTATAAATTATTAAATTAATTAGAGTATACAATAAAGAAATCATATCCTATTTGTGATATAATATTAACATGTGAGAAATCCTCATGAACAAATGGATAGTTCAGCTATGCCTTGAAGCATGAGTAGCAGTTCAATACAGAAACAGAGATGGAAGTTGTAAGGAATGAAGAACAGTTAGGTATATTCCAATCAGAGCAAAGAATGTGAGAAACATGTTGACACTAGGAAGATGAGGAGATGTGTGGAAAGTGGGTTCAGTCTACTTTGGCGAGAGGCCTCAATATCTGCACAGCATAGACAAGAAAACTTTGAAAGGTGCCTGAAGGTCAAAATATCACATGAGATCTTGAATGACAAACTACAGAATTTGCAATTCATTTTGGAGGTCATGGGAAAATCTGAGTGCTGCTGGGAAGCATGCTGTCACAATTCTGTGAGCAAAAGTGTGCTATCAGAGTACAGTACAGAACATTTATGGAGAGATCAGAGGGCAAGTGTTTGCATTTGAAAATAGTGCTCTTCCTCTTTCTCAAAATCACCACATAGTCTATGTATTACCATTTCTCTGAAGGTACAGATACCAAGAGCATTAAATAATTTCTCTCACGTATATTTCCATTCATTGTGGCCCTGTTGCTTTGCTCGGAAGCCCTTCTTCCTGCCTCTGCCCTTTCTCCCTCCCAGCACCAGCATTCCAAGTTCCTCAGCTGATAACTATAGTGCCACATTTTTTTCTTTCTTCTACTTCTCAATTCCTTCCCATTGAAAAATATTCATTGCCACCCTGGTTGTTTTGGCTCAGTGGATAGAGCGTTGACCTGCAGACTGAAGGGTCCCGGATTTGATTCTGGTCAAGGACACATGCCAGGGTTGTGGACTCAATCCCCAGTAGGGGGCATGCAGGAGGCAGCCAATCAATGATTCTCTCTCATCATTGATGTTTCTATCTCTCTCTCCCTCTCCCTTCCTCTTTGAAATCAATAAAAATATATTATTTTTAAAAAGAAATATTTATTGCTGTGGCAAAGTACCTTATCCACAAGAAGAAAGATGAGGAGGTGCATTCATTTCATTCACCTAGATATTATTTATGTGGCAAAGATAATGAAAACACATTTCCAACATATTAGGCTAATTTAATCTAGACAGGGAGTAAAGGCATATGGAGAGATAAACTAAAACAGGATATGGACCTAAGTATTATGTGTGTGTGTGTGTGTGTGTGTGTGTGTGTGTGTGTGTGTGTGTGTGTGTGTGAATGTATGCATAATCTGACATGGAAATTCAGAGAAGAAAATAGTTATTTCTCTAAGGCTCATGATGGGACTCTTTCCCTAGAATATCACACTTGACCTGGATTATGAAGGATGCATAAATTTTTGACAAACAAATGAGAAGCAGTGAGGCAGGTTGTTTTAGGGGGGAATTCCATACATAAAGTATGACTTATTCAAAAGAATGTAGGAACACAAAAGACATGTTTAGAGAAGAGAAATCTGCTTAATGAGGCTGAAACGTGAGTCACATGTACAGGAATATGTGGAAATAGGAGTTATGAGTTTTTGAACCAGATGCTGAAAGGAAAGGATGCTCAGATACATTCAAAAGGAACCGAGGAGACTTTAAAGATACTTGAACTGAGAATTTCAAGGTCACTTTTGAACTTTATGCTATTAATAAAAGTAATATAAAAATGAATTGCAGAGGACCAGATTAGAGCAATATTCAGGAAAAAATATAAGAATCTGTAATTGTTGTCAATAGAAAATAATTTAAGGCAGAGATATAAAGCTTCTAACACTATTGTATGAGTTAAATTGTATCTGTTGTTACATAGACCATTTATTTGAAAGTCATCAAAGTACATTTTGCACATTACAAAAGATTGCTGATGATTAGCAGATTCAAAAGTAAAGTTAATTACACAACTACTTGCAAACTAATGCACTTGACCTTTAAATGCCCAGTTAATTTTTGTTATACTTTGAATGGATATTTGCTTTATAAATGAGAAAGAACTAATATTTATAGGGCTCTACTAGACATTTTGCTTTCACATACGATTCTTAAAAAATATCTCTATGAGCAATCTATTAATCTAATTTCTAGTGAAGTAAATAGAACCCCCAGAAAGTAAAATTAATAGTCATGGTAACACAGCTGTAAAATGGCCTACATGGGCTTTCAAACCATACAAAATGGCTACTACCAGGATGTTGGTGACAGTGTTCCTTGTGTAAAGAAATAAATACCTAAGAATGCAAATTTGTGTAAAAGTAAAGTTTGAGGCCTCCTGGAATTGATTTCTGTTTTGAATTAATATTTAAATGTTAACGTTAGAAAAGTTAAATCAAATCAAATTTGGGCTAATATTTCTGTAATGATATATAAAGCCATTTGGGGTTACAATTATTTCCATTTTAAAGAATAAATTTTCCCTTTATCCATGGTATAACTCTTGTCTGCCCTCAGGGACTCTCCCAGAATTTTTAAGTGACTCTTGGCCTTCTTCCTGAATAACTGCACACAAATATTGGCCCTTTTTGATAACATGAATACCAGAAAAAAAAGCACTTTACTGTTTTCAGGATGCCACAAGACCTTTGTGTGGAACTCTTTTAAGAATTTATGTTATAATTTCAAAATTTTCCTAATAAGATGATGACTCCTTCTCCCATCATAGCCAGTAAAAGAATTTATTATAATAACATGAATAAAAGAGTAAAATTTCTAGTGTCAGCATTCTTGCTGTATGCAAGGGAGAACATGCTTGCTAATAGGAATTGAAATAGCTAAAGGCAGCACATAAATACAAACCCAATTTCTAAGGTAAGTGATGAACTACTTCATCCTTTCCAGGCATGTGGCAGTCTTTCAGTTTTCTTCACCTCATATAATAAGAGTAAAATGTGTACATTATTTAGCTACTTCTAGAGAGAGAGAGAGAGAGAGAGAGAGAGAGAGAGAGAGAGAGAGAGAGAGAATGCATAGCCCAACCTTTTAATAGGATGTTTGTTGACTAATCATTTCAGTGTGCGTTTTGTAGAGAAAGTAATATTGTTAACACCAAACTAAAAAGGGGCCTGACATTTTACAGCTCACAATTAAAAGATTTATCAAATTATCAAGCTTTCAAGCATAATTTCAGTTCAGAGGGAAGTGCCAGTGTCCCAAAGGAATGTGGAAGAATTGCCTGAGGCAGGGTGCTAACAGCATGTGCTGCTATTCAGAGTGAATCAGGCTAAGGGTGTGCACCTAAGAGTTACACATACTGTGTTTTAACAAGGAGACTGGGCAAGGGGGAGGGGACTTGTGGTTGAGAAAGTGATACCTCCCAGTAGACAGACTCAGAATTATTATGCATTTTTGAATAACTGTGAAAAATTGATTTTTATTTTTTAAAGAGGTTTGCTTTAGGGATTTGATTGTTACCCATTCTAACTGTACCTCCTCAAGTTTGAAGATGGTGATAACTTGAAAGAAAACAAGAATGTGTATGACCAGAAGAAAAAAAACAACAGCATTTTTTCTGCAATTGAATAATCCTACAAATCAAAACTGAATTCAAAATTCATCCAAAAACTTTACAAAAGAGAGCTAGTCAACAGTGGAGGTTGGTATCATCAGAGAATATCAAGCCTTAGTCAGTGTTATTTAAGGAAACTTTGAAGAGTCTGATGCCAATTGAGAGCTAATGCCAAGACCTGCATCGGGAATGTCTGTATCTCACGGGCATCCCTCTGTGGAGAGTGGCAGCTCATCCATCTTACCTCTTGTGTTCTCCTGTGGGGAGAAATATAAGAAAAATGACTGTGAGGATTAGACATAGATTCATTCCTATGCTCAGAACATTTAATGAGATAGTTATACCAAAGCTTAATTGAGGGCTAAGGTATAAAATTTTATGGATTAATACATAATCCATTTTCTACTTGAAATCTGACAACCTTTCTCTCAAAACCATGTAGGTTGATTCATTAAAAATAACTAATTATACATTCTAGGTTGTATAGCCAGCCACCTATTCACACATCAAAAACAGCAACAATGGCATATGAAGACTGGAATCAGCTGCCACTGTCAGCTCAGCACTACTTCGTTGACTCACACTGAGCAACATGAAATATTTGTGATTTGCTTCTTTTGAGTTTTATAAAACTCCTTCCTAACACCATGCAACACTAATTTTTGTTGTCTCCTAGGAGTTATTATTCTGAAGATGACTGACTGAGATGAAGTTGAAATTTTCTAAGAGTATTCGTACTCAAATAGTAATTTTATAACTAAAACCTAATATACTACAAAATGAGTATCTTTTGAGGTAAAGACACTTTAAATACTATACAAATGATGGCTAGCTAATTGTGTTAACTAAGCTATGTTATCAATCAAGGACAACCTTCCACACCCAATTAATATATTTGCAGCATATTCTGCAGAGCAATTTTAATTTGTATTTTAATGTATTGGCTGTTACTCAAAACCTAATGCAAACGTTAATTGGTTTAGACTAAATAAGAGCTGCTTTGAATGACCTGTATTATGGAGAGAAAAGTAAACCAACACTTTTATAATGATCTTGGGTCATGACTGTTATTTTAACAGTAGCTGTACTTTAAATTTTTACAGTGCAAATGAACAGGTTCAATGTAGCCATGTTTTCAAAAAGACAATTTTCACACAGAAAGAAAGAAATATATTTATGAATGGTATAATGTTACATATTGGTTCATTAACACAGATTAGTTACTTTCACTGACTTAAAAGTCAAAAATAAAATAAAAATACTGCCCCATCCATGTGGCTCAGTTGGTTAGAGCACCATCCCATACACCAAAAAGGTTGAGGGTTAGATTTCAGTCAGGTCACATACCTAGGTTTCAGGTTTGATCCCCAGTTGGGGACCATATGGGAGGCAACCAATTGATGTTTCTCTCTTATATCAATGTTTCTTTCTCTTTCTCTTCCTCTCTCTCACTTCCTTTCTCTCTAAAATCAATAAAAATGTCCTCGAGTGAGGTTTAAAAAAATAATAAAATAAAAATACCATAGAAAGTTAAAAGCCCAACTACAAACGGATTTTGTTTTGTGTTTGAGATAAAATTCAAAATCTAAAAAGGCTTAGTTTAGTTTGAGAAGTTGTTTGGTGTATAAAATCCTTTCAAAAGAAGAATAAGACTGGAATGTATTTGGATCTATGTAAGAAAATATTATTTAATATTAAAAACAAAAAATTGAAGTGACAATCTTTTAAAATATAAAATGCTGACTTTTATGAACTATAACTATTTTGCACTTAAGGGGGACTTAGCTGGTAGTTTGACTTTTCATGTTTGGGTTGTTTATCTTATTGTTATTATTTTATCTTGTCTTCATTTTTCTCAGAAAATAGGAAAGCAAGTGGTGTTTTTTATATCTAATGTGTCTATTAAAGAAATAGGCTTCCAAGTGTGTTCACGTCGACTATTGATAAAGGTCAAGGTTCAACAGAAGCCTCTTTGCATTGTTGTGTTTGGGTTGTGAAGATTTAAAGCAACATTCAAACTGGTTAAAACTGGACTTAGTGTGAATGGTTTCTGTTCACATTTTTTACTCTACCGCAGGAGGAGTACTGCTGCTCACTGGGCATTACATTTCCAGTGGGATAGGCGGTGACTACAGTGTCTACTATAATACTTATTATTTAAGGCATACAATAATGCTTAGAGAACTCTGAAAATATATAGTCTCATAAAAAGTACTTTCGAAGCATTTTTTGAATAATAAAGATATTTATAATCAGTTTTGTCAATTACTTGTATCTACTTAATAACATAGTTTTAATGTAGTAAGAACACAATTTGGGGCCATAAAGGCTGACTTCCACAATATGATAAACATACATTAGTCAGGAAACAAAAGGACAATTTAAAAATACAGAAGAAACAATAGGTTTTTAAAAAAAGATTGGGTCAAAATATAAAGAAAACTAAAATGTGGTATGATTTTAAGATGTAGAGTAAGAATAAAAAATCCCATTTGATTTTAAAACTAGGAATGCGTTTTTAGTAGCTCAAGTATCATGGCATTATTCCAGGACATCATTTGACATGGCAGTAAACATTTAAATAAACATAGCAATATTAACATGCATATTAGATTCCAGCTATAAGTGTAAACATATGCATAAAACACACAAGGTTTGCATAGCATAATAATTAAACATATATACATATATACATATATACATATACACAAATATATTAATACTAGAGGTCCGGTGCACAAAATTTGTGCATGGGGTGGGAGCGGGGGGGGGGGGGGCCCTCAGTCCGGCCTGCACCCTCTCCAATCTGGGACCCCTCGGGGAATGTCTGACTGCTGGTTTGTGCCCGCACTTTTAAGAATGACAATTCCATTATTGTTTATTTCTGTTCCTGCTTAAACCCATTGGAATTAGTAGGTATTAAAAGTGTGTATACATTTTGGGGGGACACCCTGTATATCTCTAGTCAGCTGTGAAAGGAACCAACGGCGGGTTTGGAACCCCCAGACAGGGAACCTCGCTCACTCCCCGCATGTCTCCCACTCCACTTTCCACCTTTGGGGCAGCAGGAGAATCAATGTTTTCTCTCGTTAACTCAGAAAAGCGTGTCCTGTCACCTGCTGCCCAGCAGGAGTATGCTAGGCCCCAAGCGAGCGAGGCTCAGTCAGGGTGGCCTTCGCTCATGGGCGCCGGCACCCAAAATGCACATTCCTCCTCTGCAGTCTCCCCAACTATCCCACCATTTCACTGAGAGGACGGACTCCCTCATCTCCTCTGGGTTCCCGATCTCGAACACTGACCGAAGGCACCTCAGCAAGGGCCGCCCACGCCCATCAGGTGTGTCTGTCTGCACCTGCTCCTAACTCTGCATCTGCTCCCACCTCAGCACCTCCATTAGCTCCACGGAGGTGATATCGTCACCACACTGGCTTCCCCAGGAACAGGGCATCACCACTCGACCCTCTCACTGTCATCTCACAGGTGCCCACTCTCAGCACCCAGAACACCCAGACACTCTCCAAAGAACGTGAGCATGCCAGAGGGAACGTGCACACATCCTGTGGGGGGTGTAGGCATGCTGGGGTTGATAGAAGTGCAGTGGAGGGGCCGGGGTGAGTTTGCACATGCCATGGTCCAGGACTGTTGCAGGCACACATGGGTGGCAGCACGTGGGCAGACGTTGGCACATCACGGGGGGAGGAGGGGCATTGCAGATCCGTAAACCCCTGTGGCTGGCCAGGAGGACGTCAATCTGACATGCCAACATGGCTGTTTCTGCAATGGCTCACCTTCTGGGCCAGGAGGTGGGACTTGCGCAGCCACTCCAATGTGCTGATGGTCTGGAGGTGCTACTTCAGTTTGGCCCACAGGCTCAGCTTGGTGTACTCATGCTGCCATGTAGGGAGTACATGATGCCCTCCAATGGCCCGCCTCCCCTGCCCAGAGGCTTTCCGCGCGTGCTGCCCACAGGCCCAGGGTGGCCTGGGTGGGGCGGGATGCCTGCACACGCTGCCCACCTGCCCAGAGCACACTGCCTCCTGGCCACTCCAGCCTCTGAGCCTGCAGCTGCTCACAGGCCATCCCAGGGTGGGCTGGGGTGGAACACCTGTGTTGTCCCCATGGCAACGACACAAGCATCCCGGCTGCTGTCATCTTTGTTAGGGTGTGACCCTCAATTTGCATATTCTCTCCTTGTTAGATAGGACCAGAAGCCCAGCATGCAAAATTGTGTGGCCCCGCCCACCCGCCCAGCCTCTCAGTGCTCTAACTTGCCCTGCCTTGCTCTTAGCCCTGCCCACCCACGCTGGTCTTTGGTCATTTTCTGCGTTAGGGCCACTGACTTTTTATATATGTAGATTCTAATGGATATTCATATATAATGCAACATAGTAATCCTTTTCGTTTTTATTTTTGAGAGGCCATTTATTTAAGTGGGGACAGTGAAACAAGGAAGGGCCTAGGATAGAAGAAGCAACAGGACAGAGCCTTGGCGGCTGCTTGGCTCTCTAAGAAAGGTCATAGGAGAGAAATGGGCCTAGGCTGCAGCTTTGGCTCACTGGAAAGTCAGAGAAAAGGGGGACCTGGAGGAATTTTTAACCAAGTAAAATAAAATCTGTATTTTACATGGTGGCAAAAGCAGAGAGACAAGCGGAAGGGGTGAGGAGTGGAGAGAGGACCTGAACCAGCAATTGCAGAGACATCTCCCTCCCCCTGCCACCCACTCCCTGCCTCCCATCCTCCCCCCGCCCCACACACACACACTTTCTCAGGGTGCTGCCTGTCCTGAGCAGGGCAGAGGTACACCCTGCAGCTTGGAGTGTGGTGCAGTGCAGATGGTTGGTTGTGCCCACCTCTTTCCTGGTCACAAAAGCGACACCAACCCAGAAAAAAGTGTGGGGGAGGGGGAGGAGGAAAAGGAGAGGGAGGGGGATGATGAACTTTTACCAGGCATTGTGCAGACACACTTCCTGCCAAGTAAGTAGCACTTGGACTGCTGCTGGCCCAGGTGGGGAACGCGGGCTCCAAGTTCAGTCCTGTCCTCCTAGTGCTGGTTTTGCCGCTGGACTCTCCCTGGGTGTCCTTTATCTGGGAGCATGGCGATGCTCACGTCTTCACTATGCTTTAAACATTATTTCTAATAAACAACCATGGTGTATGGTTCAAGGCCAGGTGGATGAAAAGAATTGTCTGGGTAGGGATAAGTTCATATTGATGTATCTCCTGAAAGAGGAAGTAAAGGCCACAATGTCTGGAAAGAACAGACCAATATGCTGAGGGACATAGGGACTTAATCAAACAGCAACTGCCTGATGTAAAACCAGAGAAATATGCAGACAGTTCTCTCACCTTGTAGGTCATGCTGATGTGGCAGTGTAAAGCCAATACAAGCATCATGGGATGCCGGCAGTTTGGTTTGGAAGGACGGAGGTTCCTTGTCTTTGACTCAGAGAGCAGCAAGTACACAGTAGATCATTTGAAAGGCAAACAGATGAAAGAGAAGTGGGAAAATCACAAGGAAGTGACAAAGTTCTTCACAATCATATCAATGGGAGACAGCAAAAAAGGGCTTACACTCTTGGTGCACTGGAAGAAAGAGCTAGAGACAAAGGCTGAAGCAACCACAGGTCCAGCCCCAGCTTAATCCAGGGCCACAAACAATATGCCCATCACCTTGACCATTCCTGTGATCCTTACCTGCTGGACAATAGTTGGTGTCCCAGGCTGGGCTCTTTACATTAAAAGAAAATGCTGCTTAGAAGCTCCTGGTCTAGTTCAACAGGTTTTCACTCTGGTTGGCTGTCTTTCCATCTCCGGCTGTTCACCTGTTGACAGCCAGTAGCTGCTGCAGTCCTCACAGAAAATGGAGACACCCCCAGAAGATCATGATGATACAGCAGATGCAATATTCATGTCATTTATGCCATTTGGGGGATATGTCAACTTTGCAGTTTTTTTTTTTTTTTTAACATTTGTTCCATTTTCTCTTGGTTCCAATTGTTAGAAATCTTGCAGTTAGTCTTTTATTTTTTTTAATTTATTGGAGTGACATTGGTTAATAAAATTACATAGGTTTCAGGTGTACAAAAAATAAAAGGCAAGTGGAAAGATAGACAAGAAGACAGAAACAATATGATTTTCATTCTTCTTATTAAAGCGTTATAGAAATTCAGACTAAAATTAAACAACTGAGTAGAGTTGCATGTACATAATTAAAAGGGTACAAAAGTAATGAACAGATGCACTAAAATTATATACTATATTATATAACTTAAATATTAAATGATGTAATAAATTTTGGAGAGTGAGAAGGCTATAATGAAAGTGAATGAAATCTCAAATTTTTAAATCAAGTAATCAAATGGTATTATACTTAGGCAATTTTTAAATCTGTACAAATCACAACTCTTGTGTTTATATTTCCCCCTTTTATTTCTTATCTTCATTCTCATTCTCTTCCTTGAAAACTTATACCCTTTTAGATGGTTGATTTATGCTTGAATAAAATTTGTTTTATTGGATAAAATTAATAAATTTAAGATGTCTTTGGAAAAGTTTTTTTTACTGTGATGTGGCATTTTAATATACTTTAATTATATTTAGCTCTATGGCTTGTTTCTTTCATTTTTACCTTTATTTTATTCAACATTATGTTTTAAAGGTTTATCCATTTTGCTGTGAGTATATAGGGTAGGCAAAAGTAGGTTTACAGTTGTGGCTATGCAAAACACAGAGTTTACTCTTGTATTTTTATTAATTATTGTATTATTTTCCATATGGACAACTGGAAACCTACATTGGCCCATCCTGTATTTTAAACTTTTTGAAAGTGTTTTTTTTTCACATTTTTTAGCATTACTTAGATAAATATTAAAATTAAACTAGTCAATAGAATGTAAAGAGAAATTTTTTGCCTTGAGTATGGTGAAATATGCACATTTAGGTAGTATTAACTTCATGTTTCAACCAACAACTTTCCATTAGCCAAGACTGCTAACTAGATGAGACACTTTTCAGACTTTTCTGTATCCATAGTACACCGCGAAGTAGTGGTCTGAGTCATGTTTCCAGTATTTATATAAATAATATTTTATTAAAATGAATTACAGAAATATATGTTTTCTTTTTTTTCAAAGAAAGTTGATTTTATTCAGTATTTATGCTTGAAACAAGTGACCCGATATTTGGGACTTTGATAGGCTTTAAAGTCTACAAACATGTTCATGGTTAGACTGTTTTTATGGCAAGATTTGACTTGTAATAAACAACCACACACTTATAAACTTCACATCACGTATTTTTATAAACTAAGTACTTGATTTTTTTTTGCAAAGTATCACTATAGATACTAAACATACTAATAAAATCTGAATGCTTGACTTATTCTTTATTTAATTATTTATTGTTGTTGGCACTATTAGAGATGCCCCCCCATTATCCCTCTCTTTTCCCATCTCCACCAACTTCTCCCCGCTCCCCTAGCCTTCACCAAACTGCTGTCTGTGTCTATTGGCTATATGTTCTTTGGCTAATCCCTTCACCTTCTTTTAGCTAGACCCTACCATACCCTTGCCCTCTGACATCTCTCAGTCTGTATCCATGCTCCTGGTTCTCTTTTGTTTGTCAGTTCAATTTGCTCATCAAATTCTACATATAAGTGAGATTATATATTATTTGTCTTTCTCTGACTGGCTTATTTCAATTAGCATAATAATATCCAGGTCCTCCCATGCTGTTGCAAATGGTAAGAGTTTTTCCTTTTGCATAGCCTTGTAGTATTCCATTACATAAATGTGACACACCTTTTTTATATAATCATCTACTAATGGGCACTTGGGAAGTTTCCAGATCTTGGCTATTATAAATAATGCTGCTATGAACATAGGCATGCATATATTCTTTGATTGATGTCTTGGAACTCTTAGGATATATTCACAGAAGTGGAATCATTTGGTCAAAAGGAAGTTCCATTTTAAAGTTTTTGAGGAAACTTTCTAATGTTTTCCACAATGGCTTCACCAGTTGCATTCCCACCAATAGGGCACTAGTGTTTCCTTTTCTCCACATCTTTGCCAGCACTTGTTGTTTGTTGATATATTGATGGTAGCCATTCTGGCAGTGTGAGGTGACACCCACTGTAGTTTTTTGTTCCTGTCTATAAGATATGTACTTTATTTTTTAAATTTATCTTTATTGTTGAAAGTATTACATGTAAGTTCATGCAATCCTTATTAAAATATCAATGGCATATTTCACAGTTCTAGAACAAATGCTCATTGTACTTTTAATTTGCACCTCTCTGATGATTAGTGACATTGAGCATTTTTTGGCCTCTGAATATCCTCTTTGGAGTAGTCTCTAGTCAGGTCCCATAACAATTTTTTAATTGGATTATTTGTCTTCCTGGTGTTGAGTTGTATAAATTCTTTATATATTTGGATATTAACCCCTTATCAGATATATCATTGGCAAATATGCTCTCCCATACATTGGGTTTCTTTTTCATTTTGATTCTGGTTTATTTCTTTTGCTGTGAAGAAGCTTTTTGTTTTGATGTAGTCCCATTTGTTTATTTATTCCTTTGTTTTACTTGCCCTAGGAGATATATAAGAAAAAAATATTGCTATGAGATTTTACTGCCTATATTTTCTTAAAGAGTTTTCCAAGTCTTTTATATTGTTTTCCAGAGCACTCATAGGAACATTCCTGGGTGGCTGAGCCAACCCTACTTAATTCCAAACCAAGAAAGATGACATTTTGGTGGATAGGAGATGATTTATCAGAATTTCAATGTTTCCTTCTTCACCTCCTCCTCAATTTGGATGACAGTGAGGTTATAAGAATGTTCTGTGGAAATGATGAGCTGAAATAATTTTGGAAGATTCTCATCCCATCCACTCTGTTTATGTAGGATCTGATACAAGACTAGCTGACGTCAGCTATTCATTCATTGTGGGTTATAGCCATGTTTAGCTTCCAAAGACCTCACAGCAACAACTAATGTCTCTGACCACAAGATTTGATTATTGTAATTTCCAGTTTTTAAATCCTCCCACTTAAACCTTCTCTTTCTTTGAAGATTGCTTCAAGGTTTATTGCATGCCAATTGCTCAATAATTAGCTCTAGGGATTTAGTAAAATGTTTTAAATACTGAAGCTGACTTACCTAAAAATATTAAGCACTTATACTGAGTGATAATGTGATATATAGTACAGAAAATTCCTTGGGTAATAATTCCTTGTGATTAAAATACATATTTATGGTTGGGAGATGATGCCAAGGAGTTATTTGGACAAGCATCCTGGCTTCAGTTGAACCATCTTAGACAGGTGTGATTAATTACATTGAAAGATAGCTTTACTTTATAACTGGTAAGCCAAATGCTTTATCATTCTAAGCATCCAAAATATGAACAAGTTTTATTTTAATTTCCAATATAGTGACTCAAATTCCAGAAGCTTGAATGAAAGAAACTTTGATCTCATAGAATATCCTAAAGTGGTTACTCATATGTTAACAAGTATATCTTCCTGCTAATATCTCAAGAAGAGTGCACCATGTCCTTCACTGATAGATAGCTTCCTTGAGAAGATGTCTGAAGGAGCCACCCTGGTGCTGATGTTTTTGTGCCCTGGATAGATTTGCCAAAATCTACATTTAGAATGCGGTCTATTGATGCACTCTGAGTTTCCAGTTCTTGAGAAACTAGAGTAGTGTTGGTTCTCATGGGACATTAATACTAGGCTTTAAAAAAATCACCTCCCCAAATCATCCATAATAGTTAGCTATTTCTAAATAGCAAGCCAACCTAAAACTTAATGGCTTAACGTAAGTATTTGTAATGCTCATGAGTCTATGGGTCAGCTAGAAAATAATTTTTATCTCCGTGTGCTCACTCATATATCATGTCTACATACCACTGGAGGAGTAGTGGGTGGATTTGCTGACTTAGTCTGGTCTATTGCATATGTTTCGGGTCATCTGCTGTAGAGACGTCTAGCATGGCCTTGACTAAAATAACTGAATTCTGCTGCAGGCAATGTCCCATATTCTAGAAGCTAGCCCAGTCTCTTTCTCATGGAGCTATCAGGGTCTAAAGAGGAAACAAGAAAGTTAATGAAGGCACATCATGATTCCTGCAGCATTTTATTGGCCAGAGCGAGTCACAAGGCCAGCTCAGAATCAGTTCAGAAAGTGACTATAAAGTCACAGGGCCAATAGCTGGGCTATAACAAAGCCTTAAATTGAACCCAACAACACAATCAATTAATATCCTATACAATCTCATCAACTTTACATTTCACTCTTTAACACTAGTCTTCCTGATCCTCTGAAAGAATAATCACGTATGTATTTTTTCTACTATGAATATCAAAATTTGTTTGCCCTCAACTTTTACACAAGGCCTGAGACCAAGAAAAAACAAGTTTGTGATGAAAGTATATTTATACATAGTATTTGTAAGTTCCTACTAATAAGTTGATTACGTTAGATACTGGAGCAGTGCCTTAATGTGAACTTCAAAGTTCAATGCAACTGTGTTGGAGTCCTGCCTCCATCACTCACTAATATGTTTAATTTTTATGAATTATTTAACCTCTCTGAGCTTCAGTGTTTTCAGTGAAAAAAAATTATAGCTACTACATTAAATTTGAAAGTATAAAAAGGCTAACTACTTTTGTAATTAAACAGGCATTTTTCTTCACTCTGTTTTTTCTTCCCACTTCACTGAACATTGTCATAACATGTCTTTGCTTATGGCACCATATATTCAACAGTGTTGATTAAAGAGTCTCTTTCTTTATACCTTTTTATTGTCCCTACCAATATTCATCTTCAACTGTATCTCTACAGGGACACTATTAGCATTTTATGTGATACAGTTTATCATAGTGAAAGATTCCCCTAAGACTTAAAGAATATCCAGCATGCTTGGCTCCATCTACTAGTGCCAGCACCCACTCAAAGTATGTTACTTCTAAAATAGCTCCCACATTTCCAAACATCCTTGTGGGGGGTACTAATAACTTCTATAATATGGAGCCATTAAAACTGTTGCATGAAATATGCCAACTTATTGGAGTTTTCCTACTATATTACATTGCAATTCAAATTTCCAGGAGTAAGAACTAGAAAAAAGTGAATATGGAAGCATTTCCTACAGGATGGACCTCTATGTTCTGGCCAGAGCTGTGACTTAAAGCAAACCTGCTTTTCTACAATGTCTACTATTTATCTATTATTATCTGCTGTCTCCATTTGGATGAAAGCATGCAAGACCCTGCCAAAAATGTGACTATATTATTTAGAGAAACTTATAAAATTCTTATGTACATGTACTTTTGTGCAAAGTAATCTATCAAATTAGTACCTGGCAACTAGCAAAGATTTATCTACAAGTGTGAAAGGTGAAAACGAGATTCAAAATTTCAAAGCTTGAGCAGTTTGGGAAGGGGAACTGATGATCCTGGGAGACCCAAGAAACAAAAGCATTAGCTATCCAGAGATTGCAGAAGAGAAAGTCATCAAAAGACATAAAATATAAACATCGGTTAAATTAAAACTATGCCTAACGTAGCATTTTCTATATTTTACATCAAATACATCAATAGTCATTCTAAAGAGCTAGCTGGATACAAAGATTTTTAAACCTTTGGTCTCTAGGGTTGATCATTGGCTATTTTGATTGGTAAGGGGTGAAAACTCCTCTCAATCTTTCATAAGCCTCTACCCTTTTACCCAAGTTTAACTTCTCTGTAGTAGAAGACATCCTTCCCAGAAAATAAAAAAGGAGATTCTATTTTAGCTGACTGGAAAGCTACATTTTTTGAGTACATAATTGATTGGACAGAACTCAGAGGAAGGAATAATAGCCTGCATAAACCTAGAACAAGTCATAATTTAAGGATAAAATCAATTTGCATGGTGATTTTTAATACATAGCAGAAACTAAATGCTATCATTAGATATATTTAAAGAAAAAAAACATTTTCTGACACTGACATAGTTTACTAACATAGTTTACTAAAATATTGCATTATTTAATAAAATGATATCTTTTAATATTTTATCAGGGGTGATTAATATTTCAAAAATTTCACACTTGCAACTTAACATTAGGAAAGGGAGGTGATTTGAATAGCAGAAAGTCTTTGCTCAAATATCACTTCAATTAAGGTGTGCTTGAAATACCCTGTTTAAAATTGTATTCTGTCCACCCTCCTAATCTCCATTAACCTGCCTTACATTTTTCCTTTTAAAAAAGACAAAGGATTTATCAACTTCTAAGGGATTGTATCATTTAGTTCTTTACTATGTTTATTGTTTACTGTGTTTTCCTTTATACTATCCACTATCTTAATACTATTTGTCCCTTTATTATTTGTTTCATTTATTGTGTAACCATCTTGAGGGAAGGGATCCTTTATGAAGTCAGACTCCTGTCCATTTCTTTCACTGCTACATTCCAATCACATAGAACACCTGTTAAATGTATAACAGAATGAAGAAAGGAAAATATAAAATCTGCAAAAAGCGAGCAAGAATTTTTTGAACTTTCATTCTTTGCCCTTATTTACATTAAAAACAACAATACAAAGATACATTTGTCTTCTTAACCATTATAGTTTCAGTGCCTCCCTTAGCTTTATTTATCTCCTTACCTGGAGCTTCCTTAACCCCCTTTGCTACCTCCTGTTAACACACACATCTGTCAGAGAAGTAACTGATCTTCACTCTATGAATTTTTTTTTCTGGTCTGGTCCTTTATTATTTGCCTCAAATATAAAGGCCTTTTCCTATTAAGGTCCTAAATTTCACTGAGAATCATGTACCTACATTGAGTTCCATTCTCATAGGAAATGAAAAATGAATTAGTTAATTCAGCAAACCAATATCTCAGACACTACAGCTTGCCTTCCGAACTCCCTTCTTGCTTGATGGCAAAATCCTCATTGTGATTCTGGGAAGGATGACACTCTCCTGAGGTCCCGGGGTAATTAGTGATTTGTCTAAGTCAGTCATCGTGGCCCTACTCTCCTTGTTAGTGATTGTGTAATTTTGATGATGTGATACAATCCTGACCAATAAAATATGGGAAGGTGTTTCTGGATTGCCCAGGAAAATGTTTCCTTTTTTCCCTTTTACTGAGCAAGGAAATGATTGCATGTAATGGCTGAAATTGCAACAACCATCTCTCTACTTTGACAGGAGCTAAGCTGACATACTGAGAATGGCAAGGTACTGTGTCATGTTTTTAGACTACTCTATTAAGCGGCTATGCAGCTACCTTGCCTGATGACTTTTTGTTGGAAAAAACAATATATATTTTTTGTTCCTGAGAGAGAATTTTCTGTAACCAGCAGTTTAAAACTTCTTAATGAATAACTACCAATATTATGAAACCAGTTCCAATAACATATTTTTAAAAAGGCATTCTAGAGAACGCATTTGTTCCTTAATCTATGTTTTAGATTCATTAGAAGAAAAAGATTATATGGTGCTTTTCAAGCATTTTTAAAACACACAATCTGGAAGATTGTCTATAATTTTTTAGTATTTTTAAAATCTTTATTTTTGACAGTATTATATATGTCCTCCTCCCCCCACCTCCCATTGACCCCTTCTATCCTGCCCCCTGTCCCAGGCCTTCACCACACTATTGTCTGTATCCTTGGGTTATGCATATATGCATATAAGTTCTTTGGTTGATCTCTTCCCATACACCCAACCCCTACCCCAGCCTTCTCTCTGAGATTCAACAGTCTGTTCCATATTTCAGTGTCCCTGGATCTATTTTGTTCATCAGTTTATTTTGTCCATTAGATTCCATAATGAGTGAGATCATATTATATGGGCCACAAAATTAAGCTCCTTGCCCTATATTCTTGCCTGGATGTAGACAAATAATAAAGTTTTGGATCAGACATATGGACAATAAAATGTTTTCAGATGCTCAGCAATAGTTTTAAAATCAATATTGCCATGATGTTCATGTAAGGCCATTATGTAACATATTGGGTAATTATATTTCCATAGTATTTAATTAAATGCATTGTCACTAACTAGAGATTCTCCCTTTTAGGGGTTTCCGACTCAGGATAAACAGTGACATGTATCTGACCTCATGTAAGAAGACAGGAAGAAATACTTATTAAACATTTTAGGAAAGGGACCCTTGGCAGACTGGAGTATGTAACAGGTAGGGGAGAACGTGGCTAAGAGAATAAAACAAAACTGCCATAGAGTGAAGAAAGAGAGCTGAGTGTCATTTGCAATTTTCAAACTGGGGATAGTCTCTTAACATGTAAAAATTTTTGTGCTAAGAAAGGCAGAGAGAATACAAAGGATGGAATAAAATTGAGAGTGCATTAAATTCGACAACACTGAATTTTCTGTGTACTAGTATGAGGAATACCAGATGAAACACAAGCAAGTAGATCATATATTGTTTCTACATACTGCTGTGCTAGCGAATTCATCCCTGATCTGAATGGTAAGAGCAAATTCACAGGGAATGAATAATAGCATGACATAGCTAATTAATGCCAGTTCAACCCAGGCCTCTTAGGCAATCACGCCAAATTGTACAGTGCAATGGGGTGTTTTTTATGTGACAGTGGTGTACGGGGGATTGATCTGCAAATGCAAAGATGGCATCAAACTATGGAGCCAGAACTAACTGCTCAGCATTATTGTCGTCACTGAATTACAGCTTTTTGATCTGGCAAAACTGCCACAAGACTTAACATTTCTGAAATACTATCATAAAATGGAATTCTGAAATAACTAGCTCATCAATCACTGACATTCCATGCTGCTTCCCAGAATTTGAAGCACATATGCAAGTACTTTGAATCTCCTTTGCAAAAAAAAAAAATCCTTTTAAATGCCTCATTTAATACAATCACATACATCAGGTCTAAGAAGCCAGGTAAGAATGTCCTATTTTTTAAGGCATTAATATGAAAATTAAGCATAATAATTTATGAAAAAGACAATGAAAGCATTATTTTAGAGTATTTGTTAAGGTGACATACAGGTAAGACATCTCAATTATATATTTGTTAATTAATTCTTAACAGCAGAGTATTTTTTCCCCTGCTGATTTCAAGCTAAAGATATTTAATATATGTTTTATTGATTCTTGAAAAGATATAGTTCCTGTTGTTTGCAGGTAGAATTTGTCATATTTTCTTTAAATTGATCATATTAATTATATTATTAAGATTCTTATTTATGTTTACATTTGTTCTAAGAATTGATAGAAATGTAGTCTTATATTTATGAAATATATCTGATGTGTGTATATATATATAGATATAAATATAGATATACACACACTCTTGTATATATGTGTAAATCTGACAATTGTTTTTCATATACTTATGATTGAAAAAATTGATACAGTATATTTGGGAATTTATTAACAGTTTTGTGTTCTTTTTAGACATTATCTATTAAGAAATTACTCTTCTTTGGTTTAATTAATATATGATTTTTATTTTTTTTGAAGTGTAGTTAACATACAATTATTACATTATTTTCATGTTTACAACATAGTGATTTTATATCTATACCAGAGGCCCAGTGCACAAATTCGTGCATGCGTGGGGCCTGGCCGGCCCACCCTGATGTGAGGGAGGGGCGATTGGGGCAGGGCTGGCCGGAGGGAGGGGTCGTGGGCAGTTGGTAGGCGGGCCTTGTCCCTGGTCGAACTCCCGGTGGAACTCCTGGTCGAGGGGACAATTTGTACATTAGCCTTTTATTATATAGGCTACCTTATGAAATGGTCACCTTGGTGAGTCTAATAACCATCTATCACCGTATAAAATCATTACCATGTTATTGACTATAGTAGGGGCCTGGTGAACGAAATTCGTGCATGGGGGAGGGGTCCCTCAGCCCAGCCTGCCCCCTCTCACATACTGGGAGCCCTCAGGGGATGTCCTACTGACAGCTTAGGCCCGCTCCCTGTTGGAGCAGTCAGTCCTCCCTTTGAGGGAGGCAACCATGCTGATCAGGGGAAGGCGCCAGCCCCATCACCCCGCTACTGCAGCCACTGCAGGTCACCGCAGCTGCCAAGATATATTCATCAACATGGACTCCAGTCCCTTCACAATGAAAAAATGACAATTTTCTTTAGGCATTTTCAAGATGTGCCTTTCATAAGATATGACATTTCTTTATTTTTCTTTTTATCCTCACCTGAGGATATGTTTCCATTGATTTTTTTCCTCTTCCCTCCAATTCTAGACTGGGCCACTTCCCAAGCCTACAGCCTCCACTCAGGCTGTAGGCTTGGGAAGTGGGGACCCCAGCCCCTCTGATGGCAGGCTCCGCCCCAAGCTGTAGGCTTGGGAAACAGGTACCCACATCCCCCGAGCTTAAAGCCTCCGCAGGATGGTGGCTGGGACTGACCTGGGTGCCGAGGAGGTTCCTGGGACCCAGGAATGTATGCAAATTAACTGCCATCTTTATTGGGTTAATTTGCATACTCACTCACTGATTGGCTGTGGGTGTAGCAGAGGTACAGTTAATTTACATGTTTCTCTATTATTAGGAAAGATTCCCTATGCTGCATATTACAACACTGTGACTTGTTTTTATTACTGAAAGTTTGTACCTCTTAATCCCCTTCACCCATTTTGCCCTTCCCCAACACACTCATTCTGGCAACCAACAGTTTGTTCTCTATATCTGTGAGTCCATTTCTGTTTTGCTTTGGTTGATCACTTGTTATTGTTTTCTTAGGTTGTACATATAAGTAAAATCATACAGTAAATTTTTTGTCTGATTTATTTCACTTAGCATTATACCCTCTAGGTCCTCCCCTGTCATCACAAATGGCAAGATTTTATTCTTCCTTTGGATGGAATATACTATACATATCTATTAAGTCCACCTGATTAAATATGTCATATAAGGCCAATGTTTCCTTATTGATTTTCTATCTGGGTGATCTATCCATTGATATAAGTGTGGTGTTAAATTCTCTAATTATTGTAAAAGGGTCAATCTCTTATATCTATTAATATTTGCTTTATGTATTTTGTTATTCCTATGTGGGGTGCACAGATACTTCTAAGTGCTATATCCACTTGGTGAATTGATCCCTTCATCATTATGTAATATGCTTCTATGGCTTTCGTTACACTCTTAGTTTTAAAGTCTCTTGTCTAATATTAACAACCTACCCCAGTTCTCCTTTCCTTTACATTTATATGGAATATTTTTTCCACCCTTTCATATTTAGTCTCTGTGTGTCCCTACTTCTGAAGTGAGTCTCTTGTAGGCAGCATGTACCTGGATATTGTTTTTATTGACTTTTTCAGCCACCCTATGTCTTTTTATCATAGTATTTAGTCCAAATATACATCCAATTAACCCAGCAAAATTTATTGGAAATGACATGCATTTGCTGCTATATTTGTGTCAACGTTATCATAAATTAGATGACCATAGAGTGCAGGTTCATTTCTGGATTTCCTCTTTTTTTTCTATATGTTTATCCTTGCCCCTCTGACACACTGGCTTAATCACTATAGCTATTATTAAGTAATCATTTCTTTTAGTGCTAGACAACCAGCTTTGTAGGGTTTTTCATGTTTGCCATAGCTCTTTTGGGCCCTCTGAATTTCCTAGAATCAATTGATCAATTTACAAAGACACTTGTTATTAACTTGAGTAGGAGGGATTACTTTGCCCTATGCATTTTAAACAAGCTCTTCAGCTAATTTTTATGAATATTGAGATTAGAGAACACAAAGCCATGGTTCTCAAATATCAGCATACATCAGAATCACCTAAAGAGCTTGTTAGAACACAGACACACAGATTGTTGGTCCCCACTCCCCATATTTTTAATTCTTGGGAAGGGTCAAGAATGTGTATTTCTCCTCAGCCAATGTTGCTCTGTGGTTGAGTGTTGACCCATGAACCAGAAGTTCATGGTTCTATTCTGGTCAGGGAACCTGCTTGGGTTGTGGGCTCAATCCCCCGGGGGGGGGGGGGCTGTAGGAGGCAGCCAATAAATGATTCTCTCATCATTGATGTTTCTCTCTCTCCCTCTCCCTTCCTCTCTGAAATCAATAAAAAAAAATTTTTTTTCTGTTTACCTACTTTATATTCCAGATTGCTGATTTCCACTTCTCTGTATTCCATATATTTTATACTGTATCATATGATCTGCAATTGATTTCCTCTAGTGTATTCCTCAGCTCTGATTGGCACAGTACCTTCTTATTTTTCTATACCTATGTTGACTTTCTCTTTGTGTTTATCCATTTTCCAAGTTCAATGAGCATCTTTATGATCTTTATTTTGAACTCTTTATTAGATAGACTAGAGGCCCGGTGCATGAAATTCGTGCATGGAGGGTGGGGGGTGGGGGGTGGAGGGAGGATGTCCCTCAGCTCAGCTTGCACGCTCTCCAATCTGGGACTCCTTGAGGGATGTCTGACTGCCCATTTAGTGGGATTGGGCCTCTCACAATCCAGGACTGCTGGCTCCCAACTGCTCACCTGCCTGTCTGTGTGATTGCCCTAACCGCTTCTACCTGCCAGCCTGATCACCCCCTAACCACTCCCCTGCCAGCCTGATCAACTCCTAACTGCTCCCTTGCCGGCCTGATTGCCCCTAACTGCCCTCCCCTGCAGGCCTGCCCCCCACCCCAACTGCCCTCCCCTGCTGGCCTGATCGCCCACTACTGCCCTCCCCTGATAGCCATCTTGTGGTGGCCATCTTGTGTCCACATGGGAGCAGCCACATGGGGGCAACCAATTTCCTCTGGTCACTGAAGCCAGTTGCCCTAGGGTATGCCTGTGTGGGCTGCATAAGCGCTTTTGTTTGGGTGGGATGGAACTGCTGCTAGAACACTGAAGGGTGGGGCTAGCTCCCTTGAATCTGGCTGTGGGTATGCTTTGGGTAGACTTGTCACCCAGCCTACTGTGAGGTGAGGCCCCAGTGTAGCGATAGGTGGCACTCTTTAGCAATAGCAAGGTAGAGGGAAGATCCCAAAATGGTGTCCACTGGTGTTGGCCTCAGCACAATAGACTGAGGTTGCAAAATGCCTCCAGTGTCTTAGTCCCTGGGGAAAATCCCACCTGCCACTTGTATCTCCTGCAGCCTCTCCAAGATTAGCAAGCAGGTCTCCGTCACCTGTGATCCATATACTTTTCTATCCAGCATATTTTTTTCTTTTAACTTTATGGTTGAAAGTGTTACATAGTTCCTCTTTTTCCCCCTATTAACCTCTTGCAGCCCTCTCCTGTCCTATACCTCCCCCCAGGCCCACACCACCCCACTGTCTGAGTCCACGGGCTATGCATAAATGCATACAAGTTCATTGGTTGATTTCTTCCACCCACCCTGCTAGGTTGAGGGATTCTGTGTGTGGGGGTCCTTTAAAAACAGGATTTTCTTTTCCTGCAATTCTCTAGTTTTCCTTGGTATATTACCCAGTGGTGTTCAAAGCCAACTGTTTGGGGCTTGTTTTTCCTGTGCAGGATTCAAGAGTTGGGGTCCTAAACTCCTTGCTCTTCAGGGAAAAGTTTGTGATGTGTGTTTTTCCTTAATAGGGTCATGTCCCTGCCTTTCTTACAATTCTTGGTGCTGTCCCTGTTGGGAAGGCTCTATTCTTACAGTTTCCTGTTCTCTTTCAGAGGTAATTACTCCTTATATAGTTATAGGTTTGTTATGTTTGTGGGAGGAGGTGGGCTTAGGATCTCCCTACACCGCTATCTTGATCCCTCCTTCACATTTTTTCTTGAGGGCCACTTTTTCAAATTGTAATATTAGCAACCTGATTTATAGTTCTATGTTTTATAATAATTTATTACACTCTTGCATGGTCATTTATTTTATGTTTTTTAGTCCCTTAGTTTAAACATGTCACTTGTGTACAATTTACCACTGGTTTACTTTTTAAAAAACAAACTTTTCCTTTTAATTGGTAAATTTATCCCATTTATAAATTGCTATTTTGTTTAGGCACATTGTTGCCATGTAAGAATTTTATTGTTTTGACTGGTATCTTAGATGTATACATTGTATAAAAAAGTCCTTATAAATTATATGTCTCCCAAATCTCTGATAATCTGATATATATGTTTTTCTTTCAATCTATTAATAATGATATGACTAGGAATGGCATTTCAATTCACTCTCTTTTTCCTTGGAAACACCATCACTTGAATACAATCCACAATGATAGCCTTAAAGAAGTCTGGGTTTGTTCTCTCTCTCTCTCTCTCTCTCTCCATGACTTGCTTGTTTTGTTTGAATGCCTTTGGCATTTTTTCTTATTCTTATAATTTAATAATTTCAATAAGATATGTTTTGGTTATGAATGTTCTCTATTAACTTTTCTGGGAACAAAGTGAACCTTGTCAATGTGTAAATTTAGTTAGTTTCTCATTTCAGAAAAATATTTAATTTGTCTGCTCTACTTGTTCTGCTTTCTGCATTAGGAAGGCTCCAATTTTCCATATGTTTCTGTTCTCAAAATCTAACATTTATCCACAAAACCCATTTTCTTGTTTTGACTTTCCTGCCTTAACTCTGTGTTATAATCTCCAGCCATAAACTTTATCATTGCAAATGGTCTTTCAATTCTTACTTTCTGGTTCTACAATGTGCATTATTGCTGCAATGGCACCATTCTCTTCACTTTGTTTCCTAACTACCACCAGCTCTCCTACAACCTCACCTTTTTACTGATTATCTCATCATTAAGCTCTTCATCCATAGATCCCATGCTCTATTTGGTTTAGTACAGGATGCATGTGTTTTTCTAAATTATCTTTGACACTTGATTAATTTGTTTTCTAAATTTTTCTCCTGTTTCTTTTCACTCAGATTGTATTGTCCTCTTGATTATTGCATTCCTTTCTGGTAGAATAGCTACATGGAGTTCTTATGAATTCTCTCTTTATTTCCCTTTCTGGTTGAAGACAGTTTTACCTAAAGCTGGTTTTTAGAAATAGAGTGGATAGTTTCTCTGTGAGTCCTTCTTAATTTTTTGAATGACTAGATGCAGATAATTTTAGTTTGTATAATTGTATAGACCGTAGGTGAAGTAAAACAACTTACTGATCTTGGAGACCCTGCCAGAGAGGCATGCAACAGCTAGGACTCTTCCAGGGACTAAGACACTGGTGGCAGTCATTTTTGCAATCTCAGTTCCCCCCTCCCTATTTCAGGTACCTAATGGAGTAGGGCATGAGCTCAAGCTATTTTTAAGAGACTTTTGGTTGACATCTTCTAGGTCTTCTTGTTATTAGGGACAAACACATTCATATCAATTCTTGCCCATAAGAGAGCCCTGATGCTTTAGCTCATATATCTAATGCAAGAAAAGCCAGGCTGACTTTGGCAAAAGGATGTTGGCTTTAGGTTTATTAATTTAGCCTGGGTTGGTGTCTTTTTTCCCTCCTTCTCTTTTTATTTTCCTTTATCCCCTACTCAACTGAATGTTTCTGCTCCCACACCCAAATTGACCCTAAAATATTATTTCTGAGATCCTGGCTGTACTTTCTGTACATAAAAGAAAATCAACAATCATAAAAATAAAGAATAAACCTAGATTAATCTTCTTAAACTTGGCAAATATCAACAATATGTCTTGTACCTATGTTACTTTTAGAAAGAGGGTATCTGCCAGTGTCTGCTATCAAGTTTCCCTACTGCATTGCATTGTGATTAAGATGGACATTTCCTCCCTATCTCAAATCCTAGTGGACTCTATATTGGCTGTGTGAAAATGGGGGAGCTATTTAACCGTTTACTTTAGCTTCATATGTGAAACTCTGTGAAATCATATGCCCTGCCTTCTAGGATTTTTATTAGGCCAAGGATCTTAGAAAAACTTATTTTCTTAAACTATGTAAGTGATTATGGTATCTGTAAAGACTTGGCAATAAGCACTCAAAAAAGGCATAATTTCCTTTATAATGTCTATTTATATACATAAATAGGAAGCTAAAGAATGATTCTGCCAAATGGCATCTTTAAAATAGTCTTTATAGCTACATGCATATTAAGTGATAGATCACATTATAAAAACTAGAAATGACATTCTATTTAATTTGAAAAGACGTAACAGAACATGAAATAGTGAAACATTCCAGAGAAGAGTAGTAAAGTCTCATTGCATACAATCTGTAGTCACTGGATTTTTTGGAATTATTGTTAGCTAAACTGAGAAAACCCAGGTGCATCTAAAAGAAATTTTCGTTTGTCTGCTTATTATTCATCACCTGTTAAGGTGTTTCTATTTTCTTGATAGCATAAATTGAATTAAAGTAAACATGATTTGGTAAAGTAAAATTTTTCTAGATGTAATTTACTTATAGAATATTTTTCCTTACATGTAGAAAATTTTTACTTTACCAAATTAATTTTCATTTGTAATGCTAACAGCAAGACGGCCATTAAAAACACACATGGTGTCTAAATAAGACAAAGGAAAATCATTTGAACAAAAATAAAAAGGATCCCAAATCAATTATATAGAAAAGATTCCTTTATTAACTTGTGGTCGAGAATATATTTGTATATTTTCAGAAAACAACCCCAAGACCAGGTGGATTCCTGCAACAGAGAGGAATTGACAGGTGTGCTCCAACCACAAAGACAAGAGGAAAAAACAGTCCAGAGATTGAAGACGCTGACAACGCCTTGCCACACGAGCAGCCAGCAGCTGTGCACTGCTGCAGGTTATGTAGGACCAAACCAGAGAGGGTCGGACCTGCATTGCCACCATGTGCCCACCATCCAGATATCATTGCTGACATGTACACATAAGAAACTGTTAGACATTGAAACGGGGACTCAGAGCTGTTGGACATTGAAATTGGGACTCAAACATTTTTTTGTTTTGTTTTATTTTGTTATTATATGTTTATTTCTAGTCTGCAAAGGTAAAACTTTTTAAAGGAAAGAAATGGTGGGAAAAAGATACAGAGGCAAAGAAGCATTGAACAGACTGTTAAACTACATTGGGAAGACAGGGGAGGTTGGGCGAGGGGGGCTGTAAGAGACCAACCGAAGGACTTGTACACATGCATATAAGCACAACCAATGGATACAAGACACTGGGGCAGGGGAGAGGGCGGGAAGGTGAAGGCATGTACTGGGGGGTAGGGGAGGTCGGGGGGAGGTCAATGGGGGGGAAAAAAAGGAGACATATGTACTACTATTTTTAATACTTAAAACAATAAAAAAAATTTAAAAAAATCAACATGAATTCAATGTTATTTCTACCACAGAATTCCACTTTCAGTGCATTGGAAATGACTATATATCATTTATGTTTCTTAATGTTTCTGGATGATTGCTGTAATGGCACCATTTTTAAAGATATAGTTCTTATCAATTGTTCCTTAGATATGTGATTACTATTTTCCAACATCAGTGCTCCATAGTGATGAAATATAACATACATATTTTCCTGTGCCAGAATTGATTTTTACAAATGGGTTTAGTCTAAAGACACAATCACCTTTGAAAATATTTCACTTTGTAACTGTTCAATGGGTAATTTATTTAAGCTGAACTGCCATAATCAAGCATGTTGTGAAGATTTCACTTTAGTAAATGAAATGAGAAAAAAAGTTACAATCTTTTAACAAGGGTGCCAATTTTTTTATAGTCCTCTTAGGAACTTGGTCTTTCTGCAATGTCTATTTCAATCTCATCAGTTTGTTAGTGATCATGATTAGATTGTAGTCTCTTAAATATATGGTCAAATATTTTAACATTCTTATTAGATTTTTAAACATGATCTGGATACATAATTATACAGAGAGCACTGGACAAACATGTAGACAGGCAGAACACGAACTTTGAAATTATTTTACAAATCAATAACTTAATCATCTGTAAGAACCTGCCATTATGCACCTTACTGTTTTATTCTCCCTTGAGACAGCTATTATTTTAAACTACAAGAACATCTCAGAATTATTTTATTGATTTGATTTTCTAATGTCACCTTGCCATATTTAACTGATTTAAATAATATGAAACTATTTATTTTGAATGTATGTGCATAAAATATGAAGTAATTATTTGAAAATTTAAGTTTCAACTGATAAAGCTTTTTTATATATTTCCTAGCAGAACTTCTTTTAAAAGTAATTTCAAAAAAATGTAGCCTTGCCAGTGTGGCTCAGTGGCTGAGCATAGACCTATGAACCAGGAGGTCACTGTTTGATTGCCAATCAGGACACATGCCCAGGTTGTAGGCTTGATCCCCGATGGGGGATGTGCAGGAGGCAGTTGATCAATGATTCTCATCATTGATGTCTCTATATTTCTCTCCCTCTACCTTCCACTCTGAAATAAATAAAAATACAAAAAAAATATATAATACTGGTTTAGAAATAATCAATAACTTTATCCTAAAATAAATCCAGATAAATCATTTTAATACCTACTGGTTTAATTAAATTAAATGGTCAGCTTAATTTTTCTAAGAACCTATTTGAAAATGATGTTATTTGTATGTAGAAGCCAAAGTTTATAAAAATAGCATATATTAGAATAAATATGTTATAAATTAGAATGTATAAATTCTATTACTTGAATAATCCATTTTGGATTTCAATTAAATATAATGAAGACTATAGATGGTATCATTTGTTTCCATCACCATAAACCTGCAACCTGTATGTCATTAAACATGTGCCCACTCACAACTTACACATATATAAACATGTAAATTCAATTTAAATGAGTGGAAATATATAAAAGAAAAGTAATACCACATATGTTTGTTTATTTATTTATTTATTTATTTTCTTATTTATTTTTTAATCCTCAGCAGAGGATATGTTTTTTATTGATTCAAGAGAGAGAGAAACATCAATGTGAGAGAGAAACATTGATCTGTTGCCTCCATGCCCTGACCAGGGATTGAACACCCTGATGGGAAGATGCTCCAACGAAATGAACCACACCAGCTAAGGTACTTTGTTTTTTCATTAATAGAATATTCTGGTTGAAAATATATTAAGTTTTAAACTTTCTGTTATAATATACTTTTAAATGCTTGTAGTTAATGCCTTTCTATATAATGACACTAAAAAAAAAAAAACAACAACAAACATCTAGGACATGTTTGAGATTTTGGCTTATGCTTTTGAGACACTGATTCAAACACCACCAGCTTCAAAGGAAACTTTGGGCTCAGCTCAGTCCAAATAGCTCTAGAACAGAAAAGAGAAAATAAACCCTTCCCTAAATGGCCCTAACATGATCATTTATATCTTTGAAGGGTGTGTCAAAAACCTATTATTGAAAATGTATAATAATCAACAAATACCTCTGAATATTTATGAATATGACATACATAACAAATTTTAAGCCTTGCTAGAGCTAAAAAAAAAAAAAAATTCCCTTTTTATCCCTGTTTTCTCTTCCACACTGTTCTAGGTTTATTTTAATGATTATTTTCCTATTGTAATTGACTCTATTCTAGTTGTTTCTGCATTTTTTCTAAGTTGTGAACAACCTGAGAATAGGGACTCCGTCTAATTCATACTTGAATTATTACAAACTATGTTGGGACTGAATTGAGGCAAAAATAAGAGATCTTTTCGTAGTCAATTTTGATTTGCTTTTTCATGCTGTGCTTCTTTATTCTTAGTTTATGGTCAATCTTGGGTAGATTTACCTCCATTTGTGAAATAGTTTGGGCAAGCAGACAGCTCAACTGGTTTCTAAGTTGAGCTTACATCCTCACCTTTTCCCTCCACCTGGAAAATAGGGGATTCTTATGTACAATCTTCAAGACACTTTCTCTCTTGGGTCTTAGCTGATCCCAAGACATTTCTGGAAATGTTTATGCTCACTGTTGGGTATGAGTACTTAGTTGGTAGCAGAAATTTGAATTCCTAATCTAAAAATAACTGTTACTCTCCAGGACTTCTCACAGTGCGTTCAAAACCCAGGATTTCTGAAGGGTTACTAAGATGATTCCTCACAAAGGGCACCTGCTGTGGGTCTTATGCATTTCTATTGTTCTATTAAAAGTATTATTTTGAAGAGCTCCCTAAGTCTTGTTTTGTCCCGGCATATTCTTTTCTATTGTCTCTCAAGCATCATTTTTATATATAATTTCTTCCTATATACATGGCATGTGGCAATAATCTTGGTACAGTGTTATGTCTCCTCTCTGGTGTTCATCTTCTAATTTCTTCGAGTTAGAGGGAAGCATTATTGCATTTTGACATTTAATTTGGAGTTTATAATTGGAGCAGGTGGATGAGACAGCAAAGCCTCAAGTAAGTGAGTCCGTGGATAAGTGAGCCAATATGAGCAGATTGCGCCACAAGAAAGTTAGTTTCAATGTTGCCTCATGAAAATATAAGTATAAATGTTATACTTGTACAATCTCTTGCATCAAAGATCTCTGTTTAAAATATGGTGGATGTTCTGCAAATAACATCAGAGTGCATCTTTAGATTTAACTCTCATGTTTTCTACACTAGAATGTCAGCATTTAGGTCACATATTTTAGCCATTTTCATGCTATTTTTATTTTTGCCATAATTTCATCACTTTTCCCTAACATTTTCAGATTCTGCATTTTCCTTTAAGCAGGACTTCATGGAGTGGTCAACTAATGGAAAATTCATTGTCAAATACATTATTACTGGATGAAACATTTTAAAAATCATAAGAATTTTTTTTAAAAAGCTTACATTTTTCATATGCTTCATTTACTGGTCTTCGTTTTGTAACAGATCGTAAGTAATGGCAACAATCAATTAATTTTTTAAATCACCAAACCTCATTGCTTAGCAACAAAATAAAATTCAAATTATTTATTAATTAAATCAGTTGTTCCCAACTTGAGGTTATTTTGTTCTTCAGGCATATTTGGTAATGTTGAGAAACATTTTTGGATATCACAAAGGAGGGAGATTGCTACTGGCATCTAGTTAGTAGAAACCAGCGATACTGCTAAACATTTTACAACGCACAGGTCAACCTACTGCAGCAAAGAATTATCTAGCCCCAAATGTCATTAGAGCCTAGCCTGAAAACTACAAATTGAATTGTATGTTCATTTTGTTAAGAACACAAGAAATTCAAATTGTATTCATCAATAGTTACAAATTTTTGTAAATTACAGCATCAGCTCAATTACAATATCCAGAAGAATTTAACGTGCAATTTGTGATATGAAAAAAAATCAACTTCTAAACTGTAATTTAAAAATAATTTTCACTCTCTGGAGTGATTGAATTCTTGTTTGAGCAGTTTATGATCAATAGAAAATGCCATCCTGATTCAATCTGCAGTCTGAGTAGTAGTAATTCTCTATGTCTGGCTAGTTCAGTTGTTAGAACAGAATAGAGATGAAGTTAATAATGTTTTGTAACAACTTGATCTTACTTTGTTCCACAGCCACAGAGGTATCTGTTTCTGTCTTGACCTGGCTTAAGTGTCATTGATCACAAGAGGCAGGGATCAAAAGAAGGTGAATCGATTTTTTTTTAAAACTCCCATCACTATTGTAATCAGCACTCTCAGTGGCAGCTCCACCGGACAGTGGGTCAACCTCCGTGTCTTTATTCTGGAAGGACAGCTCATAAATTAAGCAGTTGACCTTTATGTCAGTCAATCAACATTGGGCCACCCCGACCTGCCAAAACCATTAACTTTGAGCAATGGCCACTTCACCAAAGCACAAATGCAGTATTTATAAACCGTACATTGTTGTCTTTGCCAAAATCTCAATGACATTGTCTAGTTCTCATTTTCTTCCCACCCATTAAAAGGTAAAACATTATAATCAATAGTCTAGGGCAGTGGTCGGTGAACTCATTAGTCAACAGAGCCAAATATCAACAGTACAACGATTGAAATTTCTTTTGATAGCCAAATTTTTTAAACTTAAACTTCTTCTAATGCCACTTCTTCAAAATAGACTCACCCAGGCCTTGGTATTTTGTGGAAGAGCCACACTCCAGGGGCCAAAGAGCTGCATGTGGCTCACGAGCCGCAGTGTGCTGACCACGGGTAGGGCATTATCTGTGAAAAATTCAATGGCTCAGAAGTTAAAGGGTATATAAGCTAAAAGTTCCAAACAATGTGCCCATTTTATAACTTTCTGCATCAGAGAACTACAAAAAATTAAAGCTGCAAAGAATTCAGTGATACTTTTTCTATTTTCTTATTCCATAGGTGAAGAAACAAGTCCCTGAGTAAGCAAACAGCTTCTTGCAGATCACACAAATAATGCACTCTCTTAAGTAACTCTAGCTTTTCATGATCCGTTAAATGTTCTCCCCATTCTCTAGGAAGGCCTAAGTAAGATTATGAGTTAACCAACATTTTATTACAACTAAAATACATAATAAATGTTGCCACCTTTAAATATTAGTAGTGACATAAATAGAAGCACTGTATATGTTTTAAAAACTGGCTCATTTGACGCAATTACAGTTTGCCTATAGAACACTTAGTATGTCTTAGAGACACACAGGCAAATCAAAGAACGTATAGACTACTGATAATATCAGGAAATATGTTTGTAAAAGGGTCCCAATAAAAAAAAGGGCACACTGAAGTTAGGATAATTTGGCCGGTGTTTATTTATAGATAAACTTAATGCAAAGGTATGGCAGTGTCTAAAGAAACCTAAATATAATCTAGGAGTAGGCACCAACCCTGCTCTGAATGTAGGGGGCGGGAGAAGTCAATTTAACCTAGAACGAGAGAGAATCATTAGAGTTTGTTTCCTTAAAAAGACCAGTGGTATGCTCTCAAGAAGGGAACTAAAGGAATTAATAGATTGAATTTAGCCCTAGCTGGTTTGGCTCAGTGGATAGAATGTTGGCCTGCAGACTGGAGGGTCCTGGGCCAGATTCTGATCAAGGGCACATGCTCGGGTTGTGGGCTTGATCTCCAGTAGGGGGCATGCAGGAGGCAGCCGATCAATGATTCTCTCTCATCATTGATGTTTCTATCTTTCCCCAATCCCTTTCTCTCTAAAATCAATAAAAAATATATTTTTGAAAAAAAAATAGATTGAACTTACAGTTTGCTCTCTCTTCTACCTGGGTTCCCTTTTGGCTAACTACAGTCAGAAACCGTGTAGGTTTAGTAGAACAGACAGGGGGCATTTAGCATAAATGTCTTCTTTTTATTACATGCTTGAGATTTTTCTGTGTTTTTTCTTCCACATTAAAACTGAGTAGCATTTTAGTAGACACCATGATACCACCATCCATTTTGTCTTGTAGAATTTATTCTGTACTTCCTGTTCACAGACCTTGGGTCTTAGCCTCTTTTGGGGATTGACATGACTGAAGACAACCATGTTGCCTAAAGGTATGTTCTCTATGTGGGTTGCTTCATAGTCAAAGATTGACCAATGTAGGCAATATAGACCTGGTCCACTTTCCCCCAACTCAATGCAACTCTAATAGTCATCCCATGTAGAGTTGATTGAGTTCTCCTTTAAGGAAGCATCAGCTTCTTCCTCTAATCCAGCTAATCCCCTGCATGAGACTATCTGCTTCAGATTCTGCTTCCTGGGAAGCCCACAGGGACAATTGGTACTAGTAGCTATCTGAAAAAACAAACTAAAGATGGGTTTTTGGAATTGGATTACCGGCTTCTTGGCTGGCAATGATCACATTACTAATTATAGGTGGAATACAAATAGCCCTTGGCACCAAGTGCCATTATTATTGCTAACACTTTTACCTGAGATGGTGTACTTGGTGGAAAGGATCGCACCAGCTGGTTTGATATATCATGTGTATGAGAAGTAACTGTAAGGACCTGTAATTGGTTGATTGTGCTAAATGTTCTTGCTTTAGGAAAAGAAAAGAAAGATTTTGAGTGATTAATCAAGATCTCTCTCCAGTCACCCTCTTGGTAACTAGAGTGAAATTAGGCCATAAACCAGCTGCAGATACCCAGGGTCTGATAAGGGAGGAAATGGACAGTATCTCCAAAGGAGCTGAAGGACCTACCCAGCATGAGTATGCTCGAGACGGGAATCTGAGGGCACCTGCTATAGGAACATAGAAGGGCAGGGGAAAAAGGCAAGCAGGAGAGTCACCATTTTGGCAGAATTAATTGAATCTGATCATGAGGAGTATACAGTGTGACTGTTGTTATTTGTGGGGGCAGGAGAAGTATATTTACTATCCAGAAGTTATACTTGGGGTCCATGATGTTGTCTTGCCCAATTTTGATAGTGAATGGACAAGTTTAGCAACCCAGTTTGATAAGGATATGAGGACTAAGGGCTCAAAATTCTCATGGATTAGGGTATGCATCATGCCTCTGAGTTAGAGGGAATAGATAGTAGAAAAGGAAAACCAAAGCAACATTTGTGGCTCCAATATGATCTGTAGCAGCAGTGTCTGTATTTTTTCTCACTAATACTGTTATAAGGATTAATGTCAGGTTTCCTCAGGGAACCTGAGAGGCCCACCAGCGCACTGGGCTAACTGCGTCCTGGATTTATATAAGCAGGTGTTCTTAGTGGTGTAAGGGGCAGGCACTCCCCAGATTCCCCTTTTAAGAATGAAACTGCTAGGAGAACTCACAGTACATCCTCATACAACATCCTCATATGTTAGAATTTCCTCAGCTAAAGACCCAAAGTCATGCCTTATTTCTGGGGCCGACGAAATATGATGATTATAACTGGCTATGAAGATATGGCTCTTTTTTTTGCCGCAACTTATTATAAATAGGCAGGGTTACCCCCGATTTAGCTTGTTTGGGTGACACCTCTATTGAGACTGCATCACAGCTCAACTGCTTTATTTATTACCAAAGTTTTTGAAGTGAAGAGCTCTCCTTAATGAAGTTTTTGCATCCAATATTCAACTCAGAATATATTTCCAAAGGAACACAACTTACAATAGCTGGTGATATTTGTACCATTAGGTGGAAATATCAGAGATATGGGTTAAATATCACTATACATTGGGCAGGTTTTAACAAAATTGTTCTAGAAGAAATTGCTACTCTGCATTAGTTTAAAGTACTTTACTATTTTTGTTTTTCTCACAGTGAATACTTAATTATATTTTATTTTGTAGTTTTTCTGGAATATATTTGAATTTATAGTTTTCAGATTATATATATGAAAAATTTTGCTCAATTGACAAATAATGGCAAAATTAAAGAAGTGACTATACTCAATCATAGAGTCTATCTCTTTGTCCTCCTTCCTCAGTATTCAATCTATTCTTAAATCAAAGAAAAAGAGTTGCACTTGCTTTCTTAAAAAACATTATTTTAATGGAGGAGCCAGCATTGAACAGAAATGCTGTGGGCGAAATAGAAACTTAGAATGATACAAGTTTAACTAAGAGTCCTATTTAAACTCTTATTTAACTCTTTGGATTAGAGTTAACTTAGTTGGTAGTTAACCAAATATTAAATATTTACATCTTCCTAAATCTGTTTGACCTGTCCATTAATTTATAATCATCCCATTTATGTTAATTTATTGCCAGTATTCCCCACTAGAATATAAGCTCCATGACATACTGGTGACATTGTCAATCTTGTTTTTTGCTGTAACTTAAATACCTAGCAGAGGTCCTCGTACATATAGCTGTTCAATGAGTATATGTTGATTGTAAGAAGGTTTGATTCATAAAGAGACAATCTATGGTGCAGTTATATGTGAAAAATAGAGGTGTTATTTTTATCATAATATCCTGGCAACAGAGACAAGAAAACAATTCATCTACTGAAGTACATAAAAGGTTTCAAGATAACCTTATATAAGGGTTATCTTATCACCACTTGGCCACAGGTGTTCCTGGACCTCTTAAAATTAACTAAACTTCACAACTTTCTATCTTGTTACATTTTTTGTAATAATACCATTACTTCTCTTCGCCTTATGGTTTTGGTGAAAAAAATGTAAGCTAAAATCAGTTGAGCATTTTGGTTAAAAAAAAAACAAAAAAAAAACTTAGACTGTTTGAGGAGAATGTAACATTGCCTGTTAATATTCATGAAAAATGAATCATTTCTTTCTTCTTAGTTCATACACAGAATTCACCATGACATCAGAGAGAGCTTTACAACAATAAATCTGTGCCAAATAGTAAATTACTTCCCCTCATATTAAATTAAAATGTGCACATTGGAGAGGTTTAATTTAAAATTTTATGACAAATGGAAATCTGGACACTAAAAACACTGACACGAAGTTCAACTACAAAGAAAAACCTGCAGCAGTGACTTTCTTAGGATTTCTCTCTCTTTTGTTCCTTTGTCATGTAGCAAATGGTTCATAACCTTTAACATCAGGTGTTGCTGCCAGAGTGATGTATAATGCTTTCTAAAAGGACTCTCATTCTGGCCGTTGTTCCTAGTGGTCGGAGTGTCAGCACAGCATACCCAAGGGTCAAGAGTTGGATTCCCAGTCAGGGACACATCCCTGGGTTGCAGGTTCAATCTCTGGCCCTGGTCCAGGTGTGTGCAGGAGGCAACCAATCATTGATGTGTCTATTTCACATCAATGTTTCTCTGTCTCTCCTTCCCACTCCTTCTCTCCCTTTCACTCTCTGATAAAAAGTAATAAAAAAAATCAATGGAAAAAATATCCTCCGGTGAGGATTGACAACAAAGTAATAATAAAAAATAAAAGGAATCTCATCTTTGTAATGGGTAGTTACTTTATTTTTGATAATGGAATATACATGAAATATTTCTTATATGCAAAAAAAAAAAACAAAACCCAAAACCCACAATTAGATAGGAAAACAAATTATATTAAACATCCTAACATCCCACATACAAAAAATTTACATAAGAAAACAAATATTATTAAGAATTATATAATAGTTCTGAGTTACATTCCCACCAACAAGTGAATGTAATTCAGAACTATTATATTTTCTAGTGAATGCTGACATGTTATCTAAACTGAATCAACACAGCAATTTCTTAGTTTCTAGGGTATTATCACATCTCTATCCACAGAACTCTTGTAAACCCAGCAGTTCTTGAAAAGGTGAGATAAAACCTTCAGATACTCTTTTATCACCATCATAAAACATTAGCTAAGTGTACAAAATGACATGTCTCTATTCTTCACTTATCAGTGTAAGATTCGTCAAATAATCACCCCAGTGCAGGAAGCATCAGGAAAATAGCATGCTCTTATTGCACTCCTAATGAGTCAGGTGCTTCTCATGTCCTATCTAGGGCCACCGCTGTAGGCATCACAGTAATTGATTTCATCCTGCCATCTTCAGTTTACAGGAAATCCACATAAATCACCCAGAATATGGAAATTCATACCTCCCAGGAGTAACAGATTAACTGATTTTAAATTGGAGAAAAAGAAAATAAGAAAGCCTTAATGAGGAACACAGGAAAAATATGCCAGATTTTAAGTATTTTCCTGGGAGGGCTACACTGTATTTTAATTTTTGTACTCACAGCAGCACAATTGGGAATATGAATATGTGGGAGAAGAGGAGGTGACTACTGTGAGGGAATCTTTAGCATTTTTTGATTCAGAGATGAGGTAAGCCAGGGAAACTCTCCATCCAGAAATCTCTGTTCAGTTTTTGTAAACTCCAGAGAGAATTCTGCCTCAGAAATTGTTGTCAGCGCAGGATTGGTCTGCTTTCATTTCAGGAAGAGAACATAGAGTAAATGGCTCCAAAATATCAGGTGGGAGCCAGCCAGAGACTACTAGGACCATTTATTCCCACTTCCATTGGGTCTTAGCTGTTTCACTGTTTTCAAAATATTCCCTAAAGACATAATATCTCCAAATGATCGTTTTTACCCTCAGGTCACCTGTGAGAGAAACTGGAGCAAGGCCTCATGAAAACCATGATCCCAACAAGAATTGGATACATATAATTACTCTGAAAATAATTCCTGCTACTATACATGAAAAGTACACAAGTATATACACATGAAAACTGATTTAGAATTTTGCACATAGGAAGGAGCAGGGACTTTGTTGGCAAACCAGCGTGGACCGGATTTGTTGTAAATAAGTCATCTGTAAGAAATAAGAGAAACTTTAAGGAAGCCCTTTTTGAACTTGACACGATTGTTCATACTTCATGAAAAGACAATTGTTCTAACCCATACCAGTGGCCAGTGAGTTGATATATCTCAGACTTGATGATAAATCTTATTAGGTAATGATATTGGATTAACTGATTAAGAGAGAAATCTGGCAGTCATTTCTAAGGCAAAAGAGAGGAAGAAGGAAAGAGAGAGAGAGAGAGAGAGAGAGAGAGAGAGAGAGAGAGAGAGAGAGAGAGAGAGAGAGAGAAGGAAAGGAAGGAAGGAAGGAAGGAAGGAAGGAAGGAAGGAAGGAAGGAAGGAAGGAAGGAAGGAAGGAGGAAGGAAGGAAGGAAGGAGGAAGGAAGGAAGGAAGGAAGGAAGGAAGGAAGGAAGGAAGGAAGGAAGGAAGGAAGGAAGATCAGCTCTGGGGCTGGGGCTGGAGTTAGGCTCTCAAATGTACTGCAGATAAAAGGGGAAACAGAGGGGGCACTGTCAGCCAGTCCAAAAAAGACCTGATAAGATCTCTGATAAAGAAAAACCAATAATTAACAGGTCCATACAATTTACATGTACTTTACCCTTCTCCACAAAATTGTAACTTTGATTCTTTTCTTTAATTAAAAGATGCCCTAGATATTCATTTTACCTGCATAATTTGCATTTTCTGATAAGCAGGGCTCCCATGCAGGAAGCCAATTCCAATATGTCAGCAGGGCTGAATCATCTGGGAATGGCTAAAAGCATTTCCCCAAACCTGAAAAGGATACATAAATTGATTGCTTGCTGCCAGACAGCTCAGGGCATCTTAATCTACATGTTATTGCCTCCTACTGGGCAAACACCTAAATGGCCATAGGCAAATTCTTCCATTCTGACAATGGCCTCTGTTTAGGAAACCCTACCCTTTTTATGTGTATGTCTACCTCACCTTAGGACAAATTGTGTTAATAAAAAGCAAGGGGTCCTGAGACAAGGAGAACTTGGTTTCTTTAGCCAAGCTTCTCTGGCCCCCATAATGCCTTTCAAAATTATGTTTCATCTCTGGACTCTTATTTAATTTATGCACAACATCTTCTCCAGATTGCTGAACCCTTCTAGATGACGGATTAAGACCCACTGACATTACTCTTATATATGTAAAAGTTCTCTATCATTGTTACAAATAAGATTTACAGATCATACATTTAAGGACTAATGTATACATTTAAGGACTAATATATGCAAACACGCATGCTAATACATATGTAAAGGACGATCCTAAATACTTTACAAATAATGCCTTTGCTTTTTATAAAAACCTTGCAAGATTAGTGTTGTTACTACTTTATTTCTTATAACAAATGAACTAAGGAGAATAGGGTGTAAATATCTCACCAAAAAGTGCACAGATGTGAGGAGGTAAGTTTGGAGCTCAGGTCAGTTTGATTTTAAAGTCATCCAAAGTTCATTCTATAAACAAGTGTTGAGACATCTCAAAATACTAGGTGTTTTTGTTTGTTTGTTTTTTTGTTTTTTTTGGTCATAAGACAAAAATATAAAGCTTTCTGATATCAGTACAAAGTAAAATTGAAAAGAGCAAGTTGCACAGCAATAAACTTCCAAGAACCAAAAGATTATGTAGGTAATAAAATTGACTATGGGCTTTAAACCAGGTAGAAGTGATGACAATAAAATATTTGCTTTTAACTAATTTATTTTCTGTTTTTGTATTGAAAATAGGGAATCCATCTGGCAAGGATGTTTGCTTATGCATATGGACTGTGAGTAAGCAAACAACTGTATCTCCATTTCCTTCTGAACAAATTATTTTATCTGAAGGTAAAAAGAACAGTCAAGTAAATTAAAACTAAACGTTAAGAGAAAATGAATATCTGTATCTACTAGTATTCATTCTGAGAATGAAAAGACTAAAACTAATTTGAAGCCTTGAAGCTCAACATTCACTATTTAGAATAGACTTTTTTTTCCCAGAACAGCAGTCCAAGATTATTAAACATGACATCAACACTAGTAGGATTCTTTGCTGAAAGAAATGAACCATCAAAGGCCATCAAAGGGGTAACGATGGATTTAATGAGGCCCTCTGAACAGAAAACTTTGTCTTACTGCTGTTCTTATCACTTTGTACAGGGGCCTTTTGCTTTATACTTAGCTTGTTAACTAAAGTGGATGAATCCAAAGGAAAAAAAAAGTCACCTGGAAGGACTGCTTGCTCCTGCAAAAACTTAATAAATTGTTCAAGAGCCTGTTTAAGCCATACACATAAACCTCTTCAGTAGAGATATGTTTCCAGCTCTGTGTAACACCTGTCTAACATGGTTTAGAGAATGTCAGGAGGAAACAATATCAACTGAAGGCCAAGACAGAAAGGATATACAAGGTACACATTTGTATTACCGGCTCATTTCAGCGCAGGCCAAGATGTAAACCAGGGTGCTGAGCAGGATGTTGATCATGACAAGATTAGTGGCCAGTGCTTTTCTTCTCCTCTGACAGCTGTGGATGCAGGATGGATTTACAAGTCCCTGGAGGACAGGAAAGCATAAACAGCACTTGGCATCAGCATCATGAAGTGCTGACATCACCAGCGCAAATCATCTGAGGGAGCCAGAGAATTAGCATTCAAAACTTGATTCCATAGCTCACTGCCATGCCAATAAGAAAATAGGACAAATATCAAAAGTGCTTCTGGAATATAGCCGCCCCTCCTTATCCATTGCCTTTTTATTTTGATCGAATATATTCAAGGAAGATCATGTGGCAAACACATTCTGAGCAATTGGGGAAATGATAGTTTGGATATTGGCTGTGAAGTTGTAGGTTGAGTTGCAACCAATATTTCATTACAGAATAATAAGCTCCAAACACATAAATAAAATGCCAGTTGCCCTAACCTCAAGAAAACAGGCATATTTATAAGGTGGAATCTTGCCATCTCAGGTGTAGCAGCACCTGACTGACAAGCAAGCTGTGTGTGGTGGCACCTGGCTGACAAGGCTATAGCATCACTGTCAGTCCAATGCTGACACTTCAGCTATGTCTGTATTTTGAGAAAGGGCAAAAGACTCTCAAATCTACTTTCTGGCTCATTTTTTCATTTTGTCATTGAGCTCCCATATACCAATGTCTAGTAAAGCTATTGCTCTGTGTGGAAGGAAGGAAAAGAATTCTGAAATATAATTAATTAATTTCAATATTTATTCTGTTTTTACTTGCTGATCATTACAACCTCTAGGAAGTATCTTTTTATCCCCAAAGAATAGGTGGTTGTTTTTATAAAACTATTTATGTGTGCCGATTTCACCATTATTGCTGCGCAGTTCAGCATTTCAGGCCCATCAATTGTTATTTTAGCATTTTCAAGTAGATAGTCCATAGAAGTAGTATATTTCTACAGTACCTATATTTTATATTTGAGTCTTTGTATCTAATAAGGACCTGCAAAATTAAGAAGAGCTGCATTTGTGCATAAACATAGTATTTCCCCCCAAAGAAGTTGTGTTTTCAACAAAATAAAATTGACTAAAATATATACAATAGTTATACATACATTCAATATTTAGTTACTGAGTAAAGTAATAATACTATTGCTAACCAATAAAAAGTATCTATTTACTGACAGCCTATTATGTGCTAGACATGTGTCAGGCAAATTGCACGCAGATCATGCAAATGTTTTCTCCCACCCTTCCTTCTCCCTGAGCTGGTCTCTCAGTTCCGGGGAATCCACAGTAGCTGCCTGTTATGGAGGAGGGGCACTAAGGAGGTGTGCTCTGTGACATCAATCTCCTTGGGAGGCACAGACTGATCCCACCATCCTGGTAGGCCAATCCTTCATGCTGACATCTGCTAATCTTCCTGTTCCCACCTGGTAGCCAGTCTAATGTACACCCCTTACCTAATACCCAAGTGCTACTGCAAGACTCTTTCATACCAATGGAAGGTTCATTAATTGCCATCCTAGTTTGGGGTGGACAAAATCTTGTCCATCTACAGAGTGCATTTAGAAGAATTCAGATGTTCTCCCATGTCACTCAGGAACCATGGGGCAGTTACTGAAGACTGCCCAAAACTTTCCTGCCCTTGGCAACCAGTGTAGCTATTACTCCTTTATGGTTTCCTTGTCTAGACAATGTGGACAATTCTGCCAGGCTGGTCTGCTCTCGGGTACGAGAAGGGAAGTTCAACAAAAATGCTCTGCATGCTTGGGTTCCCATAACTAATATAGGGCTCTATAGGCAATGCGGGGTGTGGTTAGACAAAAGACCCTTGACATCTGTTTTTTCTTTCTTTGTAAACACAAAATTTTGGTATCCTTTCTATGATGTAAAATATATACATGCATGCATATATACATATTCATACACATGCATATATACATAAAGATAAATATGTAATAAATTAAAACACTGCTTTGCAAGTATTATTTTAGTTGTTGACTCTATCAGTTTTCACTGGCTGTCATCAAAATTTCCCCTTGAGACTTCAGTAAACTGATTAACTGCTCTGGGGAGTCTTTTAGTAAAAATGGGAGAGGCAATGCTGTACAGTGGAAAGCATGTTGATAATTATTTTACAACTTTGTCTTATCACAAAAGATGAAAGGCCAGGAGACAGGAAATATTTAAATGGATTTTTTTTTATTTTTAGTGTACTTGTCTTATGATATAGACTATAATAAAAACATCAACGCACTATACTTGTTGTAGCATCTAACACCAATTCTTTTTTAGGTAAGGAAAAATGCCCAGGGAAATTAAGTAACTCTTCTAAAAATGCACAGCTCCTCCTGTCAAAGCTAATTCTCAAATCTAATTCTCCACTTCTCAGCCTAGCACATTGCCACAATTTTACCAGGTTAGAGTTGGGGGCATTCCAGGTATTCCTGGACAAATCCTCACCTGATTTTCCCAGTGATGCCTACATTCCTTTCCAGTTTCTCTCTGCACCTACTTACAAAAATATAACTCAGTGATAATGAATACACAGTCAAGTGTTCACCCCCCTTTTTACGGAATTAAACCTTGAGGGACTGAGACCTTCTTTCATATGTACTAGTAATAGTAATAAATACTGGGTAGAAGCATTCAAAGGGGGAAATGACCCCTAAGTCTTTTAGAGGTTGATTTAATGTAGCAAATACAGTATGTTTCATCCTAATGGTGGTTGAATTGACTATTAAAAGATTTTATAGATATATAAAAATTGTAATATGATGTAATAGCCTTTGAAACAATCACATAATTTCAAGGTGTTAATAAAAACATTATATTCATCCCATGAAAGCAATCATTAATATCTGAAATATGAAAGTAAAATATTTAATTTTAAGGTACTAGGTCCAACAGACTTACAAAAGTTTTCACTTTTATAATGATGATGTATAGAATTTAAGATTATTTGTCCTCAGAATAATGTGGCATAATGAAATGAGCATTTTCTGTATATTCAAATAGAAAGCAACCTGAATGTTGAACTCAAAAAGATTTTTAAATTTCTTTTAAAAATTATAACATAACATGTCTATAATTTGCTATCTACAAATTATATTAAAATGATCATTATGTCAAGTGATTTTTAGAAAGATTTTTGTATGCTCTCTATAACAACTAAGAAAAATATTAACATTATTTATTATTACAATAAAATTTTAAACATTTACATTTACTTAGTGACTGATACAATAACATACTAATTCTATACATGATTGGTATAAGTGAAACTCCTAGATGTCAGCATTGTTCAAAGCTTTTGTTCGTTGATACAATTTCCCCTTTGGATACAAATCTTACAGATTTTTAAGAGCTTCATAAAAAAATGCATTGAGTGAGATTCTCTGGATGTCTATGCCAACCTGTTACAAAATCCATTGATCTTCCCTCTTGTGTTGTACAGCCTTATTTGATTCCCTGTGTTTTTAATATCTAAGGAGCATTGTATCACACAAAGTGCAGAAGTAAACATGAGAGGTTAGTGATTTGGCTTTACAAGTCATGGCCTGCTAATCTGTTCTACTAATGCCTTTCATTGCATCCGTGTATAGGAAACTTCGGGCCACATTTTAATAATGCAGCCTCATTGAAGAATCTAAAAGAAAGTTTCAGTTGGAGTCACAGAGAGAAAACTGATACTGCCTAGGATCAGTAAAATCTGAATTAATTTCAAAAGGTAGTTTAAACCAATCAGTGTGTGTCATATATGTGCCTTGTTTTCACCGTAGCTGAAGAATATGGAAGGCTTCTTACTCAAGTCAGGTAAATATCAAATTATATATATTCATTAATATGAGAGTAATTATGGGTTGTATTGACAGTATCATTTGTCAGGAGTGGCCGCTGTCATAAGTCATTTGCACTTGGTATTACAGTTAAGTCGTTTTTATCCCCGTCTTTTTTTGTGGTCTAAAATCATTGACCCAATGATTCATTTTGGAAATTATAAACATCCTACCATGATTATTATTTTCAGTGGCATAGGGCAAGCTATGATTTAAAATTGCGCAGGATTTCATAATTACAATTACTTTTTAATATTAAACCTTGGCTCAGAGGAATAATGCAGACCAACTACTGCTTAACGTGATTGCATTTTAGAACTATAGATGACCCTACTGAGCAGTAGAGTAGCCAACATATTACCTACAGTCACAGAGCTGGAGAGTGTAGCCTTGGGATTAATGCCAGGTTTCCTATGTGAGAATGTCTTTGTTGTAGGTATAAGGTATCTCTGTAGGTGTGTGTTTGTGTGTGTGTGTGTTTGTGTGTGTGTGTGTGTGTGTGTGAGAGAGAGAGAGAGAGAGAGAGAGAGAGAGAGAGAGAGAGAGAGAGAGAGGAAGGAGCAAAAACAAAACAAAGAGACATAATGAGATAGAGGAATGAGGAATGAGGAGAGAGGTACATGTTGGGTCACTTATTATAATTAGAAGCACCTTGCTCTCCATAGAGCAATTTAGCTTTTAGCTTACCTAGCACATTATAGTACTCTTCTTTCAGGAAATGTTGCTGCTGCACTATCAGAAGCCCTATGTGTTACAGCTGTTTTGTAAAGAATTTAGATGCATGTGTTTCCATCCTTTCATATTTACCTGGGCTTCTTTATGACCAAAGTCATTTGCTTATTTCCAAAATGACCTGTTGGGGTCATGGTGCACTAAATTAGACTTTATAGAAGTAATACTTAAAGAGTGTTAAGATTGGGCTTGGCACATGATTAGGGCTTGACAAATGTTAGTAATTACTATTATTCACCTTTCTGACTTCCTATGGTGTTCAAGAAAAAGTATCATTTAAAAATAATAAGAACAATCATAACATTCACAGTCAATATTTATTTAACCTGACACTGTTTTAAAAAATATATATATATATGTATATATATATACACACACACATACACATATATATGTATATATATACACACACACACATACATGTGTGTGTGTGTGTGTGTATGTATGTACATATATATAAGATAGAGATATTGATGTAGAATTAACAGGAAGACCTATAGGGCATGGACCATTACAAATAGTTTATAAGTATAAAATAAATATATTACTGATAAGGAAACTGAGGAACAGAGATTAGATATTTTGCCTAAAGCCTAATAAATTATGAGAATGTTGATTTAAATATCAAAAGTGATTTTAGCCCTAGCTGGTTTGGCTCAATGGATAGAGTGTCAGCATGTGGACTGAAGGGTCTGAGGTTCAATTCCCGTCAAGCGCACCCCGGTAGGAGATGTGCAGGAGGCAGCTGATCAATGATTCTCTTTCATCATTGATGTTTCTATCTCTCTCTCCTCCTCTTCCTTCCTCTCTGAAATCAATAAAAATATATTTATTTTTTAAAGTTATTTTAAAACCTGTGCCTTTTAATCCATATTCAATAAATTTAATTTACTATAATTTTACTCTAATTTTGTAGAGACAAACATATCAATCTCTACCTGAAAGCTCTTTCATCTCAACTATTTATCCTGTCCACATTCCTTAGTGAATTATTTCCATATATTCCTATTTCCACAGAGCTGACTAACTACATTTCCTGCCCTCTGTTGCTCCAGCCTATCTGTATCAACATGAATGATTTTACCTTCCTAAAATCACTGCTTTCAGCTGATATCCTAAAACTGGCACACTAGAGTGAACCTCATACTTGTACTGCTTGCTGGAAGTACTCTAAACCCAATGGACATTGCCTTTTGGAGTCTCATTCAGGAAATAATACATCAAAGTTTTCAACTTGTTCCTGGATGCCAAGGGGAAATTCAACACCTACAAATCTCCTATAATTTAATTTTCCTAAATACACAGTTAAGCTTTTTGCATGACTGTGTTTATCACATTATCAATGTGACCCAATGTGCAGATCCTTAGGGCTTGAATGGAACTTGAATACAACAACCCAACTCCCTATATTATGAGAAAGCCCTCCTCCCTCCCCAGTATTGTTGATGATACTGAGGAGGCGTATATGTATTTCTTTTGAGCACAGGCTGTCCCAAGGACCTGTTTCCTTTGCATTTACAGTTTCCTCTCTGCATCTTGTCTCATAAAACTTTTCTGTGTCATTTTTTCCACATCCTGGAAACTACCCTTATTCCTTCCTTAATTTAAAGCATGACATCCCTAAAACCCATCATTTGATCTTAAAGTACTTTGTTTGGAAAAGCATTATTAACTGATATTTGGATGCAGTGAGGGGGAATGTGCACTCCAATTACTTCTCACAGTAACTTAATTATAATGTCAGATATCATTGTATAAAAATTGTCAGATATTGGTACCATCTGGGTATCTCCTTATATCCCATCTCTTCTCACTATCATTTTGAAATCCCCTTTCATATGTCTCTTGCTTTCCAGATTTTCTTTCCTTTTCCAAGAGTTCCATGGAAAACTTCAAGTTTTTTCTACATATGTAAGCAAATCATTGTCTTGATTCAGAAGATCCAGCCTGGGAACCAGGAATCTGAATTTTAATCAAAGTGACAATAAGGCATTCCTGACTTAAGCCTGCTTTATTGGCATAATTATCAAAGCCCTCTGTTTCTCTCTCAGATGTGTCCTGGTTTACATGTATTTTATGCTCATCCTAAATTAACAAATATCCCTGGTTATTCTGCATTTGTGGGTCTATGAATCATACTTTTCTGTAATGCTTGAAGGAGAAAAACAGATTGCCACCTTTTTCTCTAAAGTGAGGCAATGTGTAGCCATTTTGTGAGCTGGAAGACAGACTACCTAAATAAAAATGTGAACTGAAGCCTGAAGTTTTAAAATATGTTCTCTGTCTCACTAGCATTTTGCCTATTTCCATGCATTTCACAATTGTCATTCTTCTGTAAGTCCTTATGTCTGCAAAGGGCTTTAGACATTTAAAAGACATAAGATTGTGCTAGGACTGATAAAATCTAAACCTCAATCAGGTGTCGTAATCCAGGACTGCTGGCTCCCAACTGCTTGCTTGCCTGCCTTCCTGATTGCCCCTAAATGCTTCTGCCTGCCAGCCTGATCATGCCCTAACCACTCCCCTGACAGCCTGATTGATGCCTAACTCCTGGTGAAGCTTCTAGGTATGTGAAACTTATGTGACAAAAGATCACTTCATGGCCATAAGTGGGCAAGTAAATTTCAAATCATCTCTAAATATGTGTTACCAGGCTGACATAATATATCCTATATAATAAAAGGCTAATGTGCAAATCGACTGCAAAGTAGAATGACTGGTCACTATGACGTGCAATGACCACCAGGGGGCAGACGTTCAATGCAGGAGCTGCCCCCTGGTGGTCATTGCTCTCCCACATGGGGAGTGCCGATCAGCCAGAGGCCAGGCTCATGGCTGGCAAGCACAGCAGCAGTGGCGGGAGCCTCTTCCGCCTCTGCAGCAGCACTAAGAATGTCAGATTGCTGGCTTAGGCCCACTCCCCTAATGCCCGTGGGGAGTGGCCTATGCTGACAGTCTGAAATCCCCTGAGGGCTCCCGGACTGCGAGAGGGCACAGGCCAGGCTGAGGGACTCCCCAAGTGTACGAATTTCGATCAGTTGGCCTCTAGTGTGTTAATAAGGAACTACCTTATATTACCCCCTCTCTTATCCAATTTAATTGATTATAAAAACTGAACATTTAAAACCTAAAAATAATTTGAAAGTTCCTAAGGTCAATTGTCTTTCAATGGTTTCCAGGAAAAGAAATATATGGGAAGTATAATATACTTTTTAAATAAAAAATCTTGCTATGGATTTTCATATTAATTGAATGATATAGTTAATATATTTCCAGTAAACTTAACCTGACCTACTAAAATGGTAATGAACCTTGGGGGATAATGTTGTTAGTATGATTGTCTTAGTGATGTGTGCAGTGAGAAAGGGCAATTTTAGGTGATATTTTCATGAGTCTTTATGAAATATTTGAATATCTTTATGAAAAAAAATCTGATCCTGTGAGTTACCCCAATAATTAACTCCAACAAATATCTCTTATTTTATAAGCTTAGATAAAATGTTAGCTATGAAGAATGGGAAATGTTGATTGGAAAAATATTTCATAGTGCTCCCAAATACTAATTCACCATACATGATTTCAGAATCATAGGGCTGTTTCTTAGAGGAATGCGATGTAGTTAGGGAACACGTAATTGCATAAATACTGAATACGCAGGGGATAATGTCACAATTTACTGCCTTTCTTTTCCTCTAGAGTTCATTTCAGTGCTGAGAATGACACTTATTTTCTGCCTGTGCCTGGCCTGTGTCTATCTCCAGCTGCTGATCTATGGGGTAATAACACCCTGGGGAAATCGGGTCCACTGCTAAATGTGTTTAATCCTTTATACTCTTACAGCCCCTGAAAATCATTATTGGCATTTTCAATTTATTTATTAGGCAGACCTCTAATGTCAACCCACAAGTTTAGGTAGCACATCTTATGTAAATCATCTTTATAGCAATGCCTTATATTGCATAATTGCAGGAGACATACTGCTTGTAGACAAACAGATACGTACCACATTGACAGTTTCTTTAATGGCTGAGGCATAAATATCCATACTCTGTTGTATTTAAGTAAAAATAAATATATTTCCAGAAGCCATGCTAGGACTGATTTTATAGGATTCATGAGGCAGTGAATGAAGCTAATCTGACATTCTCTCTTTAGATATGTAGCTTTCTCAAGGCACAATCATTTTCTTATGTCTAAAAAGAAGGCTATTACAAGTACTATAAAAATATTGTGGCAATTTCCTAGCCAATGCATAAAAAAATAGGGAATCTGAACATTCTAGAAATAGATCTGACTTCTCAGATCTCATGGCCCCTACATAGAGTCCAGCAGGAGCTGTAGGTATTTGGTCTAGGGCTGCGCTTCCCCACTGGCCATCAGCAGAGATCAAGGAGGCGCCCAACATGCTTAATATAAGACTGTCCCTCCCCAGCCACCAAACTTCTGTTCGCAGCAATTAAAGAGATTCTTAGATATTTAACCCCCCACCTCTTAGTACTGAAATTCTCACCAACATTGTATACCCTGAAGTCCTCAGGATTTATGTCATTTACATGTTTAATCCCCATTTGTATTAATCGCGGAATGAAATCCTACTTTCCCCAAACATCCCTTATCTCCCATATTATAACCTTCACATAAGTAGGCACATCTATTTTGTTATCCCTGTCTCCCTCTTACCCAAACTCCTGACATTTTTCTACTCTTTGTTCTGGAATTCATAATCCACTATCAGCAAAAACTCAGTGTCTTCTCTGAATAGTCCCTTAGCCTCCATTTTTACCTGAAACATTGACAATGATTTCTCTGCAAATCTCTCAAAGGTGGTTGATTTGCTTTCTTCCAAAGTCCTCCTAAACCTGAGTCTGAAGTCAAACTGATTTACTTCCTTCTTCCTTAAAATTATGGCACCTTGAATCTCATCTCATTAGATTTCATCTCTTACAATTTATCATTATCGCACTCATCTACTAATCTCCATCTTACTCTGCGATATTTGTTGATGATATTACCTCCTTAAAAACCTCATGGTTCTTCAGTATTGTTAATTTCAATAAACATATAAATATTTGTCATATTTCAATTCCTTTAATTCTCTTGTTCCAATAATGCTATCTTCCAGGATATTTTATTTTTCATAGAAATACTGGACATATCCTTGTCATTACCAATAACTCCTAATTAGAGTATAACTATAAGTTTTAAGATTAGGTAGGTTAGGTGCAGTAGCAAACAATTCGTACAGTTTATGTGATTAAAACAAGACAAAACAAAACAAAACAAAACAAAATGTTATTGCTCACACAAATTCTGTTGTGTGTCAGGCAACTCTCCAGGGCATTTCCCTCCAATTGCTGATTCCATGGTATATTTGTGTTGATTTGTAGCTGTAATGATTTCTATATCAGTGGGAGACAGATGGTCACCCTGGAAATTGAACCCTCCCTTCTGGGCAGTGTGCCTATCCAGAATCTCAATGTCACATACCAAACTCTATAACCACTCCTCAATGTTCCAGGCTTACTTCCTCTAATACACTAACCTCATCATTACTTCAAATAGAGTGGGACTAAAATTCATTGAATTCATAACATTTTCACTGTGTCTTTCACTTTCAAGATACTCCTCCTTTCCTATTCAAACCCAGCTTAAATTCCACAGTAAATCATTAATACCTCCCTCTCTAGGCCCTCATCACTTTTGCCACTTCTTCCAATATTCACAGTTGCTTAACTATGTCTTCAATAATGCTGAAAAGCATTTCTTTATTTACTTTATACACTTTTTTTTTTTAGGTCTAGTGAATACAAACAGCCATTTTTCTGGGCTTACTTTTTAATTTATCACCATAAATATAAAGTACATTCCCTTAATTTATTAACTCTTCTACTTATCTAGAGTAGTATTTAGTTTACTCCTGTTCTTTCCTCAAGATATGACATGATTTGCCATCCACATTCCCAAGTGATAACTTTTTATTTTGCTATGAGAGGTGACATCATCAAAAGAGAAGTTCCTCAAACTCACCATCTCACATGTTCATCTACCATCATCAATATCCATACTTCTGCCTCCTGACCCACTTGTAAAGGTGAAATGTATTGCCTGTATCTGAGGTGAAGTTCTATGCTTGCACACTAGATTCTCCTACCTACTGAGGGACATGGTTTTTTTCAGCCATCCTCCCCTTTATTCTATAATATCAAATTGAGGTTTCCATTGCATCTTCAATTAGTAAACAAAACTGTTATTGGCTATGTAATTGCAAATCCTATCTACCCTAATTTCAATAATGTTTTAAAATAACTTTGTTCTCCACACCTTACCTTAACATACATGATTTGCTTCTTAAATCCTTGTGATTGTCTCTTAAGATGTTTCTAGTCCTCCAGTAGTAGTATCTCCCAGAACACAACTAATCCTCCCCATCTCCCCTGCTTCTATCATATCCAAGTCATAGTCAATTCTTGCTTAGAAATGTTCTCTTACTTCCATGGAATAGTGTAAATAGGATGATAATTAGGCTTATTCTTTGCATGTTTGCCTGTATTAGTTTATTTATGATAGAGAAGACAGCATGTTCCTTTTAATATTTAACTATATTTAGGTAATTCTTTGGCTCAAACCCTTTCTAAGTAAAACAATCTAATCTTACTATGGCCTGGAACGTTCTACTTCAGCTGGCTTCCACCTGCCCCTCTGTCTCATCACATCCTGCGCTGCTTCGGTCCCTCGTTTGTGTCCACACTGTCCCACAGCTGCTATTTGAACATGCCAGACATGTGTTGCACCTCAAGGTCTTTGCATAGTTGCTTTTTTGTGCCTGATATCCTTGATGTTCTTAAGGATCACTTCCTAATCTGCAACAAGTCTTTGTTCAATTTTCACCTTCTCAATAAAACTACTCTGACCACTCTATTAAAGGTTTAGTTCCCTGACCACTAGAAATCCTCCTTTCTCATTTCTAGATTCCACCCTGTTTGTACCTTCTGATTATATAATTTATTTATTTATCTTATTTATGCTTACTTTCTATTAAACCTGATGTAAGCTCTTTGAAGACTGAAATTGTTGTCAGTTTTGTTTATTGATATATTGCCCAAGTTTACATTAGCCCTAAGTATTAGATTATTCATAAAAATCTCAATAAACATATATTAAATAATCAGACAAATGAATTCTGCCACTCAAGTTGGGCATTTTTCTCACAATTTCCAGATAATACATAATCAATTTCTTTGGATTCTTTTTCCTTAAGAGAAATGTGTTCTCAGTAGCTTTCTTTAACATACATAATTTGTTTCTTTATTTCTTGTGATTGTCTCCTAACACATTTCTATTCTTCCAGTAGTATCTACTTTCAATTCATTCTGTTCATGGCTACAGAATAATATTCTAAAAGTGCAACTTTATTAGATTGTTCTTTTACTTAAATTCAATGATCACATACCATTACTGTTCACTGGATAGAATGTAAGTTCCTTAGGAAGGCAGGTTAGGCTTTTACACTCCTGCCTTTAACTACTCTTTAGTTTTACTTCTTCCCAGACTCCTGTGTTCACACTAATTCCCAACTACAATTACTGTAAACCGTATTTGTGTCTCCTACACACTGATCTGTGTGATGGTAAGACTGTTTTCCATATATATTATTGCATAATTAGAATCTAAAGTATAAGTGATGGTGTTAGTTCTTTCAGGTTGCAGGAGCATATTGACACAGACTGGGTGGCTAGTAAATAACAGAAATATATTTCTCATTGTATGGAGTCCAAAGTCTAAGATCAGAAGCCAAACATGGTCAGATGAGGAGCCTTTTCAAGATAGAAAACTAGATGTATCCTCAATGCCCAAAGGAACTAGAAAGCTCTGTGGATTTCTCTTATAAGAGCATGAATCACTTTCATGGAGTCTCCACTTTCATGATCTAAATCATCCTCCAAAGGACCCACCTATATTGACCATCAATTTTTGGAGTTAAGATTTTAACATATAAATTTTGAGAGAACACAAGCATTCAGAACAAAAGCAGTAATCAATAAATATCCATTGCAAAACCAAAAATTAATATGCTACTTTTCATCATTATCTTGTCCTCTTACCTCCATAGTTTAGTATGTTCTATTATTTTTGCCTGGGACTTCATCTACTACTTTCTTTATCTGGCTAGTGACTTGTGTCTTTCAAATTTCAGCTCATGTGCCAAACTGTTTCCAAGGATTTTCTCATCCTAGAATAGAAAGGTGTTGTCTATTCTTCAGGATATCGACTATGTCCTATGTACTAACAGTAAAACCACAGTAATAGCTATTACAGTCTCTACATGATTAATAACTGGTTGATTGTCTTCTCTATTGGGCCCTGAGTGCAGCCATCATGTTTCCTGCAGTTTATCTCAGTACAGAGCACAGTGCTTGGTATGTTATATAATTAGTGTTTATATGATGAATGAACTAATATAAAATTATATATCATATGCAAGCAATGCAATGACCATGAAAAATGCTGATTCTGCCCTTGAATCCACTGCCCTGAGGAAGCTGTGGACAAGAGATATGCAATGACTTGCCCAAGTCACAAAGTAAATTAACACAGAGAACAATGGGGTCCCAGATAATCTGATTCCAAGGTCAGTGATGGAAAAGGAGCTGTTTTCTTGTACTCCTTGAACCCCAGGAAGGTCACTACACAGCTGGCCCTTTAAGGAGTACATTACACAGTAAAAGCCAGATAAGGATTATCCCCAATGTCGGTGAGATATTGTTACATGGGTTTTCTAGCCTCAACATACCAAGCCTACTTCTCCCACAAGTTGAAGTATGTTTTTTATGTGTTTCTGTTAAAAATAATCTTGATCTATATTATTACATGGTAAGCAGTTGGAATATAAGTTCAAAAAGATGTAACTGGTATATTTGACTGTTTGACCTCACTGGAGAATGCACCTATTCTGTCTATTCAGCTAAATAGTTCCAAGAATATACCGAAAGCATGAAGAAGACTTTAAGGATTTAATTTCTTTGTAATTCAGAATTTATAGATCCTCACAATGGAAGACCCAGAACAGTGTCCTACAGAGGAATCCTTAGGTCTCTTATTGACATACATGTTACATTTAAAGTTGAGGAATAAAAAGACCCAACATAAAGATGACCCTAGGGATCAGTCCAAAGAGCAAGGATGAAAGGAATCAATCATATATGGAATCCTGAAGCTATGAATAAATGTCAAAGATAGTGTTTTGGATAAAGGGCCCTAAAATGGAAATAATTGTTTTAAGAGGAAAATTGACACTTTCAACTTATCCTTTGATCAAACATTTACATAACATATATATAAAGGGAAGTGTGCTGATGCTGGGGAAAAATGACTGATACAATTTATTTCCTAAAGTATTTTTCAGTGTAGTTAGATTTGATTGAATGATTGGCATTTTAACAAATCATGAAGGTTAATAGAAATGAACATGAAATTATGCAAAGAAGGGTAGAAATGCAGAACTTGCATAGGGAATGTCAGGTGGTTCATTGCAATAATCAGAAGGTATACAATAAGGAACAAACAGTGACATAAGTTTTGAAGATATTTGTGTTAATTTACATCTGTATCTTCAGATCTACTGTACTATTTCCATTAACCTGACAGGATAGGCGGCCATAGGCTCCCTGTTTTAGTAACATGGAACTGGGGCTGGGAAAACTTTCTTAGTTTTTTGAGCCCATTAGTTAAAATACAGTGGGGTGAATGGTAGCACCTGAAAGGATACATCCATGTTCTAATCCCCACAACCTCTGGATATTTCCTTATATGGTAAAATAGTAAATACTACCTTACTAGGTGTACCAGTTAATAATGCGGATTTTTTTCAAACGATGGAGTTACACATGTGTTGATATGTATGCAATTTGATATGTATGCTATTTTGTTGTCTTGACAGCAAGCTTCAAAATTTCATGTGTTGCTGGAGGAATCCAAGATGGTGGCATAGGTAAACACCTAAACTGCTGCCTCACACAACAATTTAAACTGCAACTAAAAGACAAAACGTCTATCACCCAGAACCATGGGAAAGCTGGCTGAGTGGAAGTTCTACAACTAGAAGGAAAGAGAAAAGAACACTGAGACGTGCACAAGCGCTGAAAAGCTGAGGTACAGAGGCGTGGGATCTGGGCTGGCGGCAGGCGTTGCTTTTTTCAACCCAAAGGGAGACAAGCCCCCAATTACTCTGAAATACAGTTTCTGGGGAGACATGGGGGATCCAAACTCCTACGGGGAGAAGCTGGATTGTCTGCTACCGGGTCGGAAAGTGAGGGGGTCCTGCTTGTAGAGCTGCGCACAGGAATAATTGTTTATCTGCACTGGGGCACGGGACTGGATGCAGTCTGAGACACAGAGCTGGCTAACTAGCAGCCATTGCTGTTTGCCACGCCCTAGCCTAGTGAAGCCCTGAGTCCCCGCCCCACACAACCTACAAACCCACCCAAGCTTCAAGCAGCGGCTTTTGCATATGAATGGACTGCAGCTTAACCTAACAAACTTGCAGCCCGGATCAGACAGCTCCAAAACCTCCAAACCCCAAGCAAAGAGGAGAAAACTGTAGCTCTCGATGTAGCTCCTGCTGGGTGGACTCAGACAATAGCTGACCTGCACCCCATTGGAGATCCAGAAGCCAGTATACCTAGTGGTCAGTGTGAGAAACCAGATTTCAACTCCTCACATCCATAAGTGACACATTCAAGAGGCAGACTCAGCGAGCACCAAAGCCCCACTGAAACAAGTCCTGCACCATAAGCGTGTCTCCAACACAGCAGTTCTTATAGACACAGCGAGTCCTCACAGCCGATTGGCCTGGAGGTCAATTGCTCCCAGCTTATCAACAGCAATTAAGGCTTAACTACACCAAGACTTTGCACTCAGCCCACAAAGGGGTGTACCAAGAGCGTCCACGTCAGGTGATTGGAGAGGCTGAGCTACTGCCCCCATAGGTCACCTACCACACAAAGCCACTCCATCAACACAGGGAAGCAGCCAAAATGTGGAAACAAAGAAACATGTCACGGATGAAAGAAACGGAGGAAAGCAAACTACTGGACAACATAGAGTTCAGAACCACATTTATAAGGTAATTCAAGAATCTTCTGAAAACCGCCGAGAAACTTGATGACACTTCTGAGGAGCTTAGTGAGGCATTCAAGGACCTTAATGAGAATGCCAAAAAAATGGGAAAGGACCAGTCAGAAATGAAGCATACACTGTCTAAAATAAAGAATATACAGAAACTCAACTGTAGATTAACATACCCCAAGAATCAAACCAAAGATCTGAAATATAAGGAAACAAAAAACACCCAACCAGAAAAACAAAAAGAAAAAAGAATCCAAAAATATGAAGATAGTGTAAGGAGCCTCTGGGACAACTTCAAGCGTACCACCATCCGAATTTTTGGGGGTGCCAGGAGAAGAGAGAGAGCAAAATACTGAAAACCTATTAGAAGAAATAATGACAGAAAACTTTCCCTACCTGGTGAAAGAAATAGACTTACAAGTCCAGGAAGCGCACAGAACCCCAAACAAAAGGAATCCAAAGAGGACCACACCAAGACACATCATAATTAAAATGCCAAGGGCAAAAGACAAAGAGAGAATCTTGAAAGCAGCAAGAGAAAAACGGTTAGTTAACTACAAGGGAGTACCCATACAACTATCAGCTGATTTCTCGGCAGAAACTATGCAGGCCAGAAGGGAGTGGCAAGAAATATTCCAAGTGATGAACAGCAAGAGCCTACAACCAAGATTACTCTACCCAGCAAAGCTATCATTCAGAGTTGAAGGTCAGATAAAGAGCTTCACAGACAAGAAAAAGCTAAAGGAGTTCATCGCCACCAAACCAGGATTACATGAAATGCTGAAGGGTATTCTTTAAGAAGAGGAAGAAGAAGAAAAAGGTAAAGATAAAAATTATGAACAACAAAATGACATTAAATACATACCTACCAACAAGTGAATCTAAAAATCAAGTGAATAAAAATCTGAAGAACAGAATGGACTGGTGAATATAATAGAATCAGGGACATAGAAAGGGAGTGAACTGACGACTCTCAGGGGAAGCAGGTGTGAGGGGTGCAGGAAGAGATTGGACAAAAATCTTACTCCTATGGATGAAGACAGTGGCAGGGGGTAAGGGCATGGGGTGGGGTGGGGAATCAGGTGGAGGGGAGCTATGGGGGGAAAAAAAAAGAGGAACACCTGTAATAATCTGAACAATAAAGATTTATTAAAAAAAAACCTTCATGTGTCAAATTTGCTGACGGTGGTAACATCATAGATATTTTTACGCTTAAAAATGTCAAATTTCATGCAAAAAAAAGAACATTTGTGGGAAGTTTTAATTCAATACTTTATTTTGAAGAAAAGTGTTGCTGAAAGTTATCGTATACTTCAGGAAGCTTGTGGTGAACATGCTCCACCTCAAGATACTTGTGAACGCTGGTTTATATGCTTTAAAAGTGATGATTTCAATGTGAAAGACAAAGAACGCCCAGGTCACCGAAAAAGTTTGAAGGCCAATCATTACAAACATTATTGGATGAAGATGAGTGGCAAACTCAAAAACAACTTGCGGAAAGATTAAACATTGCTCAGCAAACAATTTCTGATTGTTTACAAGCAATGGGAAAGATTTTAAAGGAAGGAAAATGGGTACCACATCAGTTGAAAGAAAGACAAATGGAAAACTGAAAAGTCAACAGTAAAATGTTGCTTCAACAGAATGAAAGTCTTTTTTGCATCGAATTGTGACTGGCGATGAAGTGGATTTATTTTGAGAATCCCAAATGCACAAAATCAGGGGTTGATCCAGGTCAACCATCAACATTGACTGCAAGGCTAAATCACTTTGGAAAAAAGACAATGCTCTGCATTTGGTGGGATCAGGAAGGTGTGCTGAATTATGAGTTTCTAAAACCAGGTGAAACCATTAATACTGATTGCTACTGACAACAAATAATCAATTTGAACCACACTTTGATTGTGAAACAACCAGAATGGGCCAGAAGACACAGCAAAGTAATTTTGCTTCATGATGACGCACCATCACACACTTCAAAACCAGGTAAAGACACTTTAAAAGATCTTGCCTGGGAAGTATTAAACCACTTGCTATATTCACCAGACCTTGCTCCTTCACATTACCACTTGTTCCAATGCATGTCACACACACCTTCTAAGCAGCACTTCACAACGAAGAGGTAGAAAATTGGGTCTCTGAATGGTTTGCCTCAAAACAAGAAAAGTACTATTGGGACGGTATCCACAAATTACCTGAAAGATGGGGGAAATGTGTAGCTAGTGATGAACATTACTTTGAATAAAGCACTTTTGAGGTTTCTCTTGAAATTATTATGTTTTCTTGGATTACAAAATCCGCATTATTAACTGGTACACATAGAATATGGCAAATGATGTGATTAAGGAATTGAGAGGAGCAGCCTATTTTGGAATATTCTTGAGGGCAGTAAAAACAATTATAGATGGTTTTATAGGAGATAGACTGTGGAAGAAAAAATATATAGAAGATACAGCTACAAAAAGGAGCAGGTGATATAAAACAGAGTAGAAAGATATGCAACCAATCATAAGCCAAGGAATGTTGACATCTATAAGGAACCGGAAGAGGAAATTAACAAACTCAGGGAAAGTTTGGCTGCCTTGCCAAAATCTCGATGTCAGAGTACAGCCCTCCAGAACCATGAGACAATACATTTCTGGTGTTCTAAGTGACCAAGTTTGTGATCATTTGTTGCAGCATCCTTAGGAAACTAATATATAAGAGAAATGGCAATAATTTTTTCTCCCTTAGTTTAGAAGCTTGAGGCATATGAAAATATGTCACTTTACTAAATGTTAGAAGAATATTATTGTGTCATAGCATTAATATTTATCAGAATGTCTGCTGGGCAAGAATCCTATAGAATAAAAGAGTAATATGCAAATTAACCATCACTCCACTACACCCACAAGCCATGCCCACCAGCCAATCAGGAGCGAGTATGCAAATTAACCCAACTAAGATGGCTGCAGCCATGGAGAGAGCAGAAGGGAGGCTTGGGTTTCCCTGGAGATGGAGAAAGCCAAGCTTTCCACACACCCTGGCCAGCCCAGGCCTCCACTCCAGGCTACAAAGTTTCAATTATAGAAGATAAATAAATCCCTACAAAAATGGCGGCAGCCACAGAGCTGAAGAGAGCAGGAGGCTAGAGTTGCCCCCAGCGATGGAGGAAGCCCAAGCTTTCCACACACTCTGGCCTGCCTTGGCCTCCACTTCACATTACAAAGTTTCAATTGTAGAAGATAAATAAATCCCAGATACCCCTGCCTCTCCTTGGGTGGCCGGGGTGTGGCTGGCCTGCAAACCACCACAGACCCCTCGCCCAGGCCACCTCACACCCCAAGGGATCCCCCACCCTGATCCAGGATATTCTTCAGGGCAAACCAGCTGGCCCCCACCCGTGCACCAGGCCTCTATCCTATCTAATAAAAGAGCAATATGCAGATTGACCATCACTCCAACATACAAGATGGCTGGTCCCATGTGGTCAAAGATCCTGCCCCCATGTGGACACAAGATGGCTATCACAAGATGGCCAGCAGGGACGGCAGTTGGGGGGGGGACCCAGGCCTGCAGGAGAGAGTAGTTAGAGGCAAACAGGCTGGCAGGAGAGCAGTTAGGCATCAACCAAGCTGGCAGGGGAGTGGTTAGGGGGTGATCAGGCTGGCAGGCAGAAGCGGTTAGGGGCAATCAGGAAGGCAGGCAGGTGAGCAGTTGGGAGCCAGCAGTCCTAGATTGTGAGAGGGATGTCCCAGATTGGAGAGGGTGCAGCCTGGGCTGAGGGACACCCCTGCCCCCCGCCCCATGCACGAATTTTGTGCACCGGGCCTCTAGTATTACATAAAATTTGAAGAAGACCTGAAGATGGCTGCTCTGACTGCAAGGACTAAAAGTCTATGATCTCATTTAGACATCATCCATAATTGAAGTTATTGAAAAGATCTACCTACTTCTGGTCATGTGCATTTTTCTCACAAGTTTTTTGCTCTGTTGTAGCCACTCTTTAGAATTAGAATTAAACGCCCCACAATGTGGGTTAAATGTTAACACTGACAGGTTACACACACCATGAGTGCATGAAAAGGCTCATTACTTACATGGTGAGGCTTTTTAGGTAGAACAGGGCAGACCCCCCAAGCTGATCCAAAAATATCTTGAAAGAGAATACTGACTCTAGAATATTTGTGTTAAGTAGGTGGTGAGCTCATGTGGGAGTTCTGTCTGAGGCAGTGGCTTTTGTTTGAGTTCCCTGTGCTCATCAGCAGAGAAAGAACCAGGATTTCTCATCAGATTATCCAGATGTGGAAAAGCAAGTTAAAAGGGAGAAGTGAGACTTAAAAGTTGTCAGCAGTTCAATATCAACAAATGGAGTCAGATTATTACTGTCTCATAAAATTAATTAAATTTAGTAAAGATTTATTGTTAGTCTTTCTCTATTCCTTCTACAGTAGTTGATTTTTTTTCAATCTCCAGTTGGTTCTATATTTTCTTCCATTTAGTAATTGAGGCTAAAGGAGACTTAGACTTTACTTATGAATGATGAGTACTTCTTCCCCAGAATTATGTTAACACATTAATGTTTACACATAAATGTTTATATTCATACACTTGTCAAAAACACAAGTAATCTGGTAATCTGTAATTATCTGACACACCAAGTTTTCTTTTCTACAGTGAAAATAAGTATCCCAAAGAGGCATCAATATGTACTTGATCAAGTGAGAGGTCACTAGGGTGTAAAGTTCCAATTTTATATGGTGACTAGAGGCTCAGTGCATGAAATTTGTAGAATTGAGAGGGGGTCCCTCAGGCTGGCCTGAGCTCTCTCACAGTCTGGGAGCCTTTGGGGGATGTCTCACTGCTGGCTTAGGTCTGCTCACTGTGGGGAGTGAGCCTAAGCCAGCAGTCGAACATCCTTAGTGCTGCCAGTGTGGCAGGAGAGGATCTTGTCACTGCTGCTGTACTTGCCAGCCATGAGCCCGGCTTCTGGCTGAGTGGCACTCCCCCTGTGGGAGCACACTGACCACTGGGAGCAGCTCCTGCGTTGAGTGCCTGGCCTCTGGTGATCAGTGTACATCATAGCGACCAGTCAATCTGCCATTCAGTCAATTTGCATATTAGCCTTTTATTATATAGGATGTTCCGCCACTATCTGATGACCCTCTGTTTTATCATTCTTGGAAGATACACTAGGCACTTTAATATCTCCTCTAATAGCTGTCCTATCAGAGAAGTGATTGTATCTCACTGGCAACGTAGGAATAAAGGCATCAACTCCTTATGCCTCAAAGATTCTGAGATTCTGATTTAGAATAACCCAGATGGTTAGACTATGTTGCTTACCATAAGGCTGCCACAAAGGAGAGCTTTTAGTAGAGCTTTGTCTGGAGAAATTAGTTAAATATATTGCTCATAGAGTAGTTTCTGTAATTACATAATGTGCATATCAAAATGGACTCATACATTACACTTCGTATCATCATTCTTGTTCCTATAAAAAAGATTTTATTAACCTAAAAGCAAATAACTGACATTTTAATGCCCACCATCATAGTCAAATGACATTTACAATAATGCATTAAATCTAAAACTCTTCACTACACTAACATAATTGAATTGGAAGGTAACAGCAACAATGGAATGCACTGGAAACATCCAGCCTGAAGGCCAATAAGGCCTGTGACATCATTTGGTCTGGCCCTGCCAAGGCATTAGGGGTAAATTTATTAAATGTTTGACCAAACATAGCAGACTAATTTTTAAGTTGATTATTTTGTATGGCCCTCGAATGATGCTCTAAATATCAGAATGACACTTGCAGAAAAAAGGTTCCCCACCCTTGGAATGCAGGCTGCCTGTTAATTTTACCCATCTAGAGGCCAGAATACTCTACAATTTTAGAACTGAAGCAAAGAAAATGTAAACACACATTTAAATGCATATCATTCTTTTACATAATGTTACCATTTTAAACGTTTGCTTATATGATACAATATTATGTTTAAATATTACTCAAAATTTATAAAAAGAGGGAAGGAATAACACATTTAAAATTTTTTAAATTTTCTTTTTCAGTAATTGTTGATTTGCTTCTTTATTGGTTTTTATATTAACTTTATAATGGTAAAATAATCATTGTGTTTTATCTCTTAATAATATATTTTGTTATTTTATCTTGTACTATTCAAATTCTAATTTTAATAATTCTTAAAGTTTATTTCTAGGATTTTTTTACACAGAAGTTAGAAAAGATGAATAACAGGAATCCACAATGAATATTTAAAGGATTTATAATTACATAAACCTGAGAGAAAAGGCACAACAATTTCATAAATAAAAACTGAAGATATTGACCAATGGATTCACATATGTTAAAAGTTAGACAACAATATTGCAATTCAATGCAAGTACAACCACTTGAAAAATCACATGCAGACATAAGGTGTAGAGTGTGGTATAGACAGAGTATCCTCACTTTCTCCTTACTTATTGTATCCAAAAATATCAGATAAGTCATGTACAAAATGCTCTGATTATATTTTGTTTAATCGCATATATGTAAGAGGGAAGACCCAGTTAATAATATATTAAACACTGTGCGCTTATATATTCATGGAGTTTTAGAACTAGAAAGGATTGAGTAATTATGTACTTAGGAGACTAAAGTAGTGACTTGGTCAATGTCTCACATTGTTTTCACTTTATTGCTCTTTCAATAATTTAGAGCTATCTATTTGAATATGTTTAAATTCTGTGCTGCTGTATTATATTTCATTCATCAAGGAAATAAGTCTAAGCCAAAATAATGTTTATAAATTAATCATAATTTGAAAATGACTAGAATGAATTTGAAGATAGAATACCTACTGGTGAGTAAAACGTAGTGTACAGCCCTGGCCAGTGTGGCTTAGTTGGTTGGGCATCGTCCAACTGAAGGGTAGCTGGTTTAATTCCTGGTAGGGACACATACCTGGGTTGCAGGTGGATGGTGTGCAATTGATGTTTCACTCTCACATCGCTGTTTCTCTCTCTCCCTCTCCCTTCTGCTTTCTCTAAAAATCAATTTAAAAATCTTTAAAAAATGCAATGTACAAAATTATATTCAGAATTCATTTCAAAGTGCAAAATATTATTGAAATTTGACTTCTTCTATATATATGCCAGAAACACACTTTCTTTCTTATCTTGTTTAAATTAAGCAGGAAGGTGGCTTATAAACTGAATAATAAACAAAGGAGGATGGGCAGAAGAAAGAAAAGAAGGAAGGGAGAGAGGGAGGGAGAGGGACAATGGAAAAATATGTGGAAGTCTTTGACCTATCTCCAGAAAAACATTCATGTGCATGCAGGCACACATACATACATTTGAATGAAATTAAGGCAATTCATATTAAATGCACCAATCACATATTCAGAGATTCACTTTAATTAAAAAGTGAGATTCTATCTAATGAACAAAATAAACTGATGAGCAAAATAGATCCAGAAACATACAAACATGGAACAGACTGGCAAATTTCAGAGGGAAATCTGGGGTAAGGGAATGGGTAGGGAGAGTGTACGCATATGCATATATACATAGCCCATAGACTCAGACAATAGTGTGGTGAAGACCTGGGAGAAGCAGATGCTGGGTGGATGGGGGTCAATGGCAAAAAAAGAGGGACATCTGTAATACTTTCAACAATAAAGGTATTTTTTTTTAAAGTGGGATTCTGAAAGAATGTTCCTGTCTCAATGTATACTTACTATTTTGAACCTGAAAGTTTCTCAGTGTTTGAGTACCTGACACAGTAATTTCCCAGTGGATATTTGTTGAATAATCAGATAAATTAATGAATAGATAAATAATAAAACAATATGAGGGATAGCTTTAAATTGTGTATTGAATCTTCAAATCTATTTCAAAGTCAAATGGGTTAGAATATTTGAACATTTAAATTTAAACTCCATAATCTTTCAGCTATATTTTTAAGCAATTCACTTAACTTCTTTGGACTTCTGTTTTCTCATCTGTAAACTGGAAATAATTATCTAGTGTATTATTTTAATACTTAAACAAAACAGATAAATGTTAAAAGACACCTTTCAATTTGCTAATTTATAACTATCAGTGTTAAAAGTGTTTGTACTCTTTCTACAGAGGTCATACTTTGCAACCTGCTTACTGCACATGCATTTTTTTCTTTTTAAAATAATGTTTTTATTGATTTTAGAGAGAGAAGAAGGGAAAGGGAGAGAGAGATAGAAACATCAATAAGAGAGAAGCATCAACATTGAGTGGCTGCCTCCTGCATGGCCCCCACTGGGGATTGAGCCTGCAACCCTTCCCTGCCAAGGAATCGAATTTGCGACCTCTTGGTGCATGGGTCAACACTCAACCACTAGGCCATACTGGCCAGGCAGCATACGCATTGTTTTGTTTTGTTTTGCCCTCTCATACTTCATAACTCAATAATTTGATTCAACATTTAAGAATTGGAATATTTTACATACAAAACCCTATTCTAGTTTCTTTTTTATTTTATTTTAAAGAGGATAATGTTTAAATACTTCATGGAGGAAGGCAATACCTATTTTTCCTACTTCACATGGTTGTCACAGTTTATTTTATATTTGAATTTGTAAACTGCAGTCACATTTGGTGGCATTAACTCAAAAAGCACCACAGGAACTTTTTTCTCTATTGATCTCTTCACTGAGCTTTCAATATCTCATCTGATTTGCTCATATGCACATCAGAACAGGCCTCATAGACTTTTATATTTGCAACCCCTGTTTTCTGATATACTATTCCTATAATAGGTACCAAATAAATGATTGTTCAGCTTGGATCTTATATGATTTGAAGGCCTAAAGAAGACATTGTCCCTATCCTAAAATCCTACACAAGCAGGGAACTTTGCCAGCTACACATTCATTCTGTTCGTTTAACATTTTGATCCTCATTATTTGCATATATCTTTGGGAAAAACAGTGCCTAATTTTCAATAATATTTATGAAAATGCTAATAATAAATATCAAGTTTTACGTTCACTGTGGCATTTGTTATACAAAATTTTCTGTGTGATACCTAAGACACTGCTTTTTAATTGACTGAGTTCAGTCATATTTGGATCCAGGAAATCAAACAACATCATCAAAACATGGTCTCCTTTCAGTGCTCAGATCAGCTTTCCTCTGTGTAGGTTCCATTTTCAGCCAGACACTCTTCCTTTGGTCCCCAGGGAGCGTCATGTTTATAGACTGTCAGATTTCAAGTTCCCATGAGAGGAACACATCATTTTCCCAGTACCTCATAGTGTTGTCATGGTGATTAAAAATCAAGCACATGCAAAACACTTAGATCAGAGCCTGGCATATTATAAGTATACTAGAGATCCATGGCACAAATTCGTGCACGGGTGGGGTCCAGCTGGCCTAGCCCCAATCAGGGTGGATCAGGGCTTATCAGGAGGAGGAGATGGAGGGAGGTTGGCCAGCTGGCCCACCCTGGTCGAAGTCCTATCATGGCTGGGCCAGCTGGGGGAGGGGCTGTGGGTGAAATGTCGGCAGGCTCTGTCCCTGATTGGGGTGGGGGACCTGTTGGGGGTGGGGGGCTGATTGGGGGGGGACAACCATGGGAAGGAGCTGTGGGAGGTTGGCCAGTCGGCCCCACCCCCTATGGGGTAAGGGTATGATCAGGGGTGGGGCCAGCTGGAGGGAGGGGCTGTGAGAGGTTGGTTGGCCAGACCCACCCCCAATGGGGCTGGTTCACTGGCCACAGTGGGCATCATAGCAAACAGTTGTTCTAGTCATTACAGCATTCCAGTCACTGGCTTTTTATATATATAGACTAGAGGCCCAGTGCACAAAATTCGTGCATAGAGGGGTGGTTTCTCAGCTCGCCCTGTACCCTTTCCCAATCCAGGACCTTTTGGGGGATGTCCAACTGCCAGTTTAGGCCCGATCCTGGAGGGATCCCTACAGATCGGGTGTAATCCAGCAATCAGACATCCCTCTCACAATCTGGGACCATTGGCTCCTAACTGTTCACCTGCCTACCTGATCACCCCTAGCCACTCTCCTGTCTTCCTGATCACCCCTAACCACTTGCCTGCCTGCCTGGTCATCCCTAACTGCCCCTGCCTGCCTGCCTGATCACCCCTAACTGCTCACCTGGGTGCGGGGCCAGCCAGGGTGAAGGGCCATGGTCATTCTGGTCTCTGGTCATTCTGGTCATTTCACTGTTTCAGGCACTAGGCTTTTATTATATAGGATATTTGCTATTATTATAACTCCAGCAAAAATTCTGGGTCTCAAGGGTACTGGTCTGGCTGGGATTGTTTGTATATATCCATGCACCTATTGTATTGATCAGATTTTACCTCAGTTTCTGAAGAGTGGAATTAACCACCCCAAGACCTTGTGAAATATGAAAAAGGAAGGATTAGAAAACAGTTATATCATTAAAAAGAGGAGGAAAGGGAGTTGAGGAGAAAAGGAAAAACATCTTCCAGGCAAATGGAAATGGAAAAAAAGCTGGGGTAGCAGTACTTACATCTGACAAAGTAGACCTCAAAGTAAAAGCCATAAGAAGAGATAAGGAAGGCCACTTCATAATAATAAAGGGATCGATACAACAAGAGGATATAACCTGATAAACACATATGCACCCAACGCAGGAGCACCCAAATACATAAACAAACAAATAAACAAACAAAAAAACTCCCGGAAGATATCAAGGTAGAGTTCAACAACAATACAATCATAGTAGGGGATTTTAATACACCACTGACATCACTGGATAAATCCTCTAGACAAAAAATCAGCAAAGAAACAACAATTCTAAATGACTCACTAGATCAGATGGACCTAATTGACATCTTCAGAGCATTTCACCCTAAAGCCACGGAATATATGTTCTTCTCAAGTGCACATGGGACATTTTAAAAAATAGTCCGCATATTGGGTCACAAGCAAAGTCTCCCCAAATTCAAAAATATTTAAATCATATCAAGCATTTTCTCAGACCACAAGGACATAATATTAGAAATAAACTACAATAAAACATTTCAAAAAATTCAAACACTTGGAAGCTGAATAACATGCTACTAAACAATGACTGGGTTATGAATGAGATCAAGAAGAAGTTAAAAACATCCTGAAGACTAGTAACAGTAAAAACACAACAATTCAAATGCTATGGGACACAATGAAAGCAGTCCTGAGAGGGAAATTTATAGCTCTACAGGCCTACCTCAAAAAACAAGAAAAAAAATGGTAATAAATCATCTAACTCTACAACTCAAAGAATTAGAAAGAGAGCAACAAGAAAAGACCACAGTGAGCAGAAGGAAGGAAATAATGAAGATCAGAGCAGAAATGAATGACATAGAGACCAAAAATATAACACAAAAGATCAATGAAACCAAGAGCTTGTTCTTTGAAAGGATAAAAAACATTGATTAACCTCTAGCCAGGCTCACCAAGAAGCAAAGAGAGAGGACCCAAATAAATAAAATCAGAAATGAAAGCGGTGAAATAACAACAGACCCACAGAAATACAAAGAATTGTTAAAAAAAAATACTACGAACAACTCTATTCTAACAAACTAAAAATCCTGGAGGAAATGGACACATTCCTAGAAAAATACAACCTTCTAAAACTCTCTCAGGAAGACCCTAACAATCTCAATAGGCTGATAACTATGGAAGAAATGGAAGCAGTCATCAAAAAGCTTCCAGCAAACAAAATCCCAGGGTCAGACAGCTTCACAGGGGAATTTTCTCAAACATTCAAGGAAGAACTAAAACTTATCCTCCTCAGTCTATTCCAGAAAATTCAAGAGGAAGGAACACTTCCAAGCTCCTTCTATGAAGATAGCATCACTTTAATACCAAAACCAGATAAAGATAACACAATGAAAGAGAATTACAGGCCAATATCCTTCATGAACATAGATGCCAAAGTCCTCAACAAAATTCTAGCAAATTGGATCCAGCAGTACATCAGAAAGATCATACACCATTACCAAGTAGGATTTATTCTGGGGATGCAAGGATGGTACAATATTCGCGAATCAATAAACATGATACATCACATAAACAAATTGAGAGGAAAAAAATCACATAGTCATATCAATTGATGCAGAAAAAGCATTTGACAAAATCCAACATCCTTTCTTGATAAAAACTCGCAGCAAGGTGGGAACAGAAGTATCATACCTCAACATAATAAAAGCAATATATGACAAACCCACAGCCAACATTATACTCAATGGGCAAAAACTACAACCATTTCCCCTAAGAATAGGAACAAGACAGGGATGCCCATTCTCACCACTCCTGTTCAACATAATGCTAGAAGTACTAGCTATTGCGATCAGAGAAGAAGAAGAAATAAAAGGCATCCAAATTGGAAAAGAAGAAGTAAAACTGTCCTTATTTGCAGATGACATGATACTGTACATAGAAAACCCGAAAAACTCTATCAAAAAATTATTAGACTTAATAAATGAATTCGGCAATGTAGAAGGATACAAAATTAATGCCAAGAAATCTATGGTATTTCTATACACCAATAGTAAACTTACAGAAAGGGAGACTAAAAAAGCAATCCCATTTACTATCACACCAACAAAATTAAGATACCTAGGAATAAACTTAACTAAGGAGGTAAACTTAACTAAGGAGGTAAAAGACCTATATGTGGAAAACTAGGAATAAACTTAACTGAGGAGGTAAAAGACCTATATGCGGAAAACTACAGGACACTGAATAAAGAGATAGAGGAAGACATAAACAGATGGTAGAACATACCATGTTCATGGATTTGTAGAATCAACATCATCAAAATGTCCATACTCCACAAAGCAATCTATAAATTCAATGCACTTCCCATTAAAATACCAGCGCATATTTCACAGACCTAAAACAAACATTCCAAAAATTCATCTGGAATAAAAAAGGACCCCAAATAGCTGCTGCAATCCTGAAAAAGAAGAACAAAGTAGGTGGGATCTCAATGCCAGATATCAAGTTGTATTACAAAGCCACTGTTCTCAAAACTGCCTGGTACAGGCACAAGAACAGACATATAGATCAATGGAATAGAATAGAGAACCCAGAAATCCACCAAAATCACTATGCTCAATTAATATTTGACAAAGGAGGCATGAACCTACAATGGAGTCAAGACAGTCTCTTCAGTAAATGGTGTTGGGAAAATTGGACAGATACAAGCAAAAAAATGAAACTAGACCACCAACTTACACCATACACAAAAATAAACTCAAAATGGATAAAGGACTTAAACACAAGACAGGAAACCATAAAAGTACTAGAGGAATTCACAGGCAGAGAAATCTCAAATATATGCAGAAGCATTTTCTTCACTGATACTGCTGCTAGGGCAATGGAAACTAAAGAGAAAATAAACAAATGGGACTACATCAAAATAAAAAGATTTTGCACAGCAAAGGAAACCATCAATAAAACAATAAGAAAGCCCACTGCATGGGAGAACATATTTGCCAATGATATCAACAATAAAGGTTTAATCTCCAACATTTACAGGAAACTCATACAACTTAACAAAAGGAAGATAAACAACCCAATCAAAAAATGGGCAAAGGACCTAAATAGATACTTTTCTAAAGAAGACAGAAGGAAGGCCAAGAGACATATGAAAACCTGCTCAAAGTCACTATCTGAGAGATGCAAATCGAAACAACAGTGTGGTACCATCTCACACCTGTCAGAATTGCTATCATCAACAAATCAACAAACAACAAGTGTTGGCGAGGATGCAGAGAAAAAGGAACTCTTTTGCACTGCTGGTGCAAATGCAGATTGGTGCAGCCACTGTGGAGAACAGTATGGAGTTTCCTCAAAAAACTAAAAATGGAACTCCCATTTGACCCAGTCATCCCACTTCTAGGAATATATCCCAAGAAACTAGAAACACAGATCAGAAAGGATATATGCACCCCTATGTTCATAGCAGCACAATTCACCATAGCTAAGGTTTGGAAACAGCCTAAGTGCCCATTAGCAGATGAGTAGATTAAAAAACTGTGGTACATTTTACACAATGGAATACTATGCTGCGGTAAAAAAGAAGTTCTTACCATTTGCAACAACATGGATGGAGCTGGACAGCATTAGGCTAAGTGAAATAAACCAGGCAGAGAAAATAAATATCACGTGATCTCATTCATTTGTGGAATATAATGAACAACATAAATGATGAACAAAAACAGATCTAGAGACAGAGAAACATCAATCAGAACGTCAAACCTCAGGGAAGGTAGGGGACAGTGGGGGTAAGGGGGAGAGATCAACCAAAGGACTTATATGCATGCATATAAGCCTACTCAATGGACACTGACAACAGGTGGGTGAGTACATAAATGGGAGGTGGGGGATAATGGGGGAATAAGGACTCATATGTAATACCTTAATCAATAAAGAAATTTAAAAAAGAAAAGAAAACAATTATATCATTAAATAGAGGAGGAAAGGAAGTTGGGCAAAAAGAAAATATATATTTTCCAACATAGAGAGGAAAATAATTCTAGTGTGTGTGCAGTTCTACAAAACAGGCCCCAATACATGAGAATCTTATTCTCTATACAAAATATTGACAAAAATAGTAAATGTGCTTAATTATTTATTAATAATACCAGTTTTTGCAACAGAATTGCACTTCTATCCTAGTATTCCACTTCGAGAAGACTGTCATTACTTTTGCAGGTAATGAGATTTCAGGGGATTCCATTATCTTTTGGCAGCCAAAATGAGATACACATTTCATCACCATTTCAACAAACTGTGGAGAACAGAGTCATAAATCTCAAGGAAGCTAATGCCTGGATCCTGACCTTTTGTGCTCGATATGGAGATAGGCAACAATTTTTAACACACGTGGATTAGTATTTGGGGAATATATGTAATAGTAGCAAGTTCTAAACACACAGTTTCTAGATCTGGTAGGTCAGAGTTATTTTATGATTCAATAGTGACTTGTGAAACAGAAGTAAAAATTTCCCCAAACGTGGAACCATATCCTTCACAACGTAAACACCCTTATTCTTCTCTAGATACTGAGAAAAAAAGGTTACTCTTATTACTTTTATTTTTATAAAGCAAGCAATTGGCAGCAGAATGGACAGATAGATTCTGAATCCAACATTAAGGTGGCCAGGAAAAAGAAAAAAAAGGTAAGACTACCTTGTATCTATTTGGAATATGATTTCAATTCTTAAGTAACTTCCTGTATGTCAGCAGAAGAGATGATTGACTATTTATAAATCTTGAATAATATTAGGAATTTTATTTGAATTTATTTAAAAATTTTAACTGTTAAATTTATATCATCACTTTTTTATTGTTCAAGACTGCTATCAAATTTAAGCTAAGCTATTTTAATTTTATTAAAATAAAAATATTACTAAGTACACACTTGATAAAATATATGCATGATAAATTAAGAAGATAGTCAATACAAGTGTCTGGCTGATGTTAAGATATGAGTTGTAAAAAATAAAGTACTTTTTTTAGATAAATATAGCATTCTGTCATAGACACTGATTCCTATGTCAAGTAGCATTAGAAAAATAAAAGGTTTATTATTTTATCCTTTCCTATAAGTACAAATTGTGGTGAAGATATAGTTGAATATAAGGAAATATGTCAAATTACAGATTCTATTTGATTGGGAATTATTTTATTAAAAATACGATTTTCTCCTTCCTGTGTTATGAATTATTTTCAAGTATGCAACCTGCTATTCTAAACACACATTAATCCCCTCCAAAGGCAATTCAAACCTGTTTGAAGTCATTGAAATAAATAAAATTTCCACCATTAACTCCCACCAAGTCTCACATATGAACACTCATCATAAGACATTTTTATTAACACTTTGTAAAGCCCTTCTATCTGATGATTTTATTCTGAATAACAGCTTTTACATCTATAGTTCTTTATAGATTAAAACACTTTTATAAGTGTATTTTCTCCAGCACCTGTGTCACTTTTGTAAAATTAAGTATTTGAGAGGGTATATTGCAGGCCTCATATTCCACATTATAGATTGTTGCCAGCCATGCACTCATGCTTAAAAGAATCCATGTGTCTGCCTATACACAGACAGTGACATAAGAGTGGACTCAATCATCAATGAATACACCTGTAAGATATTGAATTATTTCAATTATGCAGTTCAGTTTCCAGTGTTTAATACTGAAAACTTCCAAGATTTTCTCCAATTAGAATGATTGAATGAAAGCAGTAAATTTATGCAGAAAGTATTCATGAGGGAGCATTGTTTTTCAAATCTTATTCACCTGTCTGTTAAGCATTAATCTATGTGACTACAATATTTGTATCACTTTTTTAAGTGATGTTTACAAGTGCACTATCATTTTCATATACTTACTGTAAATATTTTTCAACAATTTTGATTATTTGGTTCTGTTTAGATACTCAAATTTAAGGAAATGTACTTCCATTTCCTCTACGACACAGAGAAGAAAGAGCTTGCTTATATTTGGCTGCATGGGCATGATCAGTTTCCTTTGTATTCTTCATTAATTAGATGAAGTATATCTGTAGAGAAACCTATAACAATAATGTATGAGTCTTATCTGAACTTCAACATTCAAATGAACAAATGGAAAAAAGAGGAAAAAACTTGCAAATTCAACTCATCTGCCATTAATAAACCCCATCTGCCATTTTATGGCACATACACAAACTGCTATAGGAAGATGCCAAGACAATTTAGAATTTCCTTCTACAAGGGCCTGAGCCAGAACTAATTTCATTCAAAGGATAAATGAGCAAAGTACTCCTTTGCCAACTGACAAAACGTAATGATTCATGATTAATGGATCCTTGTTTTTTTCTTCGAAGACCTTCCTTCCAGCATGGCAATACTGTAATCAGTGCCGGGGAAAACCTGAAACTTTAAATGTGAGGGCAGCAAATCTGATCTATATTTTATGGTTCGGATTGGCTCATTATTAGCAAAGAGAATGATTGATGATAGAAAATGCTGTCTTTTGAACCTTATAGGGCATATGCTAAAAATATTTTAAAGTATTTGTCTGCCCTAGATGAGAAGGATTAAGTTTTCTTAAAAAACAAGTTTTTGCTGTTAAAATGTTTTTGCTCTGATGAGCAAATCTAATTACTTAAAATATCATTGAGAGTTGTTGACTCAATCACTTATGACTTGTTTTTTTTTTTTTTAATTATAAAATTGGAATCACTTTGAGAGAATTAGCGGTCTTTTTAGTGTTAAATGTAGAGTAAAACAGTAGCTTTTATATTGTTAAATAATTCAAAACAACAATACTCCAGATGGAAAATAAGAAAATGTTCTCTTTTAATTCCTAATAATGAAGGTAAAATAAATATGATTGCAAAAAATTAATCCGCACTTATGTCTTTACCATCCTTTTTGTCAATGATATTAATGCTCAATGTGTGAGACTGTTTTCCAAAAGTATCAGAAGGAGGTAATTCACATTGGTAATCTCTTTGGCTTTCTTCTTTGACTCTGGGCAACTATTTAGTGACATAATATGCTACTGCCAATTTATAGTCAGCATAATTTATAGTTATCTTGCTGATAAGTAATGGGGAGATTTTGTAAACTCATTCCAACTTTTTTTCTACAATAAAAATATGGAAATGTGTTGATCAGATTGTGAAAGGATTATGAAAGGATGATTAGTCAGTTGAATGAATGCTATATGATTCAGCATTTATACAATCTGATGACTGACAACTAATGAAATGGCCATATTTAAAGATAACTTACAAAACACAATCATAAGATACACAGAGAAACTGGTCAATAAAACTCTTGTCTGAATGACATTTGTGATTATAAAACTCATATGGATACAGGTTCCCCAATATCCAAAAGTAGAGAGTCTTATGAAAACTTTCATAAGCTAAAATGGTGTAAAGTGAGGAAGCAATTACCATTAACTTATATGGAAAAGTTTATGAGTGTCCCTTGGACCCCAAATTCAATGCTCCCATGATGTGTGTGTTTTTCATACACCATGATCAAAACTCTTAATTCTCTCAAGTTTACACTAAAAGTAAACCCCCTACAAACTCTCTTAGCCTTTTCTTATATGTTAGGGCACATCTTGCTAGTGGAAGTACAAAGTAAGTTGAGGTAAAGCACAGATGCAGACACAACTCAAAGCAATGCAGCTGGATGCTGAGATGCTGAGTGTAGTTTCAGGGAAGGAGAGTGGCGGTGGTGCTCTCACTACTCTGGGTTCCATTGCCTCTGTAACAGCTCGGTGCAAACACTGAATGCTCTTCTCACTTGTTTGTAATAGGAGAAATTTTATTTGGGTTTCTTCTAGTTAGCAAAAACAAGTACGGATGCCTGGCCAGTGTGGTTCAGTGGCTGAGTGTTGACTTATGAACCAGGAGGTCATGGTTCAATCTCCCATAAAGGGCATGCAGAAGGCAACCAATCCATGATGTTTCCCTCTCATCACTGATGTTTCTATCTCTCTCTCCCTCTCCCTCCCTCTCTTGACATCAATAAGCACATTCAAAAAAGAAAAACAGGCACTGGTATAGGTTTTTGGAAAAGGAAAGTGGTATAACACTAACCTTCGAAAAGCTGGAGATACATATACGTATTTGCTTATTATGTACTTAAATGCTATCACCATAAAACTCAAAACTGAAACATGTTGTATATTAGAATGAACCATATTAAATTGACTCATTCCAACTTTTTTCCCTACAAAATGTCAATTTGATTTACTTAAATTATGAAAAGACCAATATGATTTCTAGTTGTCTCTTTTAGTTCTGTTAAAGAAGAAAAGTCAAGCTATCCAATATATGTAAAATGCTTGGAATAGTAACTAGCACAAATTATACATTCATTCTGTTAGTTATTATTAGTGTGGACAAAAAAGGGGCCACATACTAAACCGGACAAGCTCAGGGAAGACTTGCATGATGAGCCTTACAATCTCTGAGACCTAAAGTAACCTCACAGGATGGTCTGACATTAGAACTTCCTAACTAAAAGCGAGTCATGAGGGTGGTCATGTCTTAGGCCAGTATCTGCCTTGACAAAGGTTAATCTTTACCTTAACTGAGCCTGTCTATTTGTCTTTTTCATCTAAGTAACAGACTTTTGCAATGTCAGAGTGATCCCCTTTTTCCAGACCCCTCAGGACACAATCTCTCACCAAAACATGAGACCACAGAACCTCTCATTGTTATCTTGTTCTCCTGCACACCATCGCTATGTGCTGTAAATGTTAACTATTCTGCACACACCAATGTAAAAGAAGTATGTGTCTATCCATTTTACATTTTATCTAATCTCAGAGATTTCCCCATTTTGCTTTCTCCTACCTCCCTAATCTATCACTGATGGATTTCATGTGACCCCTTATGTCTTCCCCTTTTATGCTGACAGATAAAATAAGTGGTAAAACTGCCATGTTCTGGAGCATTTTCTCAATCTGTTGATATTTTGCTTCCCAGAAGTTGCTGTCAGTTTGGCCCAAACGAACTCATAAAAATTATTTATTGGTTTGGATGTTTCTTATATTGATGATATTTTATCATTACTATTATCATCATCATCACCAGAATAAGAATCAAACAGTTAACAAGAACAAGGGGCAGTATTTTAAATATAAATAGCAATGGAATTAATGGATAATTTCATAGGGTATTCAGTGGCAATGAAGAAAGGTTATGCATCCCTGGCAGACCTGGAGAGAATCACTGGATGAAGGCTAATTTGTGTGCACTTTTATTGTGTACTTTTGTAGTTCTTATGTGGATAAAATGAGATCATGTATAAAAAGCAACCAGGAGTGCTTGACACATAGTAAACTCAAAGAAAGATTACTCATTTATTTATTCATTTTTTTAAATTTTAACAGTAATATTCATTAATATTTTTTCCTCAGGACACAGGCATGTGTGTATGTTTTTAACAAGAGGCATGTCAACTTAACTTAGTATACTTTGAAAAACAATTTTTAGAAAATAGTTTTTAGAAAAATAATAGAAAATATTCAAATATTCATTTTGAAATTTATATAGGAAAGTTATTATTTGCACTGAGCTGCTAGGATTAATATTTATCATTATGTTGATATCATAATATATATTGGTAAATGTCTTCTTAAAATTTATGTTAAGACAGATGCACACCACTAGTAAGTCAATAATTATGCTAATTATGATGCAATTAATTCTCTTGTTTTATCTTGATAGTTACTGTGTTCTAATTTGAGATGGGAAGTAGGTACTCTCAAGATTTTTTAAACAAATTGTATTAAAACCCAAAAAATAAAGAATGAAAAAATCATGTTAAATGGTTTCTGTGGGGTCTTTTGCTACTACTATTTATCCTAAATTTCTAAAAATGAAAGTTATTATTTTATAAACCCACAGTGTAAATAGTATGAATATAAAGAAATACATGTGCCTGTGTAGCTGTTTGAATAAGAGTAAAAAATATTTCCTTTCTCTTTCTATTCCCTTGCTTCTACTCTTTAACACACACACACACACACACAAAGGGTTTAATTTTGGATTAGGCATCTGACATTCTTCTCTAACTTACTCAACACATTAAATATATAAACTGCTATTAGCCACCTTAACTTGTTCATTGGATTAAATGAATTTTAATTATCCTATTTCAATTTTCTTACATTTTCAACTACTTACCTAAGATTTGACAACCATGGTGGCAGGGAACGTGTTCACTATAAATGTAAGAGAACAGGAATAAAAGGAATAACTTTGATCTAATCATTAAATTTTAAATATTGAGATTCTCAAGATCTGTAATTCCATTTAGTTCATTATGCACATGAGTTAAATCAGTATTTTTAATCTGAGTGTATTTGTTGAGAATTTGTGAGTGAGAATCTGTGAGTGAGAGAAAATTCACAAAATTTCAGGGAGTTAACTCTATTTTTCCAACTGCAAGTAGGATAAATACTGACTATGGAGCCTAGTAATCAAAATTTCCCTTTTCTGGATGGGCTTTGGTATTTATTTTATTTTCCATATTTTTACAATAAATTAAACATATTTGTATAATGTTGATTCAATTTAATATTTTCCCATTTCCTTCACAAGTGTAACTAAAGGCAAAAGAACAATCTGATGCCCATAATGTTTCATTTGAAGGTGTCATGCCCTTTGGCTCCTTGGAGAGTTAGTTGGATTAGTGTAGCGATATAGTGTGATAGAGGAGAAAAGTACCCGATATATAGCTCCAAAATTTCAGGCTAAATAATTAATGACAAAATCCTCTCCTTAAAACTTTTTACCCTAAAAAATGTGTTCCTAAATAAAGCCTCCGCAGGGGCACATCTTTCCCACAGACATCAAAAATAACAAAACTCTCCTCTGTAAGAGAGTCTCTGATTGTGCCTAATCATTCTGAGAAAGAGGGATGGAGATTAAGAAGAAAAGACTTGTTGCAAAGAGTTTAAGGGCATCTACCCATTTAGCAAAACCCACAAGGCCCTGACAGCTATCCTCTTGCTTTTTTTCAAACCTATATTCTTTTTTTTTTTTCTTCTTTTTTTTCTGTGATTTCCATCAGAAACCGATCCTCCCTCCGAGGATGTCTCTTTTGTTCACATGCTTGGTTGATCATGTAACTGGGATTTAGGCTGAAGCCAAGTGACAGTGCAACCAAGTCCGATTTTCCATCTTCCGTTTCCATCCCGGTTGCCAGGTCTTTGATATTTGGAGACTTGGTCTGAGAAATGAATTGCTTTTAGTATTTATTTTGTTCCTCAGGCCATCATACCAAAGAAGAAAATATTAACATGGGAGAGAAACAAAGTGTGAATATGAAGTAAAACTACAAGTGAACATTTATATAAAGCTTCATGAAGATTTTATGTTACTTCTTAATCCTTCAGCAGCTGCTGAGTTAAGTACTCATTTGTTCTGAATATATCACATGGCAGGATACTTATGCTAACTCTAAAACATACAAATTAAGCCTCTTTGCAGAGCTAACAGTACTCCAGGGGCATCTGATGGAACCATCAATTTAATAAAGAATATGCTCATTATTGTTAATACACAGAGCTTTTGTTTGTTCACTTCAACAAAACTCCTTCATTAAAAGCATGTAGATGAATTTAGGGGGGAAATGCTTTTTTGTGAAGCCCTAGAAGAAGAAATTGACTTTACTTTTTTAAAACTAAGCTTGAATTGAAAGACCAAACATTCACAAAGCACGTTATCAAAGAATGGGGTAAGTGCTGAACATTTGCTTTTCCTCAAATTTGACCATTCATTCAGCAGATAAGGTATAGGACACACTGAATGCCAGATAGTGTGTTAAGATGTTGAACATGGTACAAAGTACTTTCAAAAGTTCTTCTTTAGACATTGTATCACTTGATGTTAATATTTTCTAGAAATGGGGCAGATGATACCAATCAACATTTTCTTCTTCAATGCAGTTTGGGGAAAATGCATGACTGACTATATGGTGCTCAGACAGATGACAGGGAAGTTCACTTTTATTTACTTGGTATCTTGAGACATTATAAACTTGGCCTATGATTACTTAAGTGTTCAAGGCCATCAAACAAATTATGTTGCTAAAAAAATGTAGAAAGTCCTGAGGATTTGTTAAATAGCAGACTCATGAATAAGTTATCAAAAAAGCATTGAAGTACCTACCCTGCCTATTCAATATTTGGTTGATATTCATCATAATTGTAATATTTATTATAATTTGTGTTTTCCCTAAATCCAAAATATGAGTTCCAGAATGTGAAGTCTATTTGCACATTGTTCAATGATATATACCATTTTCTTAGAACAACACCTGGGACTTAGAAAGCACTAAACAAATATTTATGGAGTAAAATTTGAATGCAACCCATTTGAGAGCTTAGGTGCATGTGGTAAGGCAGCTTAGTTGTTGGCAGTTTTATTATCACAAGAGATCACAGATGTGAACTTAAATCACCAATTCTACTTCTACACTAATTAATGGTAGTAAAAATACCTTAGTGTTCTATAATGAAAATTTGATGAAATCAGACTGGTTCATCATTAAATATCTCCTTTAATACCAAAACAGATAAGAAACACAACTCACATATTTGGACAATTTCAGAACCTTATTTTAAGCTATGTTGATAAAGCCCTCCTAGCGAATTCTTCTGTTATTTACAAAAATTATAAAAACTGAGTCTAGTTCATCTTATCCTGCAAGCCTTTGTCCTTTTTCTGAGAAAGCTGATTAAGAGAGATAGTTATAGATCAAGTCAGAGGAGAAGAAGCAACAAAGGAGAAAAAAAATCTACATTTTTATCATTAGCTCTTAAATAAGCTTCATACCAAATATTAGAGGAGACTATGAAAATCAATAGATTTAATTTACATTGGTATATGTTTGTCTGTGTATTTCTGTGCATCCACAGATATTCTTTATACATATCATCTTTCTATTTTGGAATGTTGTCTATGCCTTAAACTATCAGAGGGGGTCTTTTCATTTACTTTGCTTCCTAAAGAAAGCACATTCTATTTGGTAAACGAAAAGGGAAAAATCAAAGCAAATGCAACTAGAAGGACAGTTTAGCTTTGAAAATTTTAAAATGTACCAAAAGGCAATTTCTTACTTTTCACCTCCAATTTTTATGGCCATTTATTTTCCTCTTGCATAATGTTTCTTATGATTTAATAGGTCACATTATTGTGGAGAACCCACTCCTCAATCCCCAGGCTTAGAAACTTAGTTAGTTCTTTAAACAAGGGGTTTGTAAATTTATAATAAGGTTTCTAGATTGCTCTATCTTGGAAATATAAAAGATAAACATATTTCATCCCTATTGCGCATGTGTTTAAATAAATTATATTTATAAATTTGTGTTTTGTGTTTATTGGTATTTGCTTTGTTATTTTTTATTTGTTTTTTGTATTGCATGATTAAAATGTTCCCAACACCATCCAGGTAGTCTTCATTTTCAGTATCCATATCTGTGGAAGTAATTTAAAGTATGCACATTGACATTTTAAAGTTATGACTTGATGAATAGAGGACATCTCATTTAAAGGATACCTGTAGTTCAGAACTCTAATAGAGGAACTATACCTGAGAAAAAATTCTAATAAATACTCAATTTTAGACTAAAATTATGCACCTATGTCTTTAAATATGGGTGGGTGAGGGGTGGGGGAGACAAAAACAATTTCTAAAGGACCAAAATATACATTTATGAAAGATACTTAGATAGAAGCATTGTGTTTACTCTTCTCACATTCAAACAAATATTTCAGAACATTTTCAGTCTCGTTTTTACTTAAGTGGAAAAACCACATTGCTTAGAAATGTATATGTACACTTCAAATCCTAAATCCAATAATGAATTTAAGTTTCTTTCCCTCCCGCCCTCCCTCCTTCCTTCCCACTATCCCTTCTTTCCTCATCATTCCATTACAGTCACATTGCACCTATCCATAGACATTTCTTGAACTATATATTCTTCTATTCCAGAAGTTGAGATATATATAACTAAATAAATAAATTAATCTTACTGCTGTAATGCAGCTCAATAATATTTTTTCAGTCAAATATGGGCAATAAAGTGCATTTGATATAGTTATTTTTCATGATAAAATAAGTGTGATGTTTGAAAGGATTTAGCTAAAAACCTACCATCTAGAATAAGGCCTAAAGGGTAGTAGTTCCTTCCTAATAAGTTAGCTTCTTATTTTCCAGTAGGTATGTTTTAGGAGCTACTAATATTCCATATTCCTAATTTACTTTCAAATCCTAGAAACGAGATGGATCCTTGACTCATCTGTGGTGCACACCAATGGGCCAGTTGAAACAAGTCTCTTTATAATTCTCAGTTCTTAGATCTACTGAGAATGGCGGACTTACTATATGAATGAAATATGGTTGGATCCCCTTCCTGTTTAGTTCTCAGGCTTCACAATGCTCAGCAGGCAGTAGTCAATTTAGTAAGGTCTTATCCATCACAAATGAAAAGATATCAGGCATTGACTTGATGAATGGAAGATAAATCATGAGAGGGTTATCCATTCAGGCAAAGCTGAATGACACTGACAGAGCCCTGCGTGAAAGCTCATTTTGTGTTTGCCTGTACAATATCTCATTTGTCGTGAGCTTCACTCGCCAATGATATCAGTGGCTTCCCCTGTATGAAGCCTTCTCCTTTTATTCCCTTCAACAAGTCACCCAGTTGTTAAATGAAAGAAACACCAAGGAGACCAGATGCTATTAAGATCTGAAAATTCAAGTTCAAAAATATTTTTTGTCTTTGTTCTGTGCTGCAACAAAGTGCACAATTTTTGTTGTTGTTATGTGGGAACAGATGAAATAGCTCCAATATATGGAACTTAAATGTTAACTAGGCCCAAGCCATTATTACATAGTTAGCCTTAAAATTCTCACTAAAATACACTTGATAATCATGTTATTCTATTTGAAATGTAACTAATATATATATTTTAAGATTCTCAGCAACCAATACTAATGTTAAATGTTAAAATAAAATGATAAAAGTTATTTTGTATGTTCTCTCACATTTGCATACCAGTCTATTAAAGATTGAAAATTAGTGGACTAGTCCATAATACATAAAAGTTATGTTAAAGAAGAAGCTAGGTTTTTACAGGCCACATTAATTGGTGCACAAATATTTTCACGTCGTGATAAAGGAATTTGTAGAGACCACTCAAAATATACTCATTTACTAAAGGCAAACACAATGTAGGCCTGTTATTTTGCATTCTCAATAATAAATATTCAAAATACTTGAAATAATTTAAAATAGGCAATTATTAGTGACTTGCCCACAATTACTGATAATGTGGACAGGAAATTTGAGTCATATAAGATTTTAGCTATTTTCTCCAAGATGGCATTGGTTAATTGGTAAATATTCTTTAAAATTTCAAAGAACAAGAGAAACTAAATAATCCATTGTTGCTATTTTTATATAGATGACTTGTCATAGTGTCAGAAATACTAAGGTAAATATGAGAATGTACCATCTTAGGGTAAATTTTGATAGGATGAAGTTTTAAGATTCCTATAAGATTTCTGTTGTACTCATCAGAGTGAATGAGACAATTTAAAAAAAGAAAAAAATCAAATATGCAAGTTGACACTAGATATTTTATATCACTTACATCTTAAAAATATGATACTCAGCTGCTATGGAATCACATGTATTACCTTCATAGTTGACTCTAAGAGATGTTTAATGTAGGCTCCAGTTTACACACCAAAGTATTACAAAGACATAATATTTCAAATGTAAAGCCACTTTAAATAAATTTGGGATAAAAATGAGATTTTAAGAATGTTTAAATTCTATAACCTCATTCTAATATAATTTAACAATTACTTGATTTCAGTTTAGAAAGAATGAATTAAAGTTTTTTTTTTACATTTTTTCAATTATAGTTTACATTCAATATTATTTTGTATAGTTTCAGGTGTCAGCATAGTGGTGTACACTATACTTTACAAAGTGTTCCCCCGGATATTTACAGCACCTAATTGGCACCTTGCAAACCCTTTTAAAAATAACAGCATTATATCAATATTGAGGATTTTTATTTGTATGCTAACATCTTGAACAAAGGAAGTAAAAAAAAAATGGGAGCCTTTTATTTGGGTGAAATAACAAGAAATCAAGAACTATGTCAAAGTATCCATAAAAAAATGCACATACCTGTTATAGGATGCCTGCATTTCCTCTATGGAAAGTTTGAGGCTAATCAAGCTATCCTTCTCATATAAATTTTAGTGGTTTTTTTTAATAAATTTCATTATGATGTTATACTGATGTGATATATTATTGTAAGAAATGTCCTATCCTGTAATATATCAAAGCAGAAGTATTATTTCTTTATGAAAAACATGCCTGCAGAAAACTCATTTTTAAAGACATATCCTAAAGGTGAGCTTGTAGCACAATATTTATAAGCATTTATATTTCTAGTGTAGGCATAATTAAAATCTGAGGAATATTTTTCATTTCTGATTTTAAAATATTAACTTGGAAATAAACCAATGTAATTAATTATATCTGTTATTGAAATGACCAATTTATTTAAAGGATATACAGGTTTTTGCCACTAAAGGCAACCTATTTTTAATTAAATAAAAACAATAAAGAACATTTTTTTCTTCATAACCTATTCTGTTGACATTATAAGTACCTTTTTTTGTTGTTACTAAGTTATAAATTCTTGGTATCTCTCTCTTCATTCCTATATATTCAATTCTTTTGATGCCAAATTAAGATTAGTAGTGAAAGGAAATTTGTAGTATTGGGATTAAAAGACAATTTAAATATGCAAGGATTATAATAAAATAAAGGATTTTTTCAGGGTAAGGGCAATAGGTTCGGAGGCACTGCTTGCAAGTGAGATTTGGGCAGAAGTCGCATTTGAAAGTAAGTAGAGATGCAAAGAAGAAGATGAAGAGGGAGCTTCAAGTAGAACATAATGGTCAGATTTGGAACATATGCATGGTGCTGACAAAACCACAGGCTAGCAGTCTTCTTTTGTAAGGATGTTGGGTGTGTGTAGGGAATAAGTTTGGAAGGGCTGTTTGGTGTAGATTTTGAAGATCTTTGAGGTGTGTGAGCTTTTCAGCAGGCAGTAGAGAGATGAGAACATTTGAGCCTGAGTGTAATATAATTGGATATGAACATCAGGATAATAACGTGACAGCTTATAAAGAGTGGAATGTGCTGAAACTGGTTTGGCTCAGTGGATAGAGTGTCAGCCTGCGGACTGAAGGGTCCCGGGTCTGATTCCGGTCAAAGGCATGTACCTTCGTTGTGGGCACATCCCCAGTAGGGGGTGTGCAAGAGGCAGCTGATCGATGTTTCTCTCTCATCGATGTTTCTAGCTCTCTATCACTCTTCCTTCCTCTCTGTAAAAAAAAAAAAATCAATAAAATATATTTAAAAAAATAAAGGGTGGAATGTTCAGGTAAACAGTGGAGAAAGGGGGAGATTTAGAGGTGGCAGCAGTGATCAGGTAAAAGGGAGTGAAAGAGAACTGAAGCAACAGACACAAGAGATACAAGAGGGAGAATCTACAGGGATTAGCATTTTGTAGTAGAGAGAGTAAGGGAAATGAAGATGTCCAAAACTGGACAAAAATGCTAGCACACAGTGTATAGAATCAAACAATTAAGAATTCCATTGGAGAATCATAAAATACAAACTGTCAATATTAAATCTTAAATAATAGAGTGTACCACATCTCTTAACATTTCCTCATACCTACGTAATTACACTACAGAAAAACAAAATATTAGGAATACTCAAATAGTACATTCAAGCATTAAACTAATGGGTTAAGAAAGATTCAAAGCAGCATTTAACATAACGTTTAAAACCTAGTGTTTAAAATTAAGTTGTAATTGATCCCTTTTAAGTCCATAATAACACATAATTTTGTTTCAATAACTTAAATGAGTTTATACTTAAAATTTCTACTTGCTAGATCCTTAGAGGTAGCATTTACATCAGAGTCAATTGTAATATTAAAAATCTGTGAAAATATTAATGTGTAAAGATTTTGGATATGCCAAGTCATATTAATGGAATTCAATTCAAAGTTAATTAAACATTTACCTTTCATATAACTATTGCTGCACACAAGAGTCCCTTTTGCCAAATGTTTGTGTCCTAAATACAGAAGAGTCTGGTCTTTTCCTGTTTGTAGTAAATATTGCAATGAATATACCATACTTCTGAGACTTCTTATTTTCCTACTCACTTTTACTGATGACATGAGTTTACTCTCAAATAAAGCACTATATTTCCTAAATCAAATAATTAATATATAATACAATTTCATGTGATCACTTTCTCATAATAATTAAAGCAATTTTAAAATTAATAAAGAAATTAACATTATTATGCCCACCCACACCAAATTCAATTTAAAATTAAGATCATGAATAAGTCATGAACTTGTTTGAGTAAGATTCTACTATCTTGTTTAAAATATGACCATTTCCTTTCCTTTTGATCTAAAGGAAAATGTTTTGCCAGGTCATCTGCTGGACATCAAGTATGAAAGGTTTCCCCAGTGGTCCTTAGCATAGAGTAGAAGATTAAGTGCCCACAATATTTTGTTTGGAACCAAGTGTACATGTTTAGGAAACCAAGAATGTCCATGATTACTGTGCTTTGGATTAGGGCCCAATACTGAATTACAACCAAGAAGGATTTTAAATATTGCAGCACCATTTTTCTGTCTTACTGAATAATTGGTAACACTAGATTACAAGATTTGCAAGCTCCCAAGTTGCTGTATTTTCATAGGGAAAAAGGTTCCTTTCATTCAAGCTTAATAAGCTTGGCCTATATCAGCTTTTCTCACATCAGCCCAAGTGTCACATTTGGGCTGGGGAAAGCTTGTTAGCAGTAATTACCAGCAGTAGGTTCTATTATTTGCCAAAGTAATTTTCACTGCTAAGTACCACCAAAACTGCCTCAAGCCTTTAATTTTTTCCCTTCCTCTTGCCTTCCTTTGCTTTCTTTTAAGTTGGTGCATTTTCCCATGATACTGCTTTCTGTGGTGTGGGACAAGGCAGAGGCAAGGCGCTGGGTATCAATGTGTTCTTGAGACACCGGGTCAGGCCTAGCGAAAGCCTTTCACAAACAAGCCTGAACTCTATTAGAGATGCAAATCCACTCTCTGAGTAAGGATTGTTTCAGCCACATAATGGAGGCCAAGGAATTCGCTGCAGCTCCCCTTTCAGCATTGGCCCTTTGTCTCCTTCTTAGCAAATTTCAGCAGCCTGTTTAAACTCCAGCTATTGTCCCCTTGGCTTCATAGATTTCTCTGCCTGCCACCAACTCACAATGGGCTGATATGAACATCTTTGTTACTGCTTTTGCACTGTATATCAGAGTAATGTTTCAGCAGACTGAGGCCTAGGAGGAAGAATTAAACCTGTACTACACAGAGCATGATGAATTGCAGGATTTACATATCATTTTGAGACTTTGAGGGGTGCTGGGGCTGTAGGGAGAGGTCCTTGTTGAATGCTGTTGTGTCTCAAAGGATGTTGTTCGAAGACAGTGACAGAAAAGGAAGTGATTTAGATAGTCTCTGACAGCTTAATACACAGAATACAGGCAAATTGTGGAAATTCACAAGCATCCTATCCTTTTCTTATATAGAATATACTTAATTCTGAGTCTCAGTGTGGTTCATACAAAGGAACTTTATGTGGAAGTCTCATTTTACTGTTTCAGAACTTAGGTGGCAGAAATACTAAACTTTTAGATTCCATTTATTTTGGTTAACATAAAAAAACTATTATTTTATGACTTCCTCTCATGTTGGAAGTGTATTGTTCAGTGTTAAGACAAGTATTGATTTCCAAAACATATCAACACTCTAGTTAATCAAGTGATCCCTTATCTATCTGTGTTTCAGAATACATAGGTTTTTTAAAGACATAGTCAAATGGTCTATAAACTATGTAATAATTTTCCTTCCAGTATGGAAATATAATTATTTTTAAAAATCCAATTGTGTGTTAATACATGTTTAACAACTGGTTCTCCCAGGAGAAAATAAAACTGTATTTCACTTGCGGATTTTATGTTGCACGTGCTTCCACCACGGACAGATTTAACTTGCCAATGTGAGGTCATTGAATGTAAAGTTGGGCAAGGAATATACCCAATTGGCTTCTGTGGACCTTTCAAGCCATCTACAGGACACAACTAGAAGTATTAGATTAATTTTTACTATTTTGTTTTAAAATAAAAAAATAGTGATCTTACAAACTTGTGTGAACAATACCATAGAAATTCAGAGATGGGCAGATAATAGTGTTTAAAATAATATAATTATAGGGGGTTATCATCTAAAAGATATCGCTTGTTTGGTTGATATAATTTATGTGTGAATTATGTGTGTGTTTAATTTTTTTTTTTTAACCAGCATCTTTGGGCTCTGTATGGTATGTGATTGGCATCAAAATGCAGGAACAGAAATGAATCTTAATAGGATCATTTTATATGCTTCAAGTTCCCAAAAGGTAGATGGTTAGGATAGAATATTTTTTTTCATTTCTCAATTAAAAGAGAAGAATAATTTATTTAATGAGTTATAATAAATATACTTAAGGGATAAAGTGTTATGACTTCTATTCATGTACCCATTAATATCACAAGACCCCACACGGATATATACTTACAAAATAATATGAATTAAGAAAAATTATGTTAAAATCTCATGTTTTATATTCCAGAAATTACTGCTTATAAATTCCAGAATAAACATGTAATTTTGTACTTTTATACTATTCCATCTGCTGTCCTTTCTACTTTGAGTGGCCTTCCCTCACATTTAGAAATCCTTTAGTGAGCTGTAAATATTTTATATATAAATCTATTTGGATATACATCTTATAATATTGGAACACATGTCATTCTTCCCTATTGGCTGATGAGCTCCTTGAAAAGAAATTCAATATGTTATTGAGGTTTCTATCACCAAAAAGCATAGCTGAATGTCTTAACAAATTATGGGTCAACCAAAAGTAATTGAATCATAAAGTATTGACCTCTTTTCCTATTTCAATGTTTTCACAATTTTGTATTCATTCCTGGTTTATTTTCTCTTTGCAATTCAGTATTTTAAATAGTCCCCCAATTTGGTGAAAAGTGATATTGTCTGAATAAATTATACAAACATTCAAACACCCCATTTTTATCATCTGTATTTGCAATTTCGTCAATTAGCATTTTCTTATGACAAGATTTATTTACAGTATCCAAAGCCTGAAAAAGCAGTTTTCCTAATTTTTTCACATTCATACATTTAACCACATCATTGATTAAACCTCAAGATACAGGTCTCATTGGTAATCAGTGTTATATGCCACTCTGCAGTTTTAAAAATTTGATGACATTCAATTATATTTGTGTAACTTTTTTGGCTTGTTTCATGATTTCTTAAAAGTGTACTAAATCATCTATGTCATTCAGACATTCAGGATTCACAGATTTCATAATATACCCTGTCCATGGCCAGCTATTGAAGAAAGAGATCTTATAGCCAAAATTCAGTAACGTTTGTGGCGACTAATTTATTGTCTTCTCTTTTGAGAATTTCATTGTAAATCAACCTGTTGGTCATTTAACCTTCACCTCATATGCCATTTACAACTAGTCCTTAAAAAGAACCTAGGGATTAAAAATGGCAGCAGAGTAAGTGGATGCTGTGAGGACAAGCTCCCAGGAACAAATTGTAATTACAACTAAAATACAGAAAAAGTTCATGAATAATCAATGGAAAACTCGAGGGAAAGAAACCTGCTCACTGAGGACCGAAAGAGGCTATTGCATAGAAACTGGTAAAATGATTGGAGGCATGAAAGGGCTGGCCAGGCACCCACAGACAGCAACTGAAGTCCCTGAGAGATATCTCAGCTGTGGGGAGATTCTACTGATAACTCTGGGATCTAATTCCCAAGCTGGGCTCCCAAGAAGAGAGCACCAAAACTGAAAATGGTACCTACATAACATCGGGCTGTGAAAAGCGGTGATGCTTGCCAGGGGGTGACAGCAGAAAATTCAGGCACTCTCTTAGAGTACCAACACACAAAATTTCCTGTGGAGCCACCCAACTTGTGCTCCAGCAGAAGGAGGGTGAAATGGTTTGGAGCTGTAAGAGGAGAAGCCAGGACTGGGACCTCAAGGGATAGAGCTCAGAAGGCAGACACTCCATGTTTCCTGAGCTGAGTCATTCCCTCAAACAACAGAGGACATCTTTCCCACATAGATATTTGCCTTGGCTAGGGGGATGACTGTTGACACACCCTATTGGAAAAACACCTTGCCTTGAGGCCACTTAGCAGATTACAAATAACAATTAGCCTCTAGGCAGAAGCAACTGCTTCACCCTATTGAAAAAAACTCTCTCCACATCTGAGGACGATTGCCTGGGGGACAATTCAAGTCAGAATCCTATCAGTCTGTAAGCAGAGGTAGTCTCTGTAGGCTTTGAGTCTTTGCCTGGCCTAATTAGTCAGAATCAGCCTTTAACACTGCCCTACACTAGAGACTGAGAGGTGTAGAGGATCTACCTAATACATAGTCACAAACTCAAACAGACAACCAAAATGAAGAGACAAAGAAACAGCCCACAAATGAAAGAACTAGAGAATTCTCCAGAAGAGATAAATGAAGCAGAGATAAAAAATTTATCTGAAACCAAGTTCAGAATAATGATAGTAAAGATGCTCAAAGCATGAAAAAATATAGAAACTATAAAAAATAACACAGTCTGAGATAAAGAATGATAATACACAGAACACATTGGAAGAAATACATAGCAGATTAGGGGAAGCCTAGGATCTAATTCGTGAATTAAAAGACGGAATTAACAATATCACTCAATCAGAGAATCAAAAAGAAAAAAAAATAATTAAAAACCACAAGGACAGCTTAAGGGAGCTGTGAGACAACGTGTAATGTAACAATATTAGAATAGCAGGTATGCCAGAAGAAGCAAAAAGAAAGAAAGGAATAGAGGATCTGTTTGAAGAAATAATGGCAGAAAACTTCCCTAACCTGGTAAAGGAAAATGTCACACAAATTCAGGAGGCACAGAGAACCCCAGGTAAGAAGGACCCAAACATAATTAATTAAAATTAATTTAATTTAAATAATTAAAATGCCAAAAATTAAACACAAAGACAGAATCTTAAAGGCAACAAGAGCAAAGAAAACTGTTACCTAAAAAGAGTTCCCATAAGACTGACACCTGATTTCTCATCAGAAACTCTACAGACCAGAAAGAAATGTCATGAAGGACTCAAGGTAATGGAAAACAAGGATCTGAGACCAAGATTACTATGTCCTGCAAGGCTATCATTCAAAATAGATGGTCAAATAAAGAGCTTCCCAGACAAAAAAAAAAAAAAAAAAAAAAGACTAAAGGAGTACATCAACACCAATCCAGTATTATAAGAAATGCTAAAGGAATTGCTGTAATGAGAAAAAGAAACAGAGAGAGAAACCTAGCCATATAGAATTAAAATGGCAATACATAAGTACCTATTAATAATAACCCTAAATGTAATTGGATTAAATGTTCCAATATAAAGGTGTAGGATAGCTGAATGGACACAAAAAAATGACCCAACTATATGCGGTCTACAAGAGACCCACCTCAAAACAAAAGACACATAGAGGATGGGTGTGAAGGAATAGGAAAAAAAATTTCCAAGCAAATGGAAAAGAAAAAAAAGTTGGAGTAGCAATACTCATATCCAACAAAATAGACTTTAAAATAAAGGCCATCATAAGAGAAAACAAAGGTCACTATATTATACTAAAGGGATTGATCCAACAAGAGGATAGAACCCTGATAAACATATATGCACCCAATATAGGAGTACCTAAATATATTTTTTAAAAAAGTCTAGAGGACTTTAAGGGAGAGATCAATAGCAATATAGTCATAGTAGGGGATTTTAACACCTATTGACTTCACTGGACAGATCTTCCCAACAAAAACTTAACAAGGAAGCAGAGACTCTCAAGGACACACTGGGTCAGATGGATTTATTTGAAATTTATAGAACATTCTTCTCAAGTGCACATGGATTATTCACAAAGACAGACCACATGTTAGGACACAAAACAACTCTCTACAACTTCAAGAAGATTGAAATCATATCAAGTATCTTCTCAGATCACAGTGGAATGGATGTGAAATCAACTAAAGTAAAAACACCCAAAAACTTTCAAATCATGGAGGCTAAATAGCATGTTATTAAACAATGAAGGTGTTACCAGTGAGATCAAGAAATTAAAATAAAAATACCTGAAAACAAGTGAAAATTGACACACAACAACCCAAAATCTCTGGGACACAGCAAAAACAGTCTCGAGAGGGAAATTCATACCAAAAACAAAACCCACAAGAAAAATCAGCAATAAACTATTTAATCATACAACTAAAGAATTAGAAAGAGAACAACAAGAAAAGCCCAGAGTAAGTAGAAGGAAGGAAATAATAAAGATTAGAGCAGAAATAAATAACATAGAGATTTTTAAAAAATACAAAAAATGAATGAAACCAAGAGCTGGTTCTTTGAAAGGATAAATAATATTAATAAACCATTATCTAGACTTATCAAGAAACAAAGAGAGATGACCCAAATAAATGAAATCAGAAATGAAAATGGAAAAGTAACCACTGAGCCCACAGAAATACAAAGGATTGTAAGAAAATACAATGAACAACTATATGCCAACAAGCTGGATGATGTGAGTGAAATAGACAAATTACAAGACAAAATCTCCCAAAACTGAATCAGGAGGAATCAGAAAACCTTAGTAGGCCAATAACAACTGATGAAATAGAAGCAAAAACTTCCACCAAAGAAAGCCCAGATCTGGACAGGATCACAGGAGTTTTACTGAACATTCAAAGAACTAACACCTATACTTCTCAAACTATTTCAGAAAATCCAAGAGGCAGGAAAACTCCAAACTCTTTTTATGAGGTCAACATTATCCTAATTCCAAAACCAGATAAAGACACTATGAAGAAAGAGAATTACAAGCCAATATCCCTGATGAACATAGATGCTAAAATCCTCAACAAAACATTAGCAAATCGTATGCAGCAATACATTAAAAAGATCATACAGCATGATCAATTTATTCCAGGAATGCAAGGCTGGTACAATATTAGCAAATCAATAAATATGAAGCACCACCTAAACAAAATGAAATACAAAACTCGCATGATCGTATCAATAGACACAGAGAAAGCATTCGACAAAATCCAACAGCCATTTTTGATAAGAACTCACAGCAAAGTGGGAATAGAGGGAGCATATCTCAACATTATAAAAGCCATATATGACAAACATATAGCCAACATCATACTCAATGGGCAAAAACTCAACCCATTCCCCCTAAGAACAGGACAAGACAATTATGACTCTGTTCTTAATATCTTTTATCTCATTATATCATTATAACTTTTCTCTGAATTCTGAGATATCATCTCAAGTTGTTATTTTTTTAATGATTTTTTACAGAGAGGAAGGAAGAGGGATATAGAGTTAGAAACATCGATGAGAGAGAAACATCGATCAGCTGCCTCCTGCACGCCCCCCACTGGGGACGTGCCTGCAACCCAGGCACATGCCTTTGACTGGAATTGAACCCGGGACCTTTCAGTCCGCAGGCTGACACTCTATCCACTGAGCCAAACTGGTTTTGGCTCAAGTTGTTATTTTTTTAAAATGTTTTTTTTTATTGATTTCAAAGAGGAAGGGAGAAGGAGAGAGATAGAAACATCAATGATGAGAATCATCAGTTGGCTCCTCTTGCACGCTCCACACTGGTAATCAAGCCTTCAATCCCAGGCATAACCCCTGGGCAGGAGCTGAACCATGACCTCCTAGTCATAGCCAACTGGGCTCGAATATCTTCTTAAATCAGGTACATGCAAACATTTTTCTCAAGTCTGTAAAACTAAAACTATTCTGAATTTAAAAGTTCATTTAAAAACATGCAAAAAAAAAAGTCTTCCTTAATTTTTGTTTAGGTCAATGTGCTGGACCTTTTAACAGTTTATATAAACCTGAGATACAGAAGTGTCTGTCCCATTCACAAAATAATCCTTTTATTTGGTTTTGAAATGTGACATGATTGTAATATTATTCATCCAATATTCTTCCCACCTCTTTTTCTCCCTCTTTGCTATGGCTCTCTAATGAGCTACTTATTTTATACATTTTCCTTGCAGTTTTAAAGACAGCCTTTTTCACTTTTATTCTGCAGACCTTTTTCAAAAGGATTGATGAGTAACCCATGTTAAATGTACAGATTTGAAGATCCCAGCCAAACTATTTTTATACAGTAGCCTGTGGTTAACCCAGAAATCTGATTTTTTATAGACATTTCAGGAATATATCACAAATTCCAAAATTTGAGAAACAGCTGTCTAAGATGTCTAGAGACAGAGTACTCATTTACTCTTATTTTTTCTCTGTAAATTTTTCTAATAATTTTATTCTATATATGAAATTATCTTACTATGCAAAAAAGTGTTAGGGTTCAACTAATTTTTCCTGCCATTTCAAATTCTCTTGATTAAGAAATTCTAAACTATTGTTGGTGTTATAGGTTTTAAAAAACATGCTAAAACTTGCCAATGTTGGCATATTTCTGTTATTTTGAATGTAAATTTCCAAATTTTAAAGATTTCTCTTATATTTGTGATTTTTCTGATTTAAAATAAATTGATATAATCCCTGATCAATTTTCCAAGTTTCTAGTGCTTTGAGCCCACTAGGACATTTAAAACAATTTGACTATCTTCACCTAATAATATAGTAACACTTCACATTTAGAATGTCTAAAATTGACTTGATTTTTTTTCACTTCCAAATTTGATTTTTCTTTGGTATTTTGTAGTCCAATTGATTACAACACTCCTCTAAACTTGAAACCTCAGAACCATCTTTGACAATTCCTTTCATTTTTCTACATATCAAGGTCAATACCAAAATATAACTTTAAATTTTCTCACCCTACTTTTTTTTTTTCCATTTCAGTGGGTACTGTGCTAATTCAAGTACTTATTATTTCTCATCTGATATTTTCTTCATACTACTTACCATTCCCAAAGCATTACTTTGATCAGTCACCACCAATATTGAACACTGTAATGTGTGATTTATTAGTGTAACTGACATGATTTATTGAAAACACCCATAGCGCTCTTGTTAAAAAAGTAACAATTGTTGTATCTTTCTGCAGGGATATGTCAAGCTTGGTGAACTGCATCATGTCAGATTTCCTAATTCAGAGTCAACCAACTATTGACTGGAATTATTAGTTTAATTATAACTAATCCATCTATCATCCACTTGGAATCTGTACAAATATACGTAGATCTGGTAACATATGTTGCATATGTTACATATGGCTAAGGCTACCATAACCAATTCCCACAGACTGAGTAACTTAAACAACAGAGTATTTATTTTCTCACAATTCTGGAGGCTAAAAGTCTGAGATAAAATTGTTAGGAAGGTTGGTTTATTCTGAAGCCTCACTCCTTGGCTTATATAAATAGCTATCCTCTTCCTGTTCTTCATGAGTTTCTGTCTGTCTGTATCCTAATCTCCTCTTCTTCATATTGAACTAGGGCCCACCATACTGACCCTATTTTAACTTAATTACCTCTTAAAAACTGATTCCAAGCATATTCATATTCTGAGGTACTAGGGGTTAGTACTTCTACACATGAATTTTGTGTGTACATAACTGAGTCTATCTATCTATCATCTATCTATCTATCTATCTATCTATCTATCTATCTATCTATCTATCTATTGTCTATCTATCATATCTGTCATCTACCTGTCATCTATCTATCTATTATCTATCTCTCTATCATCTAGCTATCATCTATATCTTGCATTCCATAAGCAGGAAGCAATGAACAGCTATGCCTAAGGGAAGGGTAAAATTATTTAAATGATCTTATTAAGCTTTTGGGAAATGTAGGTCAATATGGAAATAAGGCATTGTCCTAGATTTTTTTTTAAGTACCTTTTAAAATGCAAGAAGTGGTGATAGACCCTATCATTGAGGTAAGTGTACATATGGAACACGCATATGCAGAGCTTACCTGAGATAGTCAGGCAAGATTATCTTGAAAGAAATCTTCTCCTTGTTATATGTTGCTCTTTATCTAATAATGCAACTGTGTGTGTTACCTTGGCACCTACCTTTTACTTCCTCTATCAAAACACTCACCAAACTTTATTGTGATTTTAAGAATATATTGCCCTTCTTTCTTAAATGTAAAATTTGTTTTAATGATGTGTTTTTATTAATGTATTTTATTAATGCTTTTATCCCCAATAACTGAGAGTGAAGATGGAGGAAATGGTGCTCAGTAAACTTGGTAAAGTAAGTTGAATAAGCCCTAGCCCGATTTGTTCAGTATTTAGAGGATGGGCCCAGGGTCCTCAAGTTTGATTCCGGTCAAGGGCATACACCTGGGTTGCAGGCTCCATCCCTGGGTGCAGTTTCTCACATTGATGTTTCTCTCTCTCTTTGTTTCTCGCCCTCCCTCCCACTTTCTAAAAACTACTGGAAAAAAAAATATCCCCGCGTGAGAAATGTGAGTGAATTAATAAAAACTACCAATGAATAAAAAATTAACTCCTTCATATTAAATAGAACTTTATGTCAAGTTTTCTAAAAGCTAAAAACTCAGCGATCAAAAAGTATCTGTGATGATTTTCCCCCCTTGAACAAACTTTAAGACCCCTTCAATGTTATAACCCTCTTTGTTGTTCTAAGGAAATACTGTGACTCCCTTTCTTTGCAAATATATGTGAATCTCTATTCAGATATGTATTATACTTGTTTGTTTTAAATTTGTATTTGAATATGTTTTTCAAACATATAACATGTATGTATTCCCTTTTAAAGCTTGATTACTTCTATGTTCATGAGCCTTTCTTCTCAGCGTATCCCAAAAAAACTATGGAAAGGTGGAATTGGGAGATGTGAAAGAATAAGAACTATATGCACTTATATTTAAACAGTTAGAGGTCATTATAGGGCTATTCAGTGGCTTAGTTTCAATACTGTTGTGGCTCATTGAATTGGGAAGCTGGAGGAGATGGAGAGAAATAGGAAATGGCTTGTCAGTGGTAGATAGTCAAAACACAAACATTGACCCATTAAATTTGGCTCTTTATATAGGCACAGTTCATAGTGCCCCAAGACAAATGTAAAAGTAACATCAAAGATTAACAATCAAGGATTACCATAAAAATATCATGATAGGCCTAGCTGGTTTGGCTCAGTGGCTAGAGTGTCAGCTTGCAGACTAAAGGGCCCCAGGTTTGATACTGGTCAAGGGCATGTGCCGAATCATTAATGTTTTTATCTTTCCCTCTCCCTTCCTCTCTGAAAATCAATAAAAAATATTTTTAAAAATATTATAATAATGAGAAAGTTTAAAACATTGTGAGAATTACCAGTCTGTGTGAGATATAGGTACATGAGGTGAACAAATGTTGGGAAAATGGTGCCAATAGACTTGCTTAATGCAGCGTTGCCACCCTTCAATTTGTAAAAAAACACAAATACTGTGACTCCCTTTCTTTGCAAATATATGTGAATCTCTATTCAGATATGTATTATACTTGTTTGTTTTAAATTTGTATTTGAATATGTTCACTTTATGAGATGCAATAAAGTGAAGCACAATAAAATGAAAAATGCCTGCATTATATTGCTGAATGTTTTGCTAAGTTACTCCACAGTATTGCTGCCTCAGCAACCATTATGTTTGGCCAAGTGGCCTGTAGGGACCTTGAACTGGCACTGACCTCTCCTGTAATAACAGTTTACAGAGGCACAAGCAAATGTAAATCCCTGATATGAATTCCCCAACAGCCTTTGTGATCAACAGTCTTTGATGTCTCCCAGTACCTGACCCTGATGCTCCTCTTAGATAACTCCCCACCCCCGTGGAGTTTACCAAAAACCCTATTGTTCAGGTTTGACTTGGCCAAACCAGCCTTAATCTGGACATCCCAAGCTCTCCACTAATTTAGCAAAGCCCACAGGCCCACCATCTTTGTCAGGTTAATTTGCATACGCATTCCTGATTGGCTGTGGGCATTGCAGAGGTATGGTCAATTTACATATTTGTCAATTATTAGTGTAGATACCTAGCCAAGACAGAATTATTAGATGGCATTGTGATTACTCTTGTTATTGATTGTTAATGTTAGGTGTTGTTGTTTTTTTTTTTAACTCTGTAAAGTTCTTAAGAATAGAAACAGTTAAAATTGTTAACAGTTAAAATGTTTTTAAACATTGTATACTATTCTATCCTGTAGCCCTCCTAGCCTAGGCACATGTTATTATATAAGGCATAAAGTAATTATATTTTTTAAAGTTTTGCATATATAGATGATTATTTTCATCACATCAAGCTTGACATGTTGTGAGCATTTAGAATAGTATCTTTGTAGAAAAGGAGATAACTAGTTCCCTTTTACTTTAGATAGTTTTAAAGGATTTGAACAACCTGTAAAACTTAGTTCTATAGACACTGCTAATATTTGCATTATTTGACTCTTAATAAAAACCTCTTTACTCTTTGTCTTTTCAGTTCATTCTCTTCATTGTTAGTATTTCCTAATGTTTCCTTTTAGCAGTACTTTATGAGCCGCCTTGACACTTGACCAGAAGAGGAAGGCATAAAATTCATACAATTTTCTAACCTTGTTTTCATTCCAAAGATAGATCTCCCCTATCGTGCATGGGGATAGGGTTTATTTATTTAATTTTACATATTAAATATCAGAATTTCAAAATAAAGAAATTAAGGACTAATTTCTGAGAATTCAGACACCTGGTTTTTTGAAGTGAAGCATGAAGAAGTGCGCCTAATCATCTTTCAGAATTCACCTCCAAATGGAACATAATATGAAACTTTTTAAATGGCATTAGTATTCAGACTCATAGTTAAATTTTCACATAATATTCTGAAGAAACATAGACTCTCAGCAGAATATGCAGTAGAATCCTAGAACTGAACAACAGGAAAGCTCTCATAAAGATTAGAACTTCAATGTCGTTCTTACTTTGTAACCAAATAGGTCATGTATTACATAGGTTTACATCAAATACCTTTGTAAAGTACAACAACATTACATAACTATCACCCAACAAGCATTTACTGAAAGGCTTTCGTAGGTGAGATACTATGGATGATACAATGTCAGAAATTAACACAATTACTAAAAATAATTTATCTAGAAAATTATTTCATTTTGTGTTAATAACAATACCTATAAAAACAACTTTGGAATCTTTAATTAATTGGACTTTGAGAAAGGTTAAAATTAACTGCCAGTGTTTATGCTTTTAAATGTGAAAGAAATGAAGGATAGCCCCTGGTTTTCAGTCACTCAGCAAATTATTATTCATCTGAATATTTCCCTCTTTCTCTCCTGACCAACTACTATATTCAGACTAAAATTCTATAACATTCTTTCCAGAGTTCAAAATCCTGATATTATTCTGTGTACAATAAATATTTTCCTGTTTATAATGTCCTCCAACTTTACTAGCATCTCTCACAAGTTTGTGTGAATTTGCCTCTTAGAGTTGGATTACTGGGTTTCCTATGAAACCAAATTAAGTGCACAATGTCAGGGCCTTAACCTTTGTCTTTTGTGTAAGGGTGTAAAATAAGGAAGGGTCTAAGAGAATTGATTCTTTAGATTTTGTATTCCACATTTAGATGCATTGAGGATCTATGCAGGGTTAGCAGGATCCTCAGCTCTGTGGCAGAAAACTAAAAGGCAAGATTTAAGGAAAATAAAATGGATTTCCTTTGGATATGAGCACATTTCCTTTTTGCTTTGTCATTTCTTGGACAAATGTATTACCTGTGATTCTCACAATAATGGACTATTTAGTGGAAACTTGCTATATTTCTTTGATCTCTCCAGATAAAGACACTAATGGTAACACCCTCCTCATTGAATAATAATTATGCAAAGAATCAAATAATAAGGAACAAATTTTTCCAAATGCAATGCATTTAAGACCACTCAAATTACTTATGAATATATTTATGCACTATAGCATCTTTTCTCAGGGAGAGTCACTTTCAGTTACAGGCATGGATATATTTATTCATCAGTTTACAAAAGGCAACCAAACAGGTTAACCAGTAACCATTTTCTTTCTTGGAATCTATAATAAAAGCATAATATGCTAATTAGACCGGATGACCTTTTGGATGAAGCTGGGTCTGCGAGGGAAGCCTAGGTCCCAGCAGCCTGGGGAAGGAAGGCCTACTCTTGCAAAATTTCATGCATCAGGCCTCTAGTATATAAATAAGCCCCACAACTAAAGACCTGCTCAAACCTTCCTGATGGGTTTCCTTGTTATTTTCTGTGAGGAAGCATGGAACTTGGTTGGAATGTCTGTAAGGAGGATTCTCCAAAAGGTCAGGGGCCCCTGAGGGGACCTTGCCGAAGGCAGCAGCCCCTACCTTGACTTTTCCAAATAAGCCCAAGCCTCCAAGTGTTTCACAGGAATCTCTATGTTCAGTCTCTAAAGACCCAACTTTGTAGAAGCCTGTGCTTTCTCAAGGATACTTACTCTACTAAATGTATCTGGAGAGTTATTTTAGTTCAAGCTATTGTTACAATAAAAAGCTAATGCGGCAGGCAATCAAGGCTATTTGCTTCTACAGCAAACTAGTCCCTTAGCCTTCTCTTTCACAGAAATGTGTGTCAGAGTAATCTGTTCACCTGTAGCTCAGGGTCTGCTGGTCAGCCCTGGCAATTTTGTAGCTGAATCACCATCTTTTTGTGACTTTGATGTACTTCATTCCACTACCATTGAGGACACATGCTCTGCTGTGATGGCTGTCAACATAGTTGGCCTTTGAATTCTAACTTCAAAAATTCCCAAATTAAAGCCAGTTTATGCCCGGCTAAATACTGTATACCCACAGGGAAGTAATCCTTAAGCATGTGTTTGTGACATAAAAAGAGCAATTAATTAGCAGCCTCAGTTTTAGAACTGATTTTTTGAAAATACAGACTTTACCGTCAAAGATTTGGTGCTAATGTATTTGAGGTTCTACCAAGTGAAACTGTCTTCTTTTATGTTACATTAAATAACTAATGTAAAAATAAGATATATGGTATGTTATACTTAATGATCTTTATATGAATTATCCTCTCAACTGATTTTATTTTTTTATTTTATTTTACCTGCCCATGACTAATGTAATTCATTTGTTTAATCTGTACACTACCAAAGTAACTTTGAAGTAGTCACTTGATAAATCTCTCTGCTTCTTCTACTATACTTATATATCAGCCCAGTACTTAAGCCCTAACTGTATAAAGCTGATTTTTCTCTCTGAAAACCTACTTAATCCCTTGCCAATTAATGCAAGTGTTTTCCTACCTTTTCAATGCTCTGTCATAGAATACTGATGTTTTCTCATTTGTCATCAGATTCTTCCCTATGTGTTTTGTGATTTTTTTGCAATTAATTTAGATGAGGAATCTAAAGAAAACATTTTCCTTCTCTTTAAGCCTATCTAAGTATACCTTAAAAGTTACATTTTTAAGCTTAATCCTGAAAAAAGCAGAGATTATCGTACACTTTATACAATCCAACATTTAATATATCAAAAGCAGCTCCAGAAGATTATGTAGTTGTATATTGGTTTTTATGCTAAGTATGTTTTTAGGATAGCAAATATTTTAACCACAAGATTTAAAAAAATAATAAGTGGGCACAGTTATCTTGTAATGAGATAACATTTTAATGCTGATATGTACTTTTATATTTTACCAGTTATTAAAACATAAAAGGCCTTAGAAACAGTGCAACAGCTTACACAGAAATCCTTACAACAGATGCTTCTTTTTATAAGGTACAATTTCAATTGGCTCAGTAATTAAGAGAAGCTATTCTATGTGTTGAGATGTGTTCCTAACTCATGCCATGGCACACTGCTGTGATTTGCTGGTATTGGGAACACTTGGGGTTACAGGGACAATGAAGGCACAGGCACAGGAGAAATCACAGTGTCTCTCCCAAACTCTTATTTTATGCGTGAGAAATATAAGGATACTGGAGATTAAATATCTTAGTAAACATATTCTTAATCAATGGCAAGAGGTAGAGAGGGTAAAGGAGTAGAAAAAAAAACTATCTTTTATTCATAATCATCTATATTTGTTAGGCATTATGCTAAGTACTGTACATGTTTATTTATTTTTGTTAATCCTCACCTGAGGATATTCCATTGGTTTTAGAGAGAATGGAAGAGAGGGCGAGAGACAGAGAGAGAGAAACATCGCTGTGAGAGAGACACATCCATTGGTTGCCTCCCACATGCACCCCTCACTCCATACCCCACCCAACCAGGGCTAGGGATGAAGTTTGCAATTGAGGTACGTGCCCTTGACCTGAATGGAACCTGGGATCCTTCAGTCCTCAGGCTGATGCTCTATCCACTGAGCAAATAAGCTAGAGCTGTACAAGTTTATTTTCTGTAGTCTTTCCAACTCTAAGAAGTAGGGTTTTAATTCTGATTTACAGATGAGGAAAATCTATAAATGCAACAATGTACATAATTTGTGGGTCCCAGGACAGAATGAAAATGCTAGGTCTGTTATTGAAGAAAGAGGAAACAGTTTTCTTTCTTCTGCAGTTTCTCTCTTGACCTGTCATGGTGCGTTTTTATTGTTGTTTAATGTCACCCTCCCTTGGGAACAGTGATGATCCCTTTAATTTAATTGCTTAATGTCTAACACCTCCCTAGGATATAAGTTCCAGGAGATCATGGGCCAAGCCGACTTAATGGAAACTCTTGATTTGTATACACATTCCTGGGATAGATTCAGAGTAAAGAAAATCTTCTGAGGTTCATGGTTCACGGTTCTGATATCTTTGCCCCTGACTTAAGCATTGCCTCTCTGGCCACTAATGCTGCCACTCATTGTGAGACAAAGTTTCTCAAGTGTTTTTAATCTTAAGACTCACCTGACTCACTTGTAAAAACTCATTGCACTTTACACCCTCCAACTCCAGGAAATTTTAATTTAATTGGTCAACCAGAGTTCATTGTTAAATGCAAATCATATCACACTATACCCTTGCATAAGTCACTCCAATGGCCTCCTATTCTGTAGAAAGCAAAACTTGCTCTGGCCTACAAATCCCATATGTCAATTCTTTTTAACTTTTTCTCCCAGCATCCTCTCCCCTGCTTGTATGCCCAATCTACATTAAATGACCTGCTCTTTGTAAATGTCAAACTTATTTCTGTGTTTGTATTTGAAATCCAGTGTGGCTGGAGTATCCTTTGGATTCTTTCATCAAAGCCATTTTCTGGTCATTTAGGGTCCTTTCTTTGATTATCTCTTATAAATACCCTCCCTCACCACACAGATTGGAGTCAATCTTTTCATGAAGTCAATCTCTTTCATTTTATCCAGTCAACATATAACCATCTAAATATATCTACTTATTTACTGATAAATTACTTGTCTCATTATATTTCTAGAATGTAAGCTCTAGGAGATCACAGACCTTTTTACTCTTATTCACCTTTATAGAACCACAGTTTAATCAGCGTCTGTCAGTCAATAAATATGAACTTCCACTTTACTTGTCTTTGACCTCCACTCCACCCTGTACATACACCTTAATTTTCTGAGTTTATCTGAGAAAGAAATATCATAACATTTCCTCACCATGGCTCTGGTCAGAATGTTTAAACAACAAATGGTATAAAATATTGATAATGTTTGCAGCTAAATCTATCTATCCAGGGTAAAATATTCATGACTTACTTTTTTTTGTTTCTTTATTCTTTTTTGTTTTTGTTAATCCTCATCTGAGGATATTGGATATTACTTTTTAGATATGGAAGAGAGAAAGAGAGAGAGAGAAATATTGATGTGAGAGAGATAGGTCAATTGGTTGCCTCCCACAGGTGTTGGGGAACGAACCTGCAACCAAGGTACGTGCCCTTAATCGAATCTGCAATGCTTCAATACCCAAACTGAAGCTCTAACCACTGAACATACTGCCCAGGACAAGGTGATTTAGCTTAGAGAAGGATGAAGAGTAGAGATGGAGTGAAGGTCTGATATTTAATCAGATTATTCACTACATAAATTCCTTGCTAATGATTACACTAGTAGCCAGTTGCTAGTTAGGAAATTGTTGGATTCTTTCTTACTATTGCCAATTTATAATTTTTACATATTAAATATCAGAATTTCAAAATGAAAATAATTTAAAGACACCATATATAAAGCAAACTTCATACATAGGTAGAAATACTTTCAGAAGCTAAATGTGGTTCTGGCATTTCCATTAGAGAAGCTCAGCATTGAAACATAGTATATTAAAATTTTATACAATCTGGGATGTGTTTATTTACATAATAATGGTCTTATTACCATTTATTTTCTTGAAGTGTTAACTTGTAATATTTTAAAAGTTAGTTAAAATACATTTAAAAATCTTCAATTGCAGTTTCTTTCTTTTCTTTTATTATTTTATATATTGATTTCAGAGAGGAAGGAAGAGGGAGATATAGAAACATCAATGATGAGAGAGAATCACTGATTGACTGCCTCCTGCATGCCCCCTACTGGGGATCGAGCCCGCAATCTGAGCATGTGCCTTTGACTGGAACTGAACCTGGGACCCTTCAGTCTGCAGGTCAATGCTCTATCCACCAAGCCAAACCAGCTAGGGCAATAGCAGTTATTTTATATTGTACAGTTAAAACATGTAATATGTCTAAATAATACAGTTAAGTCAAGGAAAGAAAATATTTTAAATGATACATATTCCTCCAAATAAAGATAACCAGCATTAACATTTTCATATATAATATGTACACACATATATAAAAGTAAAGGCCCATGCTGAACATGTTTTATATCTTTCATTTTTATTTAACAATAAAGTTTAATATATAGTTGCCTTCCCATGCAATTATATATTATTTTTAATATTTGCATAAAATTCACTGCACAAATATAATTATATGTATACTGCCAGTTAATTTCTTTACCTTAATTTATTTTACTTCTTCAGTTCTCAGAACAAATACTTATACTCCTTTTTCCCCCATTGACCTCTCCATGCTCCCACCCACCAGCACATGCCCTCAGCCTTCTACTGTCTGTGTCCATTGGTTATGCTCATATGCATGCATACAAGTCCTTTGATTGATCTCTTACCATCCCATCCCCACCACCACCAGGTTGGACAGTCTGTTTGATGCTTCCCTCATAGGTTGGACAGTCTGTTTGATGCTTCTATGCCTCTGGTTCTATTTTATATTCTTAATGCTATAATTTTCAAATGACACACAAAGTGGAATATATGATTTTATCACATAAGATAAATCTTTAAAAATTTTAAATAAACATTCTAAAAAGGCTCCAAAGTTAGTAAGGTCAAATATGATGGTAGTTGACTATTGGTTCTGCCCTAAAGAAAATGAGCTTACTTTGACAGAAGACATAATCCTCTTAATATGTTTGCTAGATGGGATTTTAAGTATATTTAAATGGCATAATTTAAAACTACATAGCAACTAAGAATTTAAATGGATTCTGTCCTAGTATCTTTCTTCTAAAGAATAAAACGAATTGAAAAATTAAAAAGGAACTTTTTCTAAGCCTGAATAGTAAAAGAAATAGAAATAACCACAATTTGATAACTCCTTGAGGATTATATTACTTGGAATTGTATCATTTCTCATAAAAATGTTACTGTAATTTTATTTTTCTTTAACAGAGGACCTACTTATACTTGTGAGCATTAATAACAAGCAGTATTGAGTTGATATAGCAGCACTTATACAGATCCTTAAAATTATTAAAGGATAGCATTTTTATTGTTCATTTGTCTTCCTATAACAAAAGTGTTTGGTGTGTAGTTATTCCAGATAAATTACTAAGTATAAAATACAGTAGGAGAAGATAAACAAAACATATACAGATTCCCTATATGACTATTCTAGGAGAATTGGAGATCTAATCTATAATAATAAAAACATAATATGCTAATTAGACCTGACATCCTTCTGGATGAAGCCGGGACTGCGAGGGAATCTTGGGTCCTGGGTGCCAGAGGGAAGCTGGTGCCAGCAGCCAGGGGAAGGAAGGCCTACTCTTGCATGAATTTCATGCATTGGGCCTCTAGTATAATATATAAGCTATATTTAATGGAAAATTATGCTTATCATCAAAAGTTTGAGAATTAAGGGAAGTGGTGATACATAGGAAGAACTGGGCAATTTCTGGAGTAACTGATATTTGCTCTTAAAAATTTGAAAAAGGTGGACATTTAGAGATTGTGGAAGCTATGGGGCATAAATATAAGAAATGGAAGTGAGAAAAATGAAGGCAATTGTTTATGTTGCATAAAATTCTATATAATAAAAAGCTAATATGCAAATCGACCAAAAGGCGGAATGACCGGTTGCTATGACACAAACTGACCACCAGGGGACAGATGCTTGGCACAGGAGCTACCCCCTGGTGGTCACTGTGCTTCCACAGGGGGAGCGCCGTTGAGATAGAAGCTAGACTCACCACTCTCCAGGCCTAAGCTGTCAGTCAGACATCCACCGAGGGCTCCCGCACTGCATGAGGGCACAGGCTGGGCTGAGGAACTGTCCCCATCCCAGTTGCACGATTTTCAGAGACTCAAATCCATAACAGGGCATTCAAAACTCATCATGGCTCCACCTCTGACCTCTCTCCCTCTCACCTTGCCAGCTCCTATTTATCTGCCCTTCTTTTGTCCTTTAAAGGAGCCCTGCTTTCAGATGACACAAGCCTCGGCAGTCTGTTCCCTTTGCCAGGAGTGCTCCAACACCTCATTTCTCCAGTTTGCTTTTTGTTTGTTTTTTTGAGCAAGTAACTCTTGTTTACCCAATGATTTTTCTGTTCATACTTACACTGATTACCATTTCTCCTTCATTTAAATCATATTCCTCTATTTTATCCTTTCACATTCCCTAAAGAACACTTTCAGTAATGTGTGATTGCCATCAAAGACTTTGTCTAAGTTTGCAATTATGCATTTATTAATATGACTAGAGGCCCGATGCATGAAGATTCATGCAAGAATGGGCCTTCCTTCCCCTGACTGCTGACACCACCTTCGCTCCAGCCCAGAGCTGCCTTTCTGCCTTCCCATGCTGCCCAGAGGCCCGGAGCAGCTGGGGCAGTGCAGAACACCTGTGTCGTCACCATGGTGACAACACAAGCATCCCGCCCCGCCCCCGGCCACTTGGCACATGTGTATGCAGATTAACCCACCATCTTTGTTGGGTCAATTTGCATACTCACTCCTGATTGGCTGGTGGGTGTTGCCAAGGTAAGGTCAATTTGCATCTTACTCTTTTATTAGTGTAGATTATTTGATTAATGCCTGCTTCCCTCACTGGGCTATAAGTTTACTTCTTTATCATTCTTAAATCCCAGCATCTAACTCAGTGTTTGACCTAAAGTAGACATATAATTAATATGTATTAAATGAAAGAATGAATAAAGAATCATTTTTCTTAGGAAGTATAATTAAACAGCATATCTTCTTAGAACTGTTTTTTTCTCAACTCTAAGAAACTGTAGATATTCTATGCTAAAACAATTATCTACATCATAAGAAAATAAAAATACAACATTGATATAATGGATTTTTGTTTGCTTGCTTATTTTATTCTTACTGAATCCAATTTAGCATGTCAAATTAATACTGTGCAGGATGGATTTACATGCCTTCTGTTTTCCAAGACTAGACAGGAGAAACCCTCTCCATTCAGACACAACATTCACTTCACAGTGCAATCAGGTAAGAGATTTGCAATCACTTCTTATAAAGCCAGTGGAAACATAATTGATCCCACTAAATTTTCAATCAGCTTTACATTTTTAACCACAGCCTCCACTCTGACTTTATTAACAGTTTTGGTTTTATAATACTTGGTAGGGTAAGCATTCCCCAGACAGACAGAATATCCATTTCCATAAAACATTCAGGTAAAAAAGACACTCATTTGCATAAATCTACTTAAACATTCCAACATCCATAATCCCATCAACCCTTTCATTAGGAGAATGGCCTTTACACTCTCTCAGTCTAATTGTATCCCACACCAGGGCTTGCCAATGGGTTTTGGTACCATAGTTCATGGGGCTTCCATGTCAAGAAGCCCAGAAACTTCTCTCCTCTACCTCCTGACCATTTTACCCACTCTGGTGCAAAAGCTTAGGGTCTACAGTGAGGGGTTGTGTCAAGGGACTCTGGGATTTTTTTTTTTTTGTCAGCCTTCATTTTGATTCACCCCCTAACCATTGCTAGAAGCAATCATGGGTTAGATTTCCCAATATAATCTTTGAATCTTGGCTTTCTAAATGTCTCCAAACCAGTATAAATAAAGCAGACTTGTTTGGGGCTCTTTAATCCTGGGTGTTTATTAGGGGGCCTTTTTGGTTGGCACCACGTTGGGTAGTACTGTATTCAAGTGAACCCCACTAATGACAGTTTATTCATATCTAGCCACCGAGGGCCACAGTGCTTGGGGTCCGCTCATGGGCTCCTTCTCTGGGGGCTTCCGTTTGCTGAATTCTGGGCAGCTTCATTGGCTGAGATTAGCATAGACAAACACTGAGGGAGTCCTTAGTGGCAAAAGCTTTGGGTGTCCCTGATAGCCATGAAGCCTGCTGGAGCCCCCTTGGTGGTGAAAGTTGCTGGGGTCTTCAGTTCTCCCTTTCTTCTGAAAAGGTAGATCACAGCTGAAGGGATCCCTTTTGAAGGCAAGCTATGTGGGACTAGGGTATGGGCTGACACAGGTAAAATGTTGCCTATGATTTTCTATGTGGCCATCTTTGATATCTGTGTTGCACTGCGTTGCAGTAGCTCCTGGCCTGTATTCCAAAGCTTTCTCAGAGCCATTTTTCATCAGTAAGTAGTTGTAATTATTGTTTTTTTGGAGGTACAAGTGCTGGGACCTGCTAGTACACCAATCTTTCTGATATCACATTCCTAAATGGTTACTGTTTCTTTCCTTTTCCTGTGAGAAATAATGATGGTCCTTGGGGAACAGGACTTTTTACAATGTATTGACTTTAGCTGGGGTGCTTTAATGGTGCTAAGCTCAACTGGGACAATCTAGGACCCAAGGGAAACTAGCTGATTTTGCTTCCTCCAAAGGCACCAATGACTGTCCTTCAAACTGACACTTGGCTCAGGAGACTGAGAGGAGAGAAATTTCAGGCAGCGATGAAAAGTAGAAGGATTTCTTCTTATAGAAAAATAATAACTGGTCTTTTCAGAGTAGAGTCAACCCATTGAAAGTATTTGGAAATATTTCACAGTTTGACAAGATTTGGATCACAAACCTTTCTCAAGAGCTATGGATATATCAGCCCTTACACTGAAGGCCAATCCTAGCTATACCCCCTCAATCAGGGCACTTTGGGAAGAGGTACTGATCTAGACTGCGGGGGTGATCCTCCCCAGGTAAGGCATATGGTTGTATAAACGGATCTATGTGACAGGGATTGGAAGCCCAAGGATGATCATAGACACCCAGACATATCTGTTGGAGACCATGGGGCTGAGAATCCCAGGATACATTTCATCCTGAGGCACCAGTTCCTCCAGGTTACCTGTTACCAAAAGTCTTAGGCGGTTCATGGCCACAAGCATTCACAATGCTGGGACTCTTGGGACAAGTGTTTGTAGAAGTTATGATAAAGGAGTCTCCTCTTCCTTCACTGAAATGGTTTGATTTGGTGCTTCTAGTGCCAGACTTGGTGGACATTGTAGCAGCTGTTTCCTCCTTTTGATGCACTGGATCTTGAACCAAGACTTCATTACTGACTCATCAAGTTGAATGGCTGAAGTAAGCTCTGCCATGATATCCCAATGTGGGTACTTGGTCTTTCCAAATGCATCTGTTAGTATTCTAAGCTGTTCTGGACTAAAGGTTGTGAGGTACCAGTGAGCAGACTTTGCTTTTCCGCCATAATACCTTTTAAAGTAGAATGATCCACTGTGTCTGTTTCTAAGTTCCTGAATTTTGTCTCTGATATAAGTTTTAAGACTGTTTATCAAATGAAAAACATAAAACAAGTTGTCTATGTGTTCAGTGTATAGTAAGTACTACTGAAGACTCCATAATCATTAACTCATTTAATTCTCACATCAACTCAAGGGAGTATTCCTGGAATTTTCTCCTTCTTGATGAAGATCCTGAGGCTGAGACACACTGTAGTCATTTACCAGTGGTTAATATGCAATAGAGCCAGGGTTTAACGGGGTTTGACATAGGTATATTCAACTCTAGAGCACATCTACTCATTGCTGTATCATGGACCTTTTAAAGGGAATTTTGTGTTTTCCAATTATGCTCCAAAATATTCAGGCACTGCAAAATATGCTTCTGCTTTGCAAACAAACAAACAAACAAAAAAACAACTTTGAAAAACCCTGTGCATGACTGAGACCAATGCACAGCATCCTGGGTATAAGTCTACTTCAGTTTTTGACACATTTTAATAGTATTTTCTGTTCAGTTGTCTGTCTTGTCTTAGAATATAAATTCCTTGATGGAGGTAACAGCTCTTAATGAGAGCAAATATTTATTGGGGATTTCATTGGGCCAATAACCATATTAAGAAAACTCTTATTCTACTAAAAACTCTTTTTATTGCGAGCACTTCCAGAATAAAAATCTCACCATGGCATCACTACTACTTAGAACCATTTCTTATTTGCTCTTTCTTTCTCTCTACTCTTCCTCCCTCTGTCTCTCTTTCTCTCCTCCTACCCTGTGTGTGTGTGTGTGTGTGTGTGTGTGTGTGTGTGTGTGTGTTAGACAGAGATAGAGAGATATTTTTTATAAACATTTTCTTTTTCATGTAAAATTGTAATTTTCTACCAAGGGAATGAAATTGGAAAATTTCTAGCAAAAAGCACTTTTAAAAATGCTCATATCTATATCTATATCTATATCTAATCTATAAAAGCCCAACAACTGTTACAGCAGAACAACCTAAATGACCAGAATGACCAGAACAACTGGTCGCTATGACATGCACTGAAACCAGAGGGCAAGTGCTCAACACAGGAGCTGCCGCCTGGTGGTCAGTGTGCTCCCACAGCGGAAGCACCACTCAGCCAGAAGCTGGGCTCGCTAAGGAGCAGCAAGCCAAGCTGTAAGGAGCAAGCAGGCAGGCAGTAAGGAGCAAGCAGGTGGGCGGTTAGGAGCCAGAGGGATGCCTGACTGCCAGTTTAGGCCTGATTGGCAGTTGGATATCCCCTGAGGGATCCCAGATTGCGAGAGGGTGTAGGCTGGCATGAATTTCATGCTCCAGGCCTCTAGTATAAAGAGAAAATAGCAGGAAATACTAACTTGAAAGATGGAATATATTGTTAGGATTTTAAAAAAATACAGGTTGATCAGAAAAAATATCTGGGTGATTAAAAATTATTAGGCAGTTCACCAGCAAGAGGGGAAAACATTTTTACTGGTAAGATTTCCTTTTTACAAATAATAAAAAAAAAACACTATAAAACCACTGCAATGCATTTGTTTTTACTTTTAAGATCAATGTTAGATTAGAAATTTGTTTTAAATTAAATACGGTTGAACTGTATAGCTTCTCCTAGTGATACTGTTTTCAACACCCTCACCATGTTTCTGGTTTTCATTAAATTTATCCTATCTTGTAGCAAATTAAACATTATGTGCACATGAAGACTATAGGAAAGAGGTTTAGCATGATTTTCTTTCCCCCCTCCTAGAAACAAATGTAACTGATGTAACTGCATTAGCAGGAAAAACAAACAGATGCTTGAATCTTATGCCAACCTATCATGTTCTTTATATCATTATGACTAGTTAAATCAATAGTTTATTGCAGAAGAATTTTTCATCAATGTCATTTACAAATGACAATTCTTGGCATGTAAAGCATGCTGATGTTTTCTGCCTCCTTTATTTATTAGTGAGCTCATTTTGAAATGAGCAATTTCAATAAGTGATAGACTTTTTTCCCCCTACATTTTCCATCACTTTTTCTTCCTGTTGAATAATCTCCAATATTTACCAAGTAAATGAGAACTTCTTTAAAAATCTAGTTGTCTTTGAGTTTAAAAAATCATTGCTTTGTTATATACATAAATATGAGATCTAATTATGTATATATCTCTAGAAACTAGCATCTATTGTTCAGTGGCAGACTAAAGGCAGGGAAATACTTAAATTCCTGAAGTATAACAGAGTAATAAAAATTTTCCTCTGAGGAAAGTTGTATCAGAAAGGATATAGTAATTCAGTCAGAGCAAGTGGGAACAAATGACACAGTAGACTGTCATGTCATGTCATATAGTAATGTCACACAGAACCACTTCTATGTGAAGATCTGAGTATACACCCCTGACAGAGATACTTACAGAAATCATGTCAGTAGGCTGAGACAAGCAGAATTGGGCTATTCTATGTGTTTTGGGTATTTTTCTAGAATGATTCATTTCCAGGAAAATTAATAGCTATAGTGAAACAGTAAGTTGTGAGTGTATTTGCCTATCTCGGAAAGGCTAATCTGACAAGGTAGTAATGATGGAGTAGGATCTTCACATGTCTTGTAAGTTATTAATTTTATTTGTTCCTTGACAGTGTATGGATGTTTTGAATGTCAGTAATGTGAGTCTCAGAGGGATGTTTATGTACAGTTGGAATCAGCAAGAATGGAAAAGTCTATAGAGTTTTGTCATTGTTACTTAAAATATTGTCACTTTGAAAACTTTCAGGTAATAGGCAGCATTCTGACTGGTATGAAAAACTGTTGGGGATTAGCAACAAAGGAAATTTTCATCTTAGGTCAGATGATCCCAGCTACTAAGGTTAAAGGGGCACAATATGAAATATATAAATAGATGTGTCAGGGTATTACAGTTTTTTAATGTAGCACATATATATGCAAATGACATGAAACTTCACACTTCCTGTTGAACTGTCAAATCATTCTAGAAAGAAAGCTTCCAAAGACAAAATGTCAAGAAATGATGGTATAATACTAGTGACTGCATTCATCCTGAAAGAACCAAGTATGTTGTCAGTAGCCTTTTGGTGCTTCTATAAGGAAGACAAAAATTACTTCCAATATTGTCATGAAAATTGGACAGCATAACCTCTCCTTTCATTCTTTATGATGGAAAATACATATTTATAGCTCTATAGTGATGTATCACGAATAATAGAAGTTTTTCATTACAAATGACCTTAGGAATGAGCAGATCCTTATTTGTGAGATGAGAAAAAATGAAAGTCAGAGAGATCAAGTGACTCACTCAAGGTCATCACATAGATTTTTGAAGGTGAAAGCAGAAACCAATTTTATACATTATTTAAAGTTCAGTGCTTCTTTTTGTACTGCAACATGCCAAAGTTAATTTTATAAATAGAAAAACAAATTTGGTCATCTAAGAATGTAAGACAGGTTGAGATTAACACAAAACTATCTATTTATTTAATTTTTTTACAATTTCAAAAAACAAAAAATGAAACGGATACATTAAGGAGCAGACTCAAGGAAATATGTAGTCAAGTACTTGCTACAAAGGACCTAGCCTGCTACAATGGTTTGCAGATAAAAACTATCTTTCATTTTTATTTAAGAACTAGAGGCCTGGTGCACGATATTCTGTACTGGGGTTGGCAGGGCGGGGAGGGGGGGGGCTTCCCTCAGCCCAGCCTGTGCCCTCTTGCAGTCTGGGAACCTTTGGGGGATGTCCGACTGCTGTTTTAGGTGGGGAGCAGTCCTAAGCCAGCAGTTATAAAACCCAAGGGGTCCTTAGTGGTGCCGCAGAGGCGGGAGAGGCTCCCACCACCACCACTGTGCTCACCAGCATGAGCCCAGCTTCTGGCTCAGTGGCACTTCCCCTGTGGGAGTGCACTGACCACCATGGGGCAGCTCCTACATTGAGCATCTGCCCCCAGATGGTCAGTGCGCATCATAGCGACCAGTTGTTCCACAGTTCGGTCTATTTGCATATTAGCCTTTTATTATATAGAGTGCATCGACAAGTATAGGCGTAGAAATTTGTTTAGTCAAGTGTGCTGGTCAGTATTTGGCAGTTTGAAATTAGTCATTCCTTGGAATCTCTATAGGAAAAGGACTATTTAAATGTCAAGATGAAGTAATGTAACCTATATTTACTTCTACCTAACATAATTAGAGTAGACTAAAGAGTACCAGAGTCTTTAATTCCACAAATATTTATGAAATACATATTTGTCATGCATATTTTATTCTAAAATATATGTGGAAATTTCCCTTTAATTTATTTTATTTCTGAGTAGGTCTATACATTAGTGAGCTAATGTTTTGTTTTGTTTAGTTTTTCTTATGTTCTCTTGACCAATGTAGAACATACTTTAAGAAAAGCATGTAAACTAAGATACTGATATTGGACTACAAAAATATAAAGCACTATTATTTATAGAGGACCAGAACATAGGTAAATTAATAATACAGTTCCCTCAAGAGATTCTTCATTTCTCTTTGAAGTATGTTGCTCTCGGGGTCAAGGTCATGGACAAAGCAACATGGGAGAAATTCCTTTGCAGCTGCTTGCTCTGACCAAGCATGTAGAAAATAAGCAGATGACTTCAATTTGCATTACTCACCCCATTCCTGACATTTTGTCCTAGCACACAAATACATACCATGAACTGCACAAGAGCTATATTCCCACATGCCTGATATTTGAACTACAATATGTCAAAATAGATTTGGAGAAGAAGGTGTTCTGTGATAAATGGTATATATCCTGTTTAAATAAAAATGGGTAGGTCTTCACCTCAGTTTCTCTAAGATAGCTGAACCTCTTTGGCTTCTTTTAAAGAAACACCACTAAAAATGAGATTCCACCAACTATATTGATCACATTGGCCATCTGACAATGAAAAGTCATTAAAATTTTTAATGTATATTTTAAAAATTTTAGAAGATTTTTGATAAAATGTAAGGCATTAGGAATTTAGGAGAAAATACAACAGAAAAGACTTTAGACCTGAGATAGAAAAAAACTTTTGTTTCTTTATTTGTTTTTATGTGGCTCTGGTTATAGATCACATAATGCAAGCCATTCTATGCCTATCTATGTTTTCCCCTTGTGTACCAAAAGATATTTTTGGACTATGGCATTGTCCTCAATTTTTTGTTAATATAAATTAAAAGTTGTCCCTGATGTCACACGACACTCTTACACATTTAATGTTTTTCTCAGACTTGTTTTTCTGCTACATATTTATGGGTTTTAAAAAGCTATTAGTCTTTTTAAATAAATAATCCTATATAATAAAGAGGTAATATGCAAATTGACCATCACACCCTCACACAAGGTGGCCGCCCTATGTGGTCACAAAATGGCCACCACAAGATGGCCCGTAGGGGAGGGCAGTTAGGGGTGACCAGGCCTGCATGAAAGGGCAGTTGCAGGGGGGGGAACCAGGTCTTCAGGGGAAGGCAGTTGGGTGGGGGAACAGGCCTGCAGGAGAGGGCCATTGGGGGGGACCAGTCCTGCAGGGGAGGGCAGTTTGTGGGGGACCAGGCCTGCAAGGGAGAGCAGTTAGGTCCAACCAAGCTGACAGGGGAGGGCAGTTGGGGGCAATAGGGCTAGCAGGGGAGCAGTTAAGCATTGATCAGGCTGGAAGGGTAGTGGTTAGGGGTGATCAGGCTGGCAGGCAGGAGCAATTAGGGGCAATCAGACAGGCAGGCAGTCAGGTGAGCAGTTGAGAGCCAGCAGCCCCAGATTGCGAGAGGGATGTCAGCCTAAACCGACAGTCAGACATCCCCTGAGGAGTCCCAGATTGGAGAGGGTGCCGGACATCCCCTCCCCACCCCAGTGTACAAATTTTGTGCACTGGGCCTCTAGTAAATGATAAGTATATAATTTCAAGAGTTTGACAATTACATTCACACATATAACCTTCACAATTAAGACATCAAGTATTGTTTGTTTCAAATTTGTTTGTAACAGGGAAATCTATTTAGTATTAAGAACAGATATATTTCATATCTTGGGATTTTAAAAAATTAGACAAAATATTAACATTTATTTATCTAAGGTTCATGTACCCAGAGATGTATCAATGGAGAGAATTATGAATACCTGAAGACTTCCTGAAATTATGTGCAAAAAATATATAAATATTCACATGCATATTTTTCATATAAATGTGTTCATAGCTTCCATCAGAATCTCAATAATGTCTCTGACCTTCCAAAATTCAAAACTTGCTGAATAGCTTAAAGTTATCATAAAAATAAATGAATTTCCAAAGGTTTTTGTTTTTTTTCATGCTTTGGCTTATGGTAATATCTTCCTCCTCAAAACATAGTCTGAGTTTAATTATATCATAATCATTTATCCATGATATACATATTAATTTTCTATTTTATGTAAGGTACAGGACTCTAAGTTCTGAAGATAAAAAGATAAATAGGAAATAGCCCTATCTATAAAAAAAATCTCACAGCCTAGTAAACCTACAATATCTCTGCGGTTTTATTATGACAAATTTATTAAATGGAGGAATCATGCATATATATTGCAATCACAGCAGGATTAAGAATTAATTGAAATCAAGTGTTCAACTAAACATAGATGATTGTTTCATAATTAGTTATATAAAGAAATCTATTTAGCTCTAGGAACTAGGATATACAGGCATGTTTCTTCGAAGATTATCTTATGTCTATATGACTACATCCCATAGCGATTGCTAAATTAAAGTAAGTGTAGATTGATTTTGACCTTTTCCATATGGTGTTAATAGTGGATCAATTTTTTATAGGAATGAAAAAAATATGCTTTGATAACATGAGTTGCACTACTTCAAAGGAGGAATGGAATTGTTTGCCTGGTGATACTTATAGGGTAATCTTTAATTTTCCAATAAATAGATAGAAAAAATAAAGGGGGTGATTTGAAACAAATTTTTCACCCAAGGAATTTTGTCTCGTTACTTTAAATGCTTTCTTTTATATGTTTTTTTTCATAATAGTAAGCCAGTTGTAAATGTCTTTGTTGTTTTAACCAATGATCAAATAATTGGAAAAAAGAGGTTGTATATTTAAAATGGTATTTTGTTATTTCTGATCTTAGTTTGAAGTTTGGGCATTGAATTAACAGACTTTGTTTTGTCCTCAATTTCTATGTAACTTCTCTACTTCTGAAGTCATTTGGTCGCAGAGAATTTTCAGATCTGCTTTGTCTAAGTCCAATCATCACTTAATTAGAAGAAATTTAAAACTCTATTCCCAAAATATTGGAGTCAACATTATATCAGTATAAGACCTATTCAGGCTTTGTAACTCAATTATGTAACTTAACTAATGCCTCCTTTCAAAAAATCTTTTCTAATTTGCAGTTATAAAATCAGAACATGTTATTTTCACATACAATAACTTATGGGGTTCAGAGTAAACAAATATAATTCAGAATATTTTATAGCAATTGATGGTGCAATAATTGAAAGGGATGTCTAATAACTTACTCAAGTTGATTTCCTTCTAGAAAGGAAAATCATAGAAAAAGAAAAAACTATTTAAGGTGTTGGCCCTAATGACTCTCTATGTATTTAAGGCAAAGGGAAGTTGTGCCTACACAGAACTTAGATGGGAAGTTTTCTAGAGTGAGTGGAAATTGGCTAAAATAGTCATTATAATTCTAAAAAAAATTTTAAATGACCTTTAAGATTTTTATATATAAAATATAATTAATATTTTTCTACTTTTATATAAGTAACAATAACCTAGAGTAGTACCTAAGTCCTTTTGGGAAGAAGAATTAAGATAAGACCTCCCCCCTCCAATTTTTAAATTTCTTGAATTAGTAGCCAAAAAAAGAAAGATGACATATGGAACAGATTCTATTTATCAAAAAAACTGAGATTAATGGGGTAACTCTGATAAAAATATTGACTTATACAAGCTGGTTTCTTTTAATCTGTCTGAGATAAGCTCTGTTCTCTTTAAGAAAGATCCTGTCCTTATAATTACTTCAGATACTCTCCTAATTCCCTCCATCTTCAAGATAGAAAGATTCTGATACTAGACATTTGGAGTAGTTGTTTAATTGATGTAACAATAGCTAGAATGATTTTTGATCCTTGTACTGCTTCATTAAAATTTTAAGTTTAAAACAATAGTCGTTGTCATTCTTATTTCTGTATTAGAGGAATTTTAGACACATCAGGTAGGATGATATCTATAATAATAAAAGCATAATATGCAAACGGCCATCCAGATGACCATGCTATGACACCCACTGGCACCAGGACAGCTAAGGCGGGTGCAATGCGATTGGTCGGGGGCCGGCCATCACCCCATGATCGCCTTTCAGAGGGAAGCCCAGGCCACTGACCAGCGGGCTGCGACAGGTGGGCAGGTGGGCAGGGCCTACCTCTTTGGGGGTGATCCATTGTGGGGCTCCCAGACTGTGAGAGGGCACAGGATGGGCTGAGCGCCTCCCCCAACCTCCCCTCCGCCCCCCCCTCCCCCGCTCAGCATGTATTTCACACACCGGGGCTCTAGTGGTAATATAAAAAGGAAAATTGAGCAAGAATATAAGGCATTTTGAGAAATGCTTTACTGAACAGTTTTTCACTTAAATCTGTTTTTTTTTTTTTTTTTATCATTCCAAATATTGCTCAGTACATAGTAGAAGCAACAACCAACCAACCAACAACAAAACATAATGCTGGTATGGCCTGCCATGGTTAACATTAAAAGAAAATTATTGGTTTGTATTTTTAAATCTTTATTGTTGAGATTATTACAGGTGTCCTCCCTTCCCACCCCCCCATTCCCTTCTTCCACCCAATTCCAGCCCCAACTCAGGCCTTCCCCACCCTATTTGTCCATAGGTAATGCATATATGAATATGTTATTTGATTAATCTCTTCCTGCCCCCACTTCCCTCTGAGATTCATCAGTTTGTTCCATGTTTCCATGCCTCTGGTTCTATTTTATTCATCAGTTTATTTTGTTCAATAGGTTCCTTATTTGTTTATTTCGATTTTTAGATTCAATTATTGATAGATATGTGTTTATTGCCATTTTGTTATTCATATTTCCCCTCCCCCTCCTCCTCCTCCCCCTCCTCCTCCTCCTCCTCCTCCTTCTTCTTTTTCTTCCTCTTCTTTTTCTTCTTCAAAATAACAGCAAGTCTTAAGCTATGGACCTCACTATTCTAAAAAAATGATTTTCAACTGGTGTGTTGCAAGAATTTTTAAAACATGCAATACCCGACTATTTAGTCAGGGGCACTGACCTCTTTTTCCTTAGATTGTCAACTTCAAAATGACAGTAGCCAACACAACAATAATTGTACAATGTAAATACCCTGTCTTGAACCATAAATACATATCATAAAATACAGTTGCATCTTATTGGTCATGTCACATAATAAGGTTGTATCTTATTGCTTAATTCTTGGTACCAGAAATCTTTACATACAAGTATAGAACCTGATTTGTTAAAAATTCACTTTGTAGCAGAAAGGGTAGGTAATCACTATTATTATTATTATTTTTTTTTTTTGTAAATCAATTAAAATTATTCCTGTTTATTTTTGTTTGTTTGTTTGTTTTTGGCATATCAGCACATATATACATTTTCTGGTGTGCCACAGAATTTTAATAATTAGTTTATGTGTGACATGAGATGAAAAAGTTTGAAAATATCTGTCCTAAATCTTCTGAATCAGAATTTTCACATATGAAACAAGACATTTGTACTTCCATAGAAATTTGTAGATGGCCCTGGTTCAACTCCTGGTTAAAAAATATTCAGACAGTTAACCAATTTTGGGAATGAAAATAAGTCATGTAACTAGTCATTTGCTAACTTATTACTGTAAAGTTGAGTAGTTTTGAATTCTGGCTGCATAGTAGAATCCCTTCAGGAGTTTTTTTTAAAAGCCTGATAAGTGGATATTAGGATTCAGTGTTTTATAAAAGCTCCCAAGTTGGTCTAATGTAAAGCTAGAGGTGAGAAATATTAATGTAGACAAACTACTCGACATATAATAAAAATATAGCATGCTTGTTTTTCTTCATTATACTTAGATAATTCTGTTTGGTCATGAGTGTAAAAATTGATTTCTGTATTTCTCTTTAAGGTAAATGAATGTGTTTTGGTTTTTTTTTTACCAAAGTATTTAATAGTATCTTATTATTTATTAGTTATACTAAGATAATTCTTAGAAATATAAACATGTGTTTAATATATACTTTAATTAATTACTTGGATTATTTTTCTCTTTTTTGTAACTAAAGAGTGAAAATAATGCTAGCTGTTACTACAAATAGGCCAAAAATATAAAAAGGCTTGAAAACAATGGAATTGTATTTCTTCTATAAAAGTGCTGGGTGAGTTTGCAAGTCAGCCATGTGATGATACACCAGGCATTCATCCCAGGAACTGAAACAGATGGAGACTCTACTGTGTTTTTTCTGAAATGACTCTGAGTGTCAGTTTTCCAACTCTCTGTAAGGGAAAAAGTGCTTGGGATGACTTTGTATCTCAGACCTGGAAAATGCATACATTAAATTCATTCATATTCTTTTAGCTAGAATCAGTGAAAGTGTCTAGCTTAAATGGAGGCCAAGATATATAATCTCTCTGTGAAACCAAGAATAATGTTAAATAACTATCATTATCTGCCGTAGTTTAAACTTGTACTCTCTGAATAATTATTTGCATAGTTCTTCCCATAAGTACTTATTGTATTTAAGTATTAAAGGCAATACATCATTGCCTTTCCCCATGGGGGATAACCCAGAGCCCCAGACAGATGCTATGTTCAACCCAATGTACACTGCTGAACCCTCTCCATAAAATCCAGAAGTTTTTCCCGATGCCTGAAAGAAAAGCTCTCTGCCCACTTCCAACCAAAAATATATCCAATAAACATTGATGGAGTAGGGGTAGTAAGAGCACAAGAAAAACTTTTTGATTCAGGAAAGGGAAGGAGGAAAGAACACAATAGTTATTGGTCAATAGTGATGATGAGTTAATACATGTATGCTACTGTGTGTGTGTGTGTGTGTGTGTGTGTGTACTGCAAAACCTTCATCTGATATTCTTCCTGCAGCATCTCATCCAACATTCTTTAACTCATGTTCAATTCATAATGTAATCCCAGAAGTTTGTCTGATTCTAGACATTGAAACTGGGCACTGTTTCTAATATAGGTCACTATGTCAGGACCTGTTATAAACAATAAAAACCTTAGTCTGACCCAAAGAAGTGACTTGGTAGCTGGTGATGTGATGTTTTATAGTGTAACTACTATTTATTACATCCATAAAAAAAGAAAATTTTATCACAGACTCATTATATAGGCAATTTCTACCTACCCATTTATAATACCTTTCTATTTTCTAAAATCTCTACAATGACCAGATTATGTGTATGTCTGTGATAGCATTTTTATCGACTGCCAAAAAGTATGTTTTCACATCCAACTCTTGTTCAGACTAAGGAATCTTAAAATAATACCAAACATGAGCCAAAAATGTGTTTTTATTCCAAATCTACTCAAGTTGAAGGATGACAGCTATAATAAACCTCTATACTGTTAACTGAATATCTCATATCTGATTCTCAGTTCTACAGAAATATTTCAAAATATTTCAGAAATATTGTTTTGATCATTTATATTTTAGAACAAATAATACTTAAGAATCTTCACATAATTTGTACAAATTTAAAACTAAAATTTGTATTTAAAGACATTGATGCATTTAAGTATTTTAAAGGTTGCCCTTTTACCAAAAATTAAAAATAAGAATTGATAACCCCCTATTTAGACAATGATATTTCTATACTAAATGTGTAGTTTCTACTTAGCACCTATATTTTACATTAATTTGAACTTTAATACTTTTTAAAATAGCACAAAAATTTGAAATTAATTTAGTTACTACTTTTCAAAAATAAATATTTACTTTCAGTGTTTGTTTAAAAATAAAAATGAAACCTCAAAATAAGAACTATTTCCTAACCAGTCTTATTTACTCTGTATGTATTATGATTTATTTCATCTAGGATTCCTTCTGATTCTTGGGTCAACCATGTTTACAATATTACTTTATCTTCTTATACTGAGTAATAAAAGTTGAAAGTAGCTTGATTAGATTGAACTCTGAATAGACAGAACTCAGAGTATTATATAACTTGCTTAGTAATCAACTTGAGTCATGTCAACAGAGTAAAATCAATTCTGGTCCCATACTAACGTTTCAGATAACCAAATTGGGTAACCTCAGCACAATTATATTACCTTTGAGGGTACACAGTAAATGCTGGCAGAAATGACAAAGTTCATAGGGAGTTAATCAAAAGCCAACTATAAATAAAATTGGAATTTGAATTTTAATAAAGTAATAAAATATAGTCAGCAAATTCTATCTTGCAATTTGAGTTTTCTATTGATTTACTCATTTCTTTTCAAAACATACCAAACAAAATAAGTACCCACCATGTTCCAAGCACTCTTCTAGTTTCTAGAATTTTAATAGTGAACAAAAACGAATGGTTCTGCATTGAAGTTTGGGTTATGTGAACAAATAAGCAGAAATACAATATAATTGCAAATATTGCTAAATAATAAGAAATAAATTAATATTATGCAGTTACTGAAATTTAACTAAGATTTGAAAAACAAAGAGTAGCTATCCAAGGAAATAATAAGCTTATGTTTATTATAAGCAGTGGAAATACACAGGCAAAATGTTTTATGAAATAAAATAATTTGGTGATATCAGTAAACTTAAATAAGCTGGCATCACTGGCTGAGGAGAAGAGAGCATGGGGGGAAATGAAGGTTGAGAGATATATAAATTTCAGGCAATTTTAGGGTCCTGTAGACCTTTGTAATAATTTGCCATCCTTTCCTAAGTGCAATAAGTGGTTATTAAAGGTATTTATTTATTTATTTAAAAAAAGATAATTACATAATTTGATTTCTATATTTTAAAAGATCATTATGACATCTAAGGGACTGAAGGGATGATAGCTGGGCCAGAAAAGGGAAAACCAATTAGGAAGCAGAAGATTGTCTTTGAGTATAGCAGACAGCGATATGGTGGCATAGACTAGGATGATAAAATGAAAAGAGATAGTAGTAGATTATGGTATATTTTTCAGGTGAAATTGATGAAAATTTGTAATACATTGCAAAAGGGCAGGCAAATAAATTTAAAAAGGAAACTCTTAGACTTCTGAGTTGAAAATAAAAGAAATACTACTTACTTAGAATAAAAAGACTTTTTGACTAATGGAACATCAATCTTGAGCCTTAGACTTGTGTCAATTCTTCTTGCCTCTCAAGTGTTATGAGGATGAAGTTGACAGACTCAGATTGATGCTAAATGCAGTGGGTTTTTTGTTGTTGTTTTTTTTGTTGTTGTTTTGTTTTTTATGGCTGAGGAAACCTTAGCTTAGGAAACCTGGATATTTTATAATGGACTGCATTCAAACCTTTCCAATCTTTGTCATGGTAGAAAACTCCATCTTTATTATACAGGATGGCAAACACATTTGTCCTCTGCCCCAGAGGGTCATACCATTTTATCTTCCAAGGATGTTCACTGCACAAATAACCTTGAAAAGGTAGTCTAGGGTAAATGTTGTCAGTGTCTATATTTGCATTGTGCAAGAGCATAAGAAACCCATGAACAACTGTCTTCTAATTTGAGGCAAATAAGAGAGTATGTTCTGCAAGAAAAAAAGAAATTTCTTCTATTCAAAAAGAGGGAAGAAAGAGAAGATCTGGATAGATGGAAGTAAGTTTATGAATTGATTGTTTAAATATATGTACTGTTTTCTCAATAAAGTAAAGCTAAAATCATAGTTGAGATTGAAGGGAGGAGGCTTAAAGAGACTGAATCATGTGAATTCATCATTGTAGAAAGTGGGAAAGTAAATGTAATAAAGAAGACATGCTGGAAAAATTATTGCTTTGAGGATATGGATCATGAATTCATAGTGATATTGATCTATCTGGTTATATGATTTTCTTCAGAAATAAATAGACTCCAAAGAGGCTGTTTCCCAAGGTTAGAACAACAGAAGTAAAAGGGTCAGACAAATTTTAAGTATTGTATCAAAACAATTATATTGATAAATTATGGCATCTAACATTTATAAGGAGAGAAATGTTGAGAGAAGGTGACAAACTGAAAGAATGTGAAAATGTCATTGGATTAAGTTTTAATAAGATTTAAAACCATTTTACTGGGATACTGTAATAAGCAAACTTTAGAGAGGTTTCAGAAGAGAGTGGAATATTTGAATTAATTATTTTAATGGTAGTAGATTTTCTGGTAATTATTAAGTGTAATTGAGGAAATGGGTGAACTGGAAGGAGTGAAGTAAGCTATCATTGGTCAGAATACAGAGGTCAAGTAGCAGAGAGGCAAAGATGAATGAATTTTTGTGGTAGTTGTTGAAACTACCTAGAATGCTTGCAGGAGTAGGTATGGACACAAAGTATGATCATGAAGTCAAAGACTTCACTAATTTAATGGAATAAAGAAGTTGGTATCTGAAATTAATGTGGAGAAAAGAGGGTGATGTAGCATCATGATATAAGCTTAATGGAGCAAGTAGTTTTAAAAAAGGAACATAGTGAGTTCTTTATTCATTTTTTACTATCAATTTATAATATAATCTATATATATAAAAGCCTAAGTGACCATTTGACTGTTCAACTGTTTGACCGGTAGCTATGATGTGCACTAACCACCAGGGGGCAGACGCTCCGACCAGTAGGTTAGGTTGCTGCTGGGGGTGGCCAGTTGGGACTGTGCGAGACAGGTTGGACATGCCCTGAAGCCCTCCCACGGTCCCTCCCCAGCCCAATCATGCACTGGTGGGGTCCTGGATTGCAAGAGGGTGCAGGCCAGGCAGATGGACCCCACCGATGCATGAATCCATGCACTGGGCCTCTAGTTGATTGTAATTATGAGATCATTGATTAATAATTAGAACTGTTTAACATATTTAAACATAACCTATATGTAAGTTTATTTTTATAGTAAAATATTTTAAAGGTTCCTCAGTTAGAGTACAAATGACCTCTACTAAGATTGAATAGGTCAATCAAAATGGCAGTAACTAATTCAGAAATGAGACGTAAAAAAATGAAGTTATAAACCAAGGATTAACCTATAAACAATCCAAGTACATTTATATAGAGAGAAACACACATACATAGGCACACACAAAAGCTAGTTAGGACAATATTTGAAAATAAATTGACAAGGTCAACAAAAGGAGCAAATTACATGAGCTAAAGAGTGAACTTCTAAACAATGGAGAAATTGAAGACAAACTATAAGGCTAGAAAGTACCTGTATGTTTTAGAAATGAAACATTTACACTATATGTACTACTCTTGAGCTATACTTAGACACAGGAGAAATATATATTTTATCAAAGACAATTTACTTATACTGTTAATTTGTTACTTCATTGTTCTGTGTTTATAATAACCATTGTTATGAATGCTAGACTATATTGCAATTTGAGTTAATTTTAAATGATAATAGTATGGTATGTAAGTTATATCTCAATAAAGAAGTTAATTTTTAAAAATGGCTCAAAGGCCCTAACCGGTTTGGCTCAGTGGATAGAGCGTCAGCCTGCGGACTGAAAGTTCCAGGTTCGATTCCGGTCAAGGGCACGTACCTTGGTTGTGGGCACATCCCCAGTGGGGAGTGTGCAGGAGGCAGCTGATTGATGTTTCTCTCTCATCGATGTTTCTAACTCTCTATTCTTCTCCCTTCCTCTCTGTAAAAAATCAATAAAATATATATTTAAAAATAAATAAATAAAAGTGGCTCAAAGACCTGAATATACACCTCAGCAAAGAAGACACAAAGTTGGCAAATAAGCAGATATTTAATTTTCTGTATAGATACTCTTTGTTCATGGATAGAAAGACTCATTGTGGTCAAAGTGCCAGTTCTTCCCTAATTAACCTATAGATTTGATAAAACCTCATTCAAATCTTAACAAATTATTTTGTGAAATATGACAAAATTATTCTAAAGTTTATTTGGAGAAGCTGAAGATCCAGCACAGCCAATACAATATTAAAGAAGAAGAGCAAAGCTGGAGGACTGACACTATCCAATTTTACGATGTACCATAAATACAGTGATCAAGACAGTGACAAAATGACAGTCAATGTAACAGAATAGAAAGCCCAGAAATAGACTTACATAAATGCAGTCAACTTATTTTTTTCAAAGGAGCAAAGACAATATAATGGAGCAGTTAGTCTTTTCAATAAATGGTGCTGGACATATGGACAGCCACATGCAAAAAGAAAAAAAAATGAATCTAGATACAAACCTTACATCCTTCACAGAAAATAACTCAAAATGGATCACAGACCTAAATTTAAGATGCAAAATCATAAAATGCCTGAAAAATACAGATGAAAGTCTAGATGACCTTGGTTTTGGGGTGAATTTCAGGTACAATGCCAAAGATAAGATCCATGAAAGGAAGTATTGCTAAACTGGATTTCATTAATTAAAACTTCTTCTCTGTAAAAGACATTATTAAGAGAATAGTCACATCCTATTCAAGAAGACAAGTCACAGACTGGGAGGAAATGATCACAAAAGACATATTAATAAATGACTTACCTAAAATATACAAAGAACTATTTTTGAGACAATTTTATTATATTTATTTATTTTTGACACTATTACAGATGTCCCCCATTTATAACCCCACCTTTGCCTATCTCCATACACCCCTGAACCCCTTCATCTGGTCATTGTCATACTGTTGTCTGTATTCATGGCCTATGCATATATGTTATTTGGCTAATCTCTTCACCTTCTTTTATCCAGATCCCTCCCAACCCCTCCTCTTTGACCTCTGTCAGTATGTTCCATGTACCTATTCCTCTGGTCCTATACAAATAGCTTCTTAAAACTCAACATTAAGAAAACAAAACAACCAATTTAAAAAATAGGCCACAATATGAGAAATCTCTGTACCTTCTTCTCAATATTGCTGCGAACTTAAAACTGTTATAAATAATGAAGTCTATCTTTTTAAAATGGGTAAAGGATCTAAGTAGATATGTTTCCAAAGAAGATATACAAGTGGCTAATTAATCAGTACAGCAATGCAAATCAAAATCACAATGAGATACCACTTCATACCTACTAGGATGACTATAATTGAAAAGATATTAAGTTTCGGGTCAAGATGTAAGCACAAGTAAACTTGGTACTCAGAACCTCTCACAACCACATTAAAATTACAACTAAGCTACAGAACAACCATCGTTCAAAACTGCTTTAACTCCATAACTTCTGGCTGTAAAGACCAGCGGGGACTGTGGCTGAGTGAGACAGATAGCTGCTGGGGTCCCAGGTTGTTTCTCTTAAAGGATCCGCACACAGATTTACTCTGACTCACTCACTCAGAGCTGCAGCACTTGAGAAGCTCAAAAGAAACCAAGGACATAGTTGGAGGGACTAAATTGTCAGACTTCAGGACAAGGGCTGAAGGTCCAGCTTTCTCGCAGACAGAAGTGCTGGCAGAAGCCATTATTCCTTTGCGAAGCCCTCCTCCCTACAGAGCCCAGGTGGCTTCCATATCTGAGCCTCCATAAACCTGGCTAATATTATTCAACCTGCTCTTGTGATTCTTTGAGATCCCACCAAACCCAATTTTCAGCCCCACCCAAGTTGTTTTCAGTGGCTTTTCTGTACAAACCACTTGTATTGGCTCATATGACCAATTTTCCTAAAGTTTCTCAAACAGGCAGCATCTGATCCCAGCATACCCTGTACCTCTTGCTAAATGGCCCCAGGTCTAGCACTAGCTGCAGCTAGCCTTGAATTGCAGCTTGGACTCTCCCTGGCACTTCCAAGCCTAACAAAAGTAGCAGCCATCTGAAGATCATTCTGTAGCTCATGCTAGCTGACCTCATGTCTGCACCTCCTTAGAGGCCTTAGATCAGTGCACCCAGTGGACAGCTTCAGGATGTATCCAAGCACCACCTAACCACCTCTACAATTAACACACTGAAGGGGCAGACTCAGTAGGTACCAGAGCCCTGCTGAAGTGAGTCCAGCTCTGTGAGGTTGTCCTCTACACAACAGATCCTCTGCTGTGGTAATTGCCTGCCTTGCAGCCAGTCAGTCTGGGGGGAAATCTTTTCTATTGACAGCAATCAAGACTCAACTACAATAAGAGGGTGCATACAGCTCACAAAGAGGGAGCACCTGAAGTGGCCAGCTCATATGACCTAGTAGGGTGTATTATTGGGCCCTAGAGGACACTTACTACTTAAGGGCACTATACTGAGAAGGAGAGATGTAGTGGTTCTACCAAATACATAGAAACAAAATTAGGGAGGGAGCCAAAATGAGAAAATAAATAGGCATGTTTTAAATAAGAGATCAAAACAAAACTCTAGAACAACTACAAAATAAACAACAAAAACAAAATGGAGACAAGAAATTTACTAGAGGCAGAATGCAAAGCACTGCTTAAAAGGTGGCTCAATGATCTCAGTGAGAACTTCAACAAAGAGACAGGAAACATAAAAATGGTGACGGTAAATATAAAAAAGAACCAGTCAGAAATAAAGAATACACTAACTGAAATAAAGAATACTTTACAGGGAATCAACATTAGAGTAGATGAAACAGAGGCTCAAACCAGCAAAATATGAATAATAAAATGGTAATAAATACATATGTATCATCCATATGTTCATTGTAGTATTATTTACAATAGCCAAGACATGAAAGCAACCTAAATGTGCATTAATAGATGAATGGACAAAAAAGAAGTGGTGCATATATAAATGGAAATATGACTTGGCCATAAAAAGGGATGAAATCTTGCCATATGCAGGAACATGGATGGACATAGAGAATTATGTGCTGAGTAAAGTAAGTCAGACAGAGAAAGACAAATGCCATATGATTTCACTTAAATGTGGAATCTAAAAAACAAGATAAATAAACAAATAGAACAGAAACAGACACACAGATACATAGAACATTTTGACAGTTGCCAGATGGAAGGGGAATTGGGGTGATGGGTGAAAAAGGTGAAGGGATTTAAAGTACAAATTGGTAGTTACAGAATAGTCATGGGGAAATAAAGTACAGCATAGAGAACATAGTCAATAATATTGTAAAACTTATGTATGGTAGCAAATGAATACTGGGTTGTCCGGGTGATCGTTTTCTAAGTTATGTAAATGTCTAATCACTGTGCTGTACACCTGAAGCTAATGTAATACTGTATATTAATTATAATTGAAAATTTGAAATTTTATTAAAAATAAAACATAATTTAGATAATTGCTAGAGTCCCAGTCAATTTTAAGACTCTATCATGAAAAGTCCAAGATTGTAACCTTTAGTGATGTCTCTTGTGTATATGCATGTGTAATTAATTTCCCAAAGCAATGCCAGGCATTTGTATTTCTTTCAAGAGCAAATACACACACACACACACACACACACAATCTAAAAGAAATTGATCTGGAGTCTATTGGTTTAAAGATTTGGTTGGTATCACACTAAAATGTATACTTCTAGAGATTTGTCATTATGTGTCCAAACACAGCAATTGCTAAAGGATTGACCACAGCAATTTCACCCCAAGAACCATTCAGATTGGGGTGAAGTGAGCCTCTAGCTTCAAGATATCAGCACCTGTTAAATACATGACATTTTATGGAGAAATAGACTCCCAGATTATAATTTCTCTAGTTTGATGGTTTTCATTGTTTTAATGCCTGGGGCTCTCTGGTAACACAATGATAGGTATATATGACACAATACATACACACCACGCAGTAAATACATTAACAGACATAGTATAAAAGTTGAATAAAAGGCTCCAGACTTAAAATGGTTCCTTGGTAATATGTTTCTCCAATTTTCATCAACATTCTCACATGTGAAGCCAAGTGTAGAAGACAGGATGGATTCTGTGAGCTTCAACGGTATCATCACCAAGATTTTAGAAGTCAGTAAGCATCCATCTGCACACAAATGTCTTCTTCATTAGACCATCTTTTGCCTTAAATATCGCCATTAGAGGCTTATTCCTTGGGCTGATATTTTCAGAAAATGCTTGTTAAAGTGCAAGGCTGTTCTCATAGGGTGCTACTCCTTTTACTTTTGTCACAAATATCTTAGGGAGAATAAGCAAAATCAGGGAGGGACAGAAACATGAAGCCTTGGGCAGAAGTGCTAATGTGAGGAGGAAAGGACAAGATCATGAAACAATGCAGGAGGGAAATAAAAAAGAAGATAATAACAAGTTTTAGTGAATTGTGCAGAAATAGAACCTTCATATATTGCTGGTAAATATGAAATAGCGTAGTCATTTTAGAAAACTTTTTGGCCGTTTCTCAAACTGTTACACATAGAGTTACTATACAAGCCATCAAGGTGAATACCAGTGAAGTGTGCCAACAGGAAACTTGTACATAAATGCTCACAACATCGTTATTTGTAACAGCCAGACAGTGGAAACCCCCCAAATATGCATCAAGTGATGAGTGAATATAGAAATGTGGCATATCCATACACTGGAATATTATTTGGTAATACAAAGGAATGAAATACTGATAACAGAGAAGCATCAATCAGACCGTCACACCTCAGAGGGAAGGTAGGTGAGGGCGGGTGGTAAGGGGGAGAGATCAACCAAAGGACTTGTATGCATACATATAAGCTTAACCAATGGACACAGACACCAGGGGTGTGAGGGCATGAGTGGGGGCTGGGGGCAATGGGGGGTTAAGGACCCATATGTAATACCTTAACCAATAAAGAAAAAAAAAAGGGGGGGGGGAAGAAATATTGATAAGCACTGCAATATAGATAAGTGTTGAAAACATAATGCTAAGTGAGAGAAGCCAGTCACAATGGACTACATATTGCATGATGCCATTTTCAAAAATGTCCAAATAGGCAAATCGATAGGAACGGAAAGTAAAATAATAGTCATCAGAACTGGAGCTGAGTCAGGGATTTGGGAATGACTGATAAACACAGGGTTCCTTTTCTGGAGTGAAGAAAATATTCTGCAATTAGATGGTGGCACTTGTTGCACAACTCTGTGAACATACTGAAAATCATTTAACTTTAAATGGATAATTTTATGGTATGTTAATTATATCTTAATAAAAGTTTTAAAAATGGTCCAAAGAGCTTAACAGACACCGCACCAAAGAAGACTTATAGTTGTCCAATAGGCAAATAAAAGATGCTCCCCATGAGATGCCATCAGGGAAGTGCAAATTAAAACAACAATGAGACACCACTACACATCTATTAGAATATACAAATTTTAGCATAGATACAGCATAAAATGATGGTGAAAATGTGTAGCAATAGGAATTCTCATTCATTGTTAGTGGGAATGAAAAATGGTATTAATACTTTGGAATATATAGTTTCAGTTTCACAAAACTGAGCATACTCTTACCATATGAACCAATAACTGCATTCCTTGGTATTTACCAAAAGAAACTTAAAGGTTATATCCTCAAAAAACAGCAAACAAATAAACAGAAACATCTGCACACACATGTTTATAATAGCTTTATTCATAATTGCCAACCTTGGAAATATATATCCTTCAGTAGGCAAAAGGATAAATAAACTTTGGTATGTTCAGACAATGGAATATTACTTATCATTAAAAAGCAATGAGCTATGAAGCCAAAAAAAGACATGAAGGAAACTTAAATTCAGATTATTAAGTGAAAGAAGCCAATCTGAAAAGGCTACATACTGCATGTTTCCAACTATATGACATTTTGGAAAAGCAAAACTAGCCCGGCCAGTATGGCTCAGTGGTTGAGCATTGACCCATGAACCAGGAGGTCATGGTTCAATTCCATCAGGTCACATGCCCAGGTTCCAGGCTCAATCTCCAGTTTGCAGGGGGAGGATGCAGGAGGCAGGCAGTCAATGATTTTCTTCATCATTGATGTTACTATCTCTCCCTCTCCCTCCCTCTCTCTGAAATATATAAACACACACACACACACACACACACACACACACACACACACTCACACACGCACTATAACACACACACACACTCACACACACATACTATAACACACGCACATACGCGTGTGTGGGCACACACACACACATATACTATAAGAAAAATGAAAAACTATGGAAACCATAAAAAGATCAGTAATGGCCAGGGGCTAGAAGAAAGGGAATGATGGATAGGTAAAATACAGAGGATTTTCAGGGCAGTAAAACTACTCTGTGTGATACTATAATGGTAGATAGATGCCATTAATACATATGTCCAAATCCATAGAACTTACAATAGGAGTGAATACTTTGGATAACAAAGATATACCATACACACTGATGGGTGAAGTTGATAATAGGGGAGTCTAGGAGACAATGGGAAATTTCTGTATCTTATGTTCAATTTTACCGTGAACCTAAAACTGGCCTAAAATAATAAACTCATAAAACATTCAAAAGAATAATCAGTTATCCCCACAGTGTTGTGCACATGTCCCAACATTTTGACAAGCAATGCAGAGAGCTCTGTAGCCTTAGGTCATAGAGATCACTGGTGCCTGTGCACTCACAGTTCTCTGGCTCTAAACGGATGGGCTCTTGCCTGGGTCATGAGAATCTTGGGTGAGACTGAGATACACTGGAATTAGGGTCTAGCTTCCCCTGGTTTCCTTGTCTCCTTTCAGGTCTTTCCACTTCCCTGGGATTCCTGACTAGACCTTTAACCCTGGTCATCTTCATTGCTTTTCTAGCACTCCCAGAACATTGCTCTTGCTCCTCCCAGTCTGAGTTGTCCGCTGAAAGTCTTCATTGAGCTTAGACATTTCTAAAAGAGGGCAAGTGCATTTGATTTTAAGCAGCCTTTTCTTATTTCCTTTTCTAAATTTCCTAAGGAAATAAATGAAAAATATCTGCTTATCTGCTTGAATTTCTTTTCTCAGCAGGTCTTTTTTTGATAAAAACAATCACAACAACATCAACAGTGTTTGAAAGCTAGAGCTCAAGATACAAAAAGAAGAGGTCATTTGACTTGACAATTGTACAAACAAAGTGGTATTCTGAATGACTTGAACTTTTAGGTTTAACTATCACTGCTAATTAAACTTGACTAAATTAAACCATATCATTTTCAAAGTCCCTTTGGGATGATCTCATGTTAATTCTAAGAAAAAATAAAGGGTGGGGGATGAATAAAGAGAGTGGCTGAATTTTGCAGCTGGAAGGGACTGCAGAGATTCAGTGCCCAACGTTTGAACCAGAGTCTTTTACCTCATCCTAAAATAGTTCTTTATACTCACTCTGAATTACAAATAAAGTTCACATTAGGGGCAGAAAATAAAAGTAGTGTGCAAATATCTCTTTGTTGTTCCTCTAAGGTGTTTGTTATGCAACTCAACCCCTATTTTAGCATATCAAGCATTTAGTCTTAAAATGGTTAATTCCAGAATCTCTTCAATCAATCAACAAGCTTACATCAGGAGGAGCAGTATTTCCTCTCATTTAAAATTTCAGATTCTGGGTGGGAAATATTTCCACTGTGATCTCTGTTTTGCAGTTAAGAGAGAATCTCAATTCCCACACCATCCCGTATGAAAGATAAGTGGACACTCCTTGTATTGTAAGCAACATCTGGAAATCATTGTGCAACTATTATTAGCTAATCATTTGAAGATCTCTAGTAGGAAAAAGAGAGAATGCTTTCTATTATCATACTAAGCATACTGTCCAAACCTATGGGAGCAATGGATGAAATTCTTAATAATGAGAAACAGGTTTTATTATTACTAAAGGGTTATGTAAGTATTTAGTTGAGCATACTTATAAATAAATAAGGAAGCAGGTCCCCTTTCTTGCTTTCTCTCTTTCTCTTTTTCTCCCTCTCCCCCATCTCTCTTTTTGCTGTCCTTTTTGTTTCTAAATCAATTTATCAAAAATTAAAGTAAATATTAATAAGTAATAATAAATATTTGAAAGTTTACAATATATTTTTCAAGTTATATAATGCTCAGTAAATAGTGTTGTGTTGGCTTTAGGATTTAATTTGATTATCAGAACAGCAGCACTCAGAAATTCAATTGGTAATGTTAAACATAAACACAGTAAGATATGCTTGATAGTTTTTTACTATAAATTATAGAGAATAACTATGTTTTTGTCAACACTGCCTATTTTTTTGATTAAGTCTCTTGATTTTATTCATGCTTACAGTTAATAAGACATTGCCAGAAATACAAGATTGTTGAGGTTTTGTAATTTTGCCAATGACTCATAAATCATAACCATCTATGTTTTGATAATGAATACCTTCATTTTTCCACATTAAATGTTGTGTTAAACTTTAAAACTTACTATTGGAGTTGCAAGTATATGATCTAAGTAGGTCAAAGAAAAAGTAACAATCACAATCCATAATGTGATGGTTTGCTTCATAAATACAAGTATATCAGTCATTCTATAATTAAGGATTTCTAGACTCATAAGAATTCCTTTTACATGGGTTTTAAGATGTACAAGTAAAGTAAGTAAATGTGATAAGTGGGAAACTGCTTTTGATTTATAAGTGGTTTATTTAGTAAAACAATGAAATTCTGAACCCCTGAATCTTCTGACATTGTGAACATTTTGAATCATTGGATTAAGAACTGAAATCTACTGGATTTTACACATTAAAACTAGAAATATTTTATTATAATAGTTTATATCTGAGGGAATAAGTTTTTTTTCAAGACACCAAATGTGCTGATATACATTTCTAATATGCTGAGAACTTATATGGCCACTAGATAATGGCAAGTAAATCAAGTAACATAAAGAACCAATTATTTATTAAAGGGTAGAATGTTTAGCATAATATTTATGTTTATAATATTTAAAAATGATTTTTGAGCCAAGTAAGTTGTGCAAAAGCTAATTTATTATAACTATATTTAATGTTACCAGAAATACATTTGGAGTGAAGTGAGTCAGAGTAATGAATGGCCTTGGCTGATGAATGTTTTGCTGAGCAATGATTTAAGGAGGTAACCAGTGGGGGAGAAGGGGGATTCCTCTGTCTACTGTTTCTAAAACTAACTGAAGGTACATATGCCTATGCACATACACACGCAAATATATGCATTTGTGTATATGTGTGTATATATACATATATGTATATATGCATGTGAGGATGCATGTGAGTACATACATATTCACACACAAACACATATCTTTCACCTTCACCAGCGCAGATCCAAATGAAAAGTGTTTATCTTCTTCCATTGAATGATCAGGCTTTATGTTGAGTTACGCATTTTTCCCCTTTAAATCTGTCTTTGACATAATTTCTTCAAATATTGTGAGGATAAGTGAACAAATTTCAGTATGTCCCAGATTATTTACCCTCTTAAACACTGTCCTTAACATGATAATCTCTTAGATACTAGAATGTTTTGCCTCGGTCAAAGTTTTTCCTTGATCTTTTTCAAATATGTTAAGGATAATTAAAATTGTAAAAGTGTGCAATTTCATTATTATATAATTAGCTCCTTGTCAGGTTTCTTCTGTTTCTCTGAAAGCCAATGATATGATGTAACCTAGGTATATTGCTGCAACTATCCAAATGATCAAGTGGTTTCCAACTGTTTGTCACTAATACCTCAACCTTGAGTTCCTGGCTTTTATTGCTAATAACTTTTAGAATTTATTTAATTGGATGTTATAGACACTTGAAACTCATTTCTTCACAACCTCTTTTTAGGTTCCAGGACCCAGTTCCAATATGAGGAAAGAAGTTTCCCTCACAGCACCAAGCAATTCTTGGACACCAATTTGAAGTCTAAGAATTTAACCTATATCTGTCGACTGGAAGATAGTATCAGATTCCACAGGTTATGGGTTCTGTGCTACAAGACAAACCCTCTATGCCTTAAGACACCAGTCACAAACCCAGATTATTACCTGTGCTTCTGATCGATTTGCTGCAGTTTGGAGGTTCCAAGATCCCTTCTTCTTAGGATGCCAATCACAATACTATGTTTTTACCTGTGCTTCTGACCAACTGACTATAAATTAGAGATTAGAGATTCCCATTGTCTTCTCCTCCAGATTTGATTAATTTGCTAGAGTAGCTCACAAACCTCAAAAAAATATTTTACTTAAAAGATCAGCAGTTTAGTATAAAAAGATATAACTACAAAACAGCCAGATGAAAGAGATGCATAGGGCATAGTATGGGGCAGTGGTCGGCAAACTGCGGCTCATAAGCCACATGCAGCTCTTTGGCCCCTTGAGTGTGGCTCTTCCACAAAATACCACGGCCTGGGTGAGTCTATTTTGAAGAAGTGGCATTAGAAGAAGTTTAAGTTTAAGAAATTTGGCTCCCAAAAGAAATTTCAATCCTTGTTCTGTTGACATTTGGCTCTGTTGACCAATGAGTTTGCCAACCATTGGACTGTGGAGAAAGGGCATAGAGCTTCTGTGACCTTTCTAGGCACAACACCCTCCCTGCATCTCCATGTGTTCAACAACCTGGAAACTCTTTGACCTCAACCTTTATGTTTTCATGGAGGCTTCATTACAAGGCCATGCTTGATTAAATTATTGACCACTGCTGATGAACTCTTTCTCTAGTCCCTCTCCCCTCCCGAGTTGTCCAGTTGGTTCCCTGTTTTAATGGCAAATAAGAAAATTTAATATTTTATCAAGCTGAAAGATGCTTGTATTTAGAAGAAGATGAGTTCTAACTGGGGTGGACAGTGAAATTGTCACTGAAAATTCAGCATTTGATCTGATATTTCAAATTTACGTGGAAATTGAATAAATAGATATGGAGAAAAGGCATTTTGTGTTTTTATGAACATAAGAAAAAGACAAACAACCTATTAAAAGAGTATAGAGGCTTGGCGAGTGTGGCTCAGGGGGTGAGCATCAACCTATGAACCAGGATGTCAGAGTTTGATTTCCACATGCCCAGTTTGCCGGCTTGACCTCCAGTAGGAGGCATGCAGGAGGCAGCCAATCAATGATTCTCTCTCATCATTGATGATTCTATCTCTCTCTTCTTCCCCCTTCCTCTCTGAAATCAATAAAAATATATATTCAAATAAAATGAGTACAGTGAGCGTTGGCCAGTGTGGTTCAGTTGTTTGACCATTGTCCAATGTGTCCAGTGCGCTGAAAGGTTGTTGGTTCAATTCCCTGTCAGGGCACATTCCCAGGTTATGGGCTGGATCTCCAGTAGGGGGCATGCAGGAGACTGCCAATCAATGCTTCTCTCTCACATTGGTGTTTCTCTCTCTCTCTCCTTTTCCCTTCCTCTCTCTATAAAAATCAATAAAATATTTTTAAAAGATTAGTGAGATCTAAATGTATTGGCTAAAAGTTAAAAAATAATTGGCAGGAAAAAAGAAAACTTTGATTAAGTGTCCACTTTAACTTGCTACTGAGAAAACTTCAAAACATGATTGCTTCCTATCTTCTATTCTTCTAGATATTTCATGAATGAACCAGGAGCCTCTCACCCTCTGTTGATTTCATTTCTTTCATGGAAATGTTCTCTCTTCTTTGACCTTCAGTACCAACTATACTACAAGCCGTATATAATCCTTTATCACTAAGAAACACTTATGTTTGAGGCAGTCACTGTGCTGGGAAAGAGCAATGCTAGAGGCAAGTGCTATGCCAACCTCTTGGAATCTATAATGTACCCAAAAATATAAGGTTGATAATGAGACCATTCTATTCTCATTTAGCTTGTCTCTTATGGAAAAAGAAAAAATAAGTGAATGTATAGAATTTCTATGTAAGCAGATTTTGTTATTATCTCAAAAGCTGAATCTTCTGTGATATCCCCAAGTAGATAGGATGCATATAACATCCTTATCTCTTTATTTCACCAATTCTGCCAACAGAAGAACTGGCGAAGCCCTTACCTTATGCTTCTCTGTCAGGCAACATATGTCTGTATCTTTCTAACCCCTATAAATTTAAGTAAAGGTTCAGTAATATGTTGGTAAAAATAAATAAATAAAAAGAATAAATACTAGCAAACAAGCAAAAAAACCTGAGAGGTGTGCTCAGCAGTATCAAATAATGGTGAAAATTATGGACACTGAGAATGTAGACAAGACCATTGGAATTAGTTAGAATGACCATTGGTGGCCTTCTAAATACTAGTTTCAATAAAATGGTAGATCTAATAAAATCTGTAGAGTAATTTTAACCTTATTAAATATACAGAAATATATAAATATAACTAGAGGCCCGGTGCACGAAATTCTTGCATGGGGGTGTGTGTCCCCCAGCCCAGCCTGCGCCCTCTCTGGGCCTAAACGGGCAGTCGGACATCCCTCTCACAATCCAGGACTGCTGGCTCCCAACCATTTGCCTGCCTGCTTTCCTGATTGCCCCAACCACTTCTGCCTGCCAGCCTGATCACCCCCTAACCACTCCCCTGCCAGCCTGATTGATGCTTAACTGCTCCTCTACCAGCCTGTTTGCCCCTAACTGCCCTCCCCTGCAGGCCTGGTCACCCTTAACTGCCCTCCCCTGCAGGTTCGGTTGCCCCCAACTTCCCTCTTCTGACAGCCTGGTCACCACTAACTGCCCTGCCCTGAAGGCTAAATCACCCCCAACTGCCCTCCCTTGCAGGCCTGCTCCCTCCCCACTGCCCTCCTCTGGTGGCCATCTTGTGTCCACATGGGGGCAGAAACTTTGACCACATGGAGGCGGTCATCTTGTGTGTTGGAGTGATGGTCAATTTGCATATTATTCTTTTATTAGATAGGATAGAGGCCTGGTAAACAGATGGGGGACTGCTGGTTTGCCCTGAAGGGTGTCCTGGATCAGGGTGGAGGTTCCCTTGAGGCATGGGGCAGCCTGGGCAAGGGGCCTGTGGTGGTTTGCAGGCCAGCCACGCCCCCTGGTGACCCAAGTAGAGGCCTTGTTATCTGGGATTTATTTATCTTCTATAATTGAAACTTTGTAGCCTTGAGTGGAGCCAAGCCTCCTGCTCGCTCTGTGGCCACAGACATTTTTGTTGGGATTTATTTATCTTCTATAATTGAAACTTTATAACCTTGAGTCTAGGCCTGGGCCTGCCAAGGCAGGCAGAAAGCTTGGCTTCCTCCATTGCCAGGGAAACCCAAGCCTCCTGTTCTCTGTGACCGCAGCCATCTTGATTGGGTTAATTTGAATACTCTCTCCTAATTGGCTGGTGGGCGTGGCTTGTAGGTGTAGCGGAAGTGCAGTCAATTTGTGTAGTACTCTTTTATTAGATAGGATGTATATTAAAATCTATATGTAGTTAAATATATATAATATATACTACAATAAATATGACACTTAACCTTGAAAAAGACCTAAAATTTATTTGCAGAAGTGAGCATAAGAAGGGATGTAGCAGCTTAAGATTTATTGTTAAGTGATGGAGGGAAGGTTATCTGAAATCAGACAGAAAGTTGTAACAGCATATGAGGCAACATACACACATAATGGACAGAGATACCTACAGATGTTCTCGTGTGTGTGCGTGTGTGTGTGTGTGTGTGTGTGTGTGTGTGTGTGTTGCTCTGTGACTGGTTTCAGCCAGGTGCAATTTTTTAATTCATCTAGTGCTTCTCATGGACAAAATAATGCATATGCAAACAAAAAAAATCTCTGTCTTGCTCAGTTTCTTAATATATCACTGTAATAGGAAAACTTTCCCATTTTCAAAACAAGCATTATAGCAAATCTGACCATAAGTGGTGAGAAAGTCTGATGGCTTTGGCAGTAAAAGGAATGAATAAGAATGGATGTTACAAGAGTGTCAAGAGGGTGAGAAAGCTAGTGTTTAGAACAAAATGAAACCAAATTAAGAACTACATGATTGATAAGGTCTTAAAATAAGCTATCCAGGGGAATTTGTGTTCTGCCAAAAACCAAAACCTGAACTATAGAAACCAAGTTCTAGTGATTGCATTTAAAAGAAGGAAGGATATGCTCAGAGACTATATCAGGATTCTTTTTGGGGGTCCTTCAATCCCATTCTAAATTGGCACTGTGCTATACCTCCAAGTCAAACAATTCCTATAATAGAAAGTTGCCTGTATGGAAAATATTAAAACTTTTTTACTTTTTTTCAAAACGTTCTTTTAATTCTCATTATGGGAATGTTCCTTTTTTTTTCTTCTTTCTCACCTTGTGTCTACATATTGACAAGTTTGGAATATCCTATTTAGCAGGAAATGCTATACTCAGTTTTCTTCTGGCTGCTTTCAGATCCATTTGAGCAGAAAAATAATGTGTTATCTCTCCCACATCTAGGGCTCTGTTAATTTCTGTTTTAATAAGGATAAAATATTTAAGCTAGGTGGGTAAAATATAGATGGAATTTCAGACATTGTTTTTTGGAAGAATCAGGAATCATAGAGACTTCTGGGAATAAAGAGTTTCCTTCTTACCAAGGCCAATGAAGAAACATTCCTTTTTCGCTCCCCATAGGAATTCATTTATCTGGAACTAAATAGCATAGAAAAAAGAAGCAGAGTGAGATTGACAAAACTTATTTGACAAATTTGACTGAGTCATTTCTCAGGAACGTATCTTGAGTCTTAAAGAAATGAAAATCAGATCTCTATTTTAAGCTAATGGGGCCATTTGTTCCTGTCGCTAAATATCTCCTATAACAAAAGCTCCTTAGCTATAGCTGCAATATAGTATTCTGAAAGCAAAGCAATATTTTTTATGTAGGAAAATCATGAAAACTGATTTATTTAATTCAAGTAAGTGAAGAATAACACAGGGATCAAATACATTTTGATTTCTTTTAACAAGGTTACTCCCAAATATGCCTGTGTACTCTCAGGTTCCACACCAGCCCCAGCCAGGCATTTCTGTTGTTCAGAAACTACAGCACTGTATCCCAAGTGCCTTCAGTGATTCAAGAGGAAAATTCTCTGACCCCCGTTTGATTTTCCATATTTTGCTCAAAAGGTTTTTCCTGGAAAGCCAGTGAAATGTACCTCTGATTCCCTTTTTAATGCTTTACTAAATAGCCCTCATTTACTTATTCATTGTTTCATTTAATGATTGATTAATAAGAACTATAGACCTTATTTCTTCATAGTGATTATCAAGCATTTATTCTCTATTCCAGTGTTTTCGCTTGAATATTTTAAATGCCAGAATTAGTTTAGGAATAAATATATATATTTATTCACTTGACATTTGAACAACTTGAAAAACCTGGATTTGAACTGCACAGGTCCATTTTATACACTGATTTAATTCAATAAATACTGTAAATGTATTTTCTCTTTCTTATGATTTTAATAACATTTTATTTTCTCCAACTTACTTTATTGTTAGAATGCAGTTTATAATACATGTAACATACAAAATATGTGTTAACCAACTATGCATATGATATCAGTAGGCTGTTAGTAGACAAGTTTTGGGTGAGTCAAAAAAATTATATACAAATGTTCAACTGTGTAGGGTGTCAGCACCTCTAACCCTCATATTGGCTGTTTAAGGGTTGTCTTATGTATATATAATGCATATTATATACATAAATTCATATATAAATAAATGTAAATTTTAAACAACCCTATCCTGAGAAAATATGAAAATGAGATCACAAAGCCCAGTGATTATAATCTAATGCTTAGTTATGCTAAGGCAAACTTCTGCTCTTATAAAACTTAGCAAATCTTTTGACAGGCACACTTATATATCTAAATCACTTGGCAGTATAATTCAAACACTACTCTAGTCATTATAAATGAAGTAGGGTATAGGCTTATCAGAATATGCTAAATTCTTTTATACTGATAGTCTGTTTCAGCAAAAGCTTAATTTCAGATTAATGACAGAATAAGAGAAATATGCAAGGAGCATTTTTCATAAACTGAATGACACCATGGGTGACAGGTACTCTTTTCAATTGAAATGCATTTTTACTAAGACCATTGTTTGCTTTCATTTTTTTATTTTAAAACCTCATGTTATTTTATAGGGAAAAAATCAAGTTTCCATTCCTGGAGAGCTGTTACTAATTCATATAATGACAACATTGCTTTCAAGTGATTTTTTAATAAAAAACTGAAATTAGTGTTTGTTATATTACAAGGTGCAGAAGGGAATTTATCCTAGATATTACAGCTATGTTATAATTATGTTACAATAATTATATATATTTCAAATCTGAGAAATCATACTTGTCATCTGAATATGAGTTTCCAAATAATGAAAGTTGCAAATCAGATAATAAAAATAACTGCTGAAAGTTACCCTCAAGATAGTTGTATCTGTTCTCTCTAATAATCAAGATTTACTCTACTTCACATAACAACATCTCTAATCTATAATAATAAAAGTGTAATATGCAAATCGACCAAATGGCCAAACAGCAGGACGACCATCCAGACGACCTTCTGGATGAAGCCAGGGCTGCAAGGGCCAAGCCCCTTGCACGAATTTCGTGCATTGGGCCTCTTGCACTCCTATATGAATAGGAAATGTTAGGTCAGGTTATATCATTACCTATATTATATTTGTACTGGATTTCTTATGAATCCAGTTTTATTCTCTGGGATACTAAGCATTTTTATGAACTCTTAAGTAGAAATGAAAAACAAAACAAAACAAAACAAAAAAAACAACACAGCAACAACTGGAGTTGAGACTGGAAAATTGTTTGAGTTTAGTGTAACCTGAAACATAATCTGCAAACCATGGTTCCTCTTCATTTTATGTATATTTCAAGGGAAATTTAATTCAGATGTTTCTGATTAATGTACTCTTAGCTCATCAAACTTATGCGATAGTTATTTGATTTCCAGGAAGCCTTTTTCTTTGCAAAGTATTTTCCTGGGTACAAGGAAGTCTAGTTTTGCCTGTGTTAGATAGTATACAAAACTGGAAACACTTCTGATGTTTTTTAAAAATGTGTCTGAGTAATACTTTTATTTGTCTTCTTATAAAAGCAGTAAAAGAAAATAACTGATATACTAGAAGTGACTTAATCAAACTCCCAAAATTAGGAAAATAATTTGTGAATTTACATTACACTGAACCATACGATCTTTGACTGCAAAATGGCTAACATATGTTAGGAGAAGTAATGGGAATAAATTGAACCAAAAGTCAAGGGATCTGGTTTCTAACCTCAGTTCTACCACACACTTTCTAGGTGATTTTCAAAGATTCATATCCTTTCATTTTTATCTACAAAATGAAAGGGTTGGATAACATGACTCCCTCAGAAACGATTCTTAAAGGCCTGTCTAATTTCTGAATTTAGTACGTATTTTATCAATAATAGAATATGTAGATAGCTGTGCCTCTAAATATCACCCCTAAAAATATCTGTTTTATCTCAACTAATGATCATAAGTCACTTAAATTTATAGAAAAATGCATTTTGGTCAAAATTTACTAACTAAAGTTTCACAAAGATATTTTCTTTAACATTTTTCTGTTACCTTACTTTTATAAAAAAAAGAAGCAAAAAATATGACAGGGACTGAATTATCACTTGTTATTTTTTTTAAACTATGGTATTTACATATGACTGTATATAACTATCATATCAATGCTCATTACATGAGAATTAATATAACAATGATTATCCTAAACACTGAAAACTTTGAGATTATTTTATTAATTGTGATAGTGTGTGTTATTCTTCAATAACAAATAGACCTCATGTCACATTGGCTTTAGGCAAAGATAGGTTATTACTTGTTCACATTGCATGCCCTTTTGGGGCTGTCTGGATGCTTTGTTCCAGCCTGTCACCCAGGAACCCAGAATAATGAATATTTTATCTCAAGATTTTTTCACAATTATGACCACAATGAGGAGGACATAACAAATCACTACTGGTTTTCAAACTTTTACAGAAGGTGAACATATAACGTCTGCTAATGTATTAGTGACCAATTCAAGTTATCTAGTTACACATGAACTTCAAAAGGTTGAGGATGCACAATCTATCATGTGCTTAGGAAGCAAATGAGAAATACAGGGTAGACAGTATAAATGACTTCCATAGGCACACAAACACTCACACCACACACATTTAAAGTCATATGCAATGATGTAGTGTAGCAGGTTAATTAAGAAAGTGAAATTGACTAATTTTACATTTTCAAATCAAGAAGTAAGAGTTTTTTTCCTAATTAAAATAATTTTAAAATCATATAGCTAGATATCCTGCAATCTCTATTCAAAATGTTAATTGTCAAATGGTAGAGGGGGGGAGGTTAGAGAGCAACCAAAGGACATGTATGCATGCATATTAGCATAACCAGTGGACACAGACACTGGGGTGGTGGGGGCTTGCACACGGTGGGAATAAATGTGTGGGGGGGTGTCAATTGGGGAAAAAGGAGACATATGTAAAACTTTAAACAATAAAATAATAATAATTATCTTTACTGAATTCAAAATATAAAATTGTATAATCTTTAATTCTAAAAATTACCATTTTTATATTTCTATAAAATCCTTTTTCACTTAACAGTGACATCTATGGATTAAGAAATATTTACCACAATTTTAAATAATAGTTAAAATTCCACTTATTTTATACATATCATATGTACTTTATTTATACACTTGTGGTCTAGTGCATGAATTTGTGTATTGAAAGGAAATTAATTAGAAGAAATATTTTAATATTACTATTTGTCCTTTCTCTATAATAGAAGTGTCAACCAAATTCATGATCAACAATAACATATTGAAACACACACATGCAATTGGCACCAGCGAGAGCTTTATATGTATCTCACAACTTAGCCTTTTGTATATATAGAATAAACTTGATTAATTAGACATGCTTTCTGATGTTGCTAAACTTTTTCCAGCTCAGTGAAGCACCCCAACTTTTCTTTCAGGTAATTGTCAACAACACAGCAGTAAATATCAACATGAAGCAGATTATTATTGTAGATCATGCAGGGAGAACAAAGGGTAAAATATTTAACTACAGCAGTGTTTGACTATATTCTGCGCAGTGAGGAAACCTGAAGTCATTTTCAAGGTCTACCATTTCTTACTTCTTTTCAGTCGGGTCAAGTTTCTAAACTTTCTAAATCTCTGTTTTCCAGATAATAGAAAGAAAATAGGATTCTACTGAGTCAGCTATCTACCTACTCCAGGACTTCTGTGAGGTTCAAATGAGATGAGGCACAGGAAAATGCTTCACAGACATTTGGTTAAAATGTGAAATGTTTGCACCTGGCTATAAAGCAAGTCATGTTCCTGGGCTGAAGAAATTCCGAGGCTAGCTACTAGGGAGAGGAAGCCTGGCATTGCTATGTGACATCATTACCTGGTGCTCACAATGACCATTTAAGGGCTGGGCTGGGCTGTGGGCCGCATTTTGCACCATGGGGTCTCAGCAGTATTGGCTGTGATTTGGTGGGGTGTGGTGTTGCTCCAGGGTGGTGGCAGGGCCTTGTGTCCCACCTGGGGGAAGCCAAGTGTTGCTTTGTGGGCACCAGGTCCACAGTGCCGTTTCTGTGTGTGCATCACAGCAGCTCCTGCATTGAGCATCTTCCCCCTTGTGGTCAGTGTGCATCATAGCAACTGGTTGGACAGTCAGACACTTAGCATATTAGCCTTTTATATATATAGATATCATACATATTCTGTGCCAAGAGTTAATCAAAATTATATCCAATCTTTGTCCCCCAAAAGAAGCAGTTTATTTGTTTTGTCTTTACTTATGTATCTTAAAAGTATTGATTTATTGCTCAGATTGTGTGGCTCAGTGGTTGTGCATCAGCCTATGAACCAGGAGTTCATGGTTTTATTCCCGGTCAGAAGACATGCCCAGATTGCTGGCTTGATCCCCAGTAGGGTCCATGCAGGAGGCAGCTGGTCAATGATTCTCACTCATCATTGATGTTTCTATCTCTCCCTCTATCTCCCTCTCTGAAATTAAATTTTGATCTATTACCATTCTGAATGTTTTCATAGATGTAGCGGTAATAATTTAAGATATGCCCTTTTAGGGTCTTTTTTGATAGATAAAAAATTGTTAACTCAAATCAACCTTCATTTCTCCCTTAAGACTTTCTAATATACTTAGAGATCAATTTCTGGTCCCTATTTTGTTTAATTATTATATCTAAAATTTAATAATGTTTATATTTTTGAACTTAAATACTGTTTACTGGGGAGCCAAGTAGTGCAATTTTATATTTTTATGCAATTTGTTAAATCTCCCTTTGTGCAGCTAGAGTGAATTAGTAAGAAGTTACCTCCTTCTTAGAACACTGAGCATGCTAAATCAGATCATGCAGTCTGTTAAACTTTTTGGAAAAATCTAAGTGTTACCTACTAATTTTGTTTGCTTTTTGTTTTGTTTTGTTTTGTTTTGTTTTATAGGGGAGATGAAAATCTTGGCTCACTGCCAAAAGAACAAAGCTATGTGCCCTGGCCAGTGTCGTTCAGTGATTATAGTGTAGGCCCCCACACTGAAGGGATCTCAGATTTGATTCCCAGTTAAGAGCATGTACCTGGATTTAGGGTTCGCTCCTTGTCCCTGGTGGGGACACATGCAGGAGGGCAACCAGTCGATGTGTCTCTCTCACATTGATGTTTCTCTCTCTCTCACACTCTCTCTCTCCCTCTCTCTCTCTCTCTTTTCCTCCCTCCTTCCCTTCCACTATCTCTGAAAAGCAATGGGAAAAATATCCTCAGATGAGGATTAACAACAACAAAAACAAACAAACAAACACATACACACACACACAAAAACAAACCACCAAATGTGTAAGACAAGAATATCACTTCAATGTATTCCCTCATGAATATTATATTGATTCTTTTTCATATTCAATAAGGATTTAATTTCACCATAAATTCTAGAGTTAAGATGGGTAAGATGTAATTTCTGATTTCAAGGTATTTGCAGACACTTCATTACGTATTTTCAAATGTTTCATCTCAATCTCTTTAAATACTCAGGAGAGATGACACTACTCCCATTTTACATGTAAGAATATTAACACTCAGATAATGTGACTGAAAATGCTCAGTGTTGCATCAGGGACAGAGACAGGACTTAGACTTGATTATTCTGACACTGTCTGATGATCTTTTCCTAATATCCCATTGTTTCAAATACGAGAAGTTGCTACAAAGGAAACAAAAAACGGGTGTTAAATGTACCCAGTGATCATCTTTTATTATAGAGGTTTTAGATGTAGAGAGTAAACCAAGTAGTAGGCTTTGGAGGAAGTTGAGGAGAGAGATCCAAGGCACCAGGAACACAGAACAGAGTTAAATCTTCTAGTCAACCACAGGCTCTGGAAGAAGGGAAAACTAATGCAATTCTTTTCTTTTGTATAGCTACTTAAAAAGATACTGATGTAATATCTATCACCTGCCAACCCAGACATAAAAATCTATACATATAAGGAGGTAATATGCTAATTGTCCATTATGGTGTCCCAGTAATGATCAATTTGCATATTGACAGGCCACCAGGAGGCTGCGGTGCAGCAGGGAGCGGGAGGCTGGAGCCAAGTTCCAGGGGGTCTGAGGAGAGTGCCTGACAGCAGCCTGGACTGCAAAGAAGCAAGAGGAAGCAGCCAGGGGAGCTCTTCCACTCCCCCTGCAAGGACACCCTACCCCAGCCCCTGCACCCTCGGGGGGGACGGATGGACACCCTACCCCAGCCCCAGCACCCCCGCGGGGACAGGGAGGCTGACCAGATGGGGAGAAGACCCAGCCTCGGGGGTGGCTGCAGCCGCACCTCCAAACTCCCAATCTCTTCCCCTGCCACCCCCACCAGGTGCGCCCACAACAATAGCATGCCTGCGACCACCCATCAGCGTCCCCAAGGCACCCGGCGCCCCTCTGCTGGGGCCAGGCATGCCTCTCCTCCCTACAACTCCAGACCCAGGTGGAGGCAGGCCTGAGCAGCACCCCAGGGTCAGACCCTTCCCCTCTACAGCAGCAGCGCCATCTCTGAAGCTGAAGCTCGCTGAATCTCGCTGGGGGCGTGGCTAAACCTGCCCTCCTATCCCTCCTGCCTCTGCCCTGGCTCACCTGGGGCCCTGAGCAGGTACAGCTGCAAAACAGCCGCCTAGGATTTTAAGAATGGCACCAAGTGGGAAGGCTTGACAGTTACTCCCCCTTTGGCCTTGCCACCCCCTTAGCGCCCTCCTAACGCCCTGCCCCCCACCAGTGCCTCTAGGGAAGACCACCACTACAGGGCTGCTGGCCAGAGCCCGCCCCTCCAAGGCCTGCAGAACCCTCTGCAAAGCTTCCATGGCTACAGTCTCAGGAAACAATCATGCTCTCCTCCCCTAATCTGCACCTGCTACCTGCAAGGGTACCCGTGGGCTTAAAAATAACAATCCCTTCCCATTTAGACATCACTTACTTGATGAAACATTTCTAGGTTTATTAGCTCAGAAACTCCTCATGACAACCCAGTGAGGTAGGCAGAGAAGAGATTACAATTCCCATGGTGTATGCATATGTACTCAGAAATGAAGCTCAGAGAGGAAAAGTGTCAAGCCCAGTGGTTCCCAAGATTCAGCACATGCCCCACAGGGGTGCAATTTGATTTTAAGTGGGGGCAATTTGAGAATGAGTTAACAGTGAATATTTTGCATTTCTTATGGTTCTAGAGGGCCTCATCTACAGGGTATCCTACATAATAAAAGGGTAATATGCAAATGACCGAATGGTGAAATGACCGGTCACTATGATGCACGCCGACCACCAGGGGGCAGACAGTCAACGGAGGAGCTGCCTCCTGGTGGTCAGTGTGCTCTCACAGGGGAGTGCCGCTCAGCCAGAAGCCAGGCTCAAGGCTGGTGAGCACAGGGGCAGTGGTGGGAGCCGCTCCCGCCTCTGTGGCAAATGCTAAGGATGTCTGACTAATGGCTTAGGCCCACTATGCCGTCAGTCGGACATCCCCCCAGGGTTCCCAGACTGTGAGAGGTTACAGGCCAGGCTAAGGGACTGCCCTCCCACACAAGTGCACGAATTTCGTGCACTGGGCCTCTAGTAAATATATATTTTTATTTAAAGATAGTGTGAAATGAGAGACCATACTCATAAAATAAATTCAATGCATTACACTTAATTAGATTTTCTCTTCTGTTATTTCTCATTTGTTTTTCATGGAGTCAGCTTTTTAGAGGCAAACAACATTTTCAGGCAAATATTTACATTCCTTTAATTCACTAAACTAAGAGCTTAGCATGGAGATGCAATGATATAAAGATGGATGCAGCTCTAATATAGTATATTTTTATCCTATTCATTTTAATCAATCAAATTTTGCAACCTTAATGTATTTTGATTTATATTTTCTTCTGGTTGAATTATTTTGATATTTCCTATAGTAGGGATTATTATAGCATGTCATGCCATTATATATGCATCCCTACTATCTCATCTCATTAAGTTCCAATTGCATCAGTTTTGTGTTCTTTCTAGTTAACAAGCATATATACTACTATGTTGTGTTGTATTTTCCTACATAGTACTTTGATAGGTTCTGCTTCCTATGTTTTCTTATGCATATTCTCCTATATTTACAATATGCTCCTGCTCACTTCGAACTCATTTTGAATTCTGGACTCATTTTACATGAGGAAAACAAGCATCTCCTTTCTGAAATATTCTCTTCAGTTTCTGTCAACAGGAAACTTAATGAGCTTGCTTAGAACACTAATGAAAATGCTAAATAGCTTGTATTGTTGATGCTGAAAGCATTATAGAATCAATTTACAATTCTTACAAGGTTGACTTTCTGTCATCTTTGAGTTCATCATTGTGACTCCCAGATCACACAATTGATTTTACTAGGTGAAGACAATTTTATCTGTTTATTACATAACACAAATGTAATTTTACCTTAGGTCACTCTACTCTTTCCAGAATGATGTCAAAGGTACCAATATTGCTCAGCCATGCATTTTAAGATTTCTGAAATATAAATAAAAGGCAAAAATATTACTTTCATGAATTCAATACTTTTCTATTGAAAGTAAAACGTATTTTGATGACTTTCAAAGGAGCCCAAGAAACCTAGTAGACCCAAATCACAAGCTGAGGGGAGATTATCTTGATTTATTTAACATTAATTATTCAGATTGCTTTAGTTAGTGTTATGAACAAAATGTTTGTGCTCTCCCCCAATTTATATGTTAACATCCTAACCACGAATTAGATGGGATTAAAGGTGAAAACTTTTGGGGATAATTAGTTTTAGATAAGTGGAGCCCACATGATGCCAATAGTTCCCTTAAGAGAAGAGACACCAGAGCTTCTCTTCATACGAGGATAGAGAGAGAAATGCATTTCTTAATGTACTCAAGAATCAAGAATTTACATGGTGATCCAATAGCATACATTCAAATGGTAATTAAATAAATCTTCAGGCATTCTAGATTGGACATGTGAGGGTGGTAGATATTTGGAGAGATGAGCATGAGAAGGAAGACAATCTACTACCATATCAAATTTTGCAAAAAGTAACTGCTTATTATAACCTTACTTTAGATTGAATATTCTTTATTTGAAGATCCCTTGTTATAAGACTGTACAGTTACCTTTTCCTAATAAAATATACATATTTTATTAGTCTGTGAACAGAAAAATAATTTTTAATAAATATGTATCTGTCCCTCCCAACTTCAGACTGTGGCTGTAGCATTTTGAGGCACATTGCTTGCTAAAATGGCATATGCATCACACCCCTGCTTCTCTGCTTTGCAATCGATTAATTACATGGTGAATTTTCCTATTCATGTCAGTCTTTAGGGTAATCACTACAGTTATTTTTAATATTTCATATACTATATATCATTTACTCTTTTAATGCCCTACCTACCTATCCCCCCAAATCTAAGCTCATTCAAATCATAATAAATAAAATTGTAATTTTCATTTTTAAAATTATTCTAAATCCACTTGGCACTTTTAATGGAGGGAGGGAGCAGAGAACAAAGGCATTAATTAGGGAAGGAAGGAAGGAAGGAAGGAAGGAAGGAGGGAAGGAAGGAGGGAAGGAAGGAAGGAAGGAAGGAAGGAAGGAAGGAAGGAAGGAAGGAAGGAAGGAAAGTTCCTAGTGCTAGACAGAATATCGAAAGGCGATAAAGGATGGGTATTACTGACATGGATGTGTTGGAACAAGATTGGTTCCTCAAACCAAAGAAGCCATCATACCAATTTACTCACCAAACTGATAATAATTTTGAGTTTAATGAAGAAAAAGTATCTGAAAAATCATGCCATGCAAATATGTTTTTTATTTCAACTTCTGTTCATAAGCACATTTCTGTGTGAAATTATTTCCCCACTGAGTGATTTTCCACATTTGCACATATACTTCCCCCCACCCTGCCTTGGAACCAGTGTGTATTTTTCTTTTATAAACTTTGACGGAAAAATTGTGGACCTTTTTACCCATTAGATAATAAAAACAACTTCCTCTATTTCTCTCTATTACTCAGGGAAATCTCAGTTGTGTTCTTTTCTTATTTCCTCAAGTTATATATGACCCTAATATCTGCTCATTAATTCAGACACGCTGAACATTTATTTTATTTACAATATTTGCTCCTTGGTATTCTCCAGAGATGCACAGCTCAATTTTATGACTGACTTGGGAGTAAGTAGTTATGCAGTCATGCTCCAGCCTGCTTCGGTCTCACACATTCATAATGTTGAACACTCAGTCTACAACCCACAGCCACACATCACGGTCACAATTCCAATCATCCAATGTCCTATTGTAGGATTTCATGCCGTGCTGTTGAGAGAGGCTATTCCTGGTTAGCCCCTGCATTTCCCCTGCTTTTAATGTCTGGGCCTATTTGGCTGCTGACCTAGTATAAATGGGGATGGAGGGTATGTCTTTGGTCTCTTGTAGCTGCAGAGGGCTCAGAGCAGACATAAAACAGGCCTGCAGCCCTACAACATCTGAACAGTGTTTCCTGTCTCTAGTTCTCATTTTTACACTTGGCATGAGCTGCAGTGACCTTTACCCTGTTCTTAAAAGGGATGCCTTTTATGGAGGTTAAGAGTGACTTGGCCCCCAAGTTTACAAAGTCCTAGGCTCCCACTGAACTCCAACTGTGCCATATGTGCATGGTGTTGTGAATGCTGATTTAGTGGTGTGGGCAACAGTCCACCAGAACTGAGCACACTGAGATCACCACAATTATGTGACTTGAAGACATTTGTGTGCCCCACTGATCATTACCAGCGTTAGGAAACTTGGGCTTTGGGCCGCATTTATCTGCCGAATCAGCAGCATTTTGACCACATGAATTAATGATAGCACAGAAAGTACTTTCTACAGCTACTTGTAACCACTCTTATTAATGTCAAACATGGGACTTGTCCTGAAAACAGTGTCTCAAGCACTTGCCTCTGGATAGAGCCATGCACCTTGTTCACTGTTTCCTGTTCTACACATAGATTTGACTCCACATGTACTGCCATGCATGTGGGATCATTTGATCTAAAAGTTAATAAATAAATTAAATGTAGGTTCCTATTACTTAGGAATTCCATCCATAAGAGATGGTGAGAAATACAAACATGTCTCTTTGCTTGCCATTACTGTGATAGTTTGGGTATTCCTGAAAACTTTTACAGGACAAAATCCCTCCAAAGTAAATGCCATGTTTACTAAGTAAAGAAGTCTCACTTTTGCAAAGCTGTAATGTAAAGTTTCACTGTGAAAAATCTTTATTGCGCTTATAAGGGTATTTGTTTACTATAAATTTCTTTGATTCTACTTTTAATATGAGTTAATGGAACATATATAATACTTTATTTGTTCACCTTACAAGTTTATCTTGCTTTTTTGGTTATTTTGAAGATACTATTTTAATTATGCCATCTCAGAAAAGAACAGAGATCTTGTTATTTATTATGAAAACTGTAAATTTATTAGCGATCATTTAAATCTCTTCTGTTTATCTTATCCATTGATATTTTTGGCTCATTTAAATAGTAGAGTGACCCAATCATGAACTCTGCAGGAGATGGAGTTGAAGAGGCAGCTTTATTGATTCCTAATATACAGTGCCAAAAAACAAATAAGATCCCAACACCCAAAAGTCACTGGGGTCAGAAAATGAAGAACTGACAAGTAATTTTTATTCCTGAATATAAATTTCTGAAATTAAAACAAATAAAAACACACTATTTCTTGTCTGGGTAATATTTTATCTTGAAAAGCTTTCTGAAATAATATTTATCTTTTCTTACTTGCCCAGAATAAGTTTTCAATAGCCATAATTAAATGAAGTTCCCAACTGTGTGTGTATACACACACACACACACACACACACAGAAAGAACATAAATCCTGGTTTTTATTTTACCATCTAATTTAATAGATCAATTTTGCTCTTATTTATTTATTTTAAAATATGCCCTTATTTATTTTAGAGGGAAAGGAGTGAGGGGGAAACAGAGAGAGAGACAGCCACGCGGGAAACATTGACCAGTTGCTTCCACACACCTCCGCCAAGAACTGCACTGCATGCACCTAGGCATGTGCCTTGGCTGGGGTCCAACCAGTGAACTTTCCGTGTACAGGACGGCGCTAACCCAAGTGAGCACACTGGCCAGGGCAGTTTTTGTTCTCTTTTAAAAAATATGTGTTCTGTCCATTAAGAAAATATGTGGTGTGTGTGTGTGTGTGAAAGAGAGAGAGAGAACCCTATGAGGTGTAATTACCTAAAAAGGGGACTTAATTCCTACTTCAATTTGTCACATTGTCTTAGTACAATAGGAGAGATTTTATAGCATAATACAAAAGAATAAAAAATGTTCTCACTGCATTTGATTTGCTTAAAATCTACTGGTGGACAAATCCAAAATTAAAAATGACAAAATCCATATGTAGCAATATTTTTGAAGCTTATACTAATTGCATAAATGCAGACCAGCATTAAAGAGATTCTGTGAATTCAAAATTGAATTATCCTGTATTATTGGAAAAAAACTAACTCTCCCTTCAACTATCAACTTCACCATTTGAAGTTTCAACATATAGATTCTGTAGGCACTTTGCTTCCTGCAGAAAACTCAGAGAAGCTGGACAACAATTCAGTCGATATGCTCAATAAACTGTTAGCTCACCTAATTGAGGGGAGGGCAAAAATAACTTAGAGCATTTCATTTCATTGACAACAAGCCTTGGGAGCATTGCCTGCTCGCCCCTTTGAAAGTACAACACCTATACTCTCACCCCTGGATCACCTTGTCAGAGGTTGTATAAATAGACTTCTGTCCAGAGCCTTAACCCCAACTGAACTTTGAGAATAATTGAGAAAACATGTGTTGCATTCTGAATTATTTTGGAAAACAGTGATGTATGAATTCATGATTTTGTAAGTAGTAGCCTAGCATTGCTTCCCATAATGTGGCATACCTCTTTCAAGTTGTATAATTTTACATTTTCCTTATAAGCATATCTTATCAGAGAAGCAGTGACAGAGGAAGGGCTTCCCAAGACACCCTGTTCCACTAAGATTATGGTTGATTAGTGAGTAGATTTTATATATCTATCACAGCTGATTATAGGATTCAGCTCTCTGTGTTATTGAATGTCCTTAGCTAAGGTGCTAGGACCTCACTTACTAACTGCCATAAGGCATGAAAAAGGTAACCATCGCAGTTTTTCCCACAGATATAAAATGATGGGGCATAGCAAAACTTACTTATACGGCAGTAATAACACTGTTGTAAATCCCCAGTGTTTATTCTATTCTGGCTTCATTTGATCATTAAATATGTACCTCTAATGTATTTAATGCATTGTTATGTATGCACCTCCCACGAGTTGGTACCATTTTACATCATTGTCCTCAAATCTAAAGAATGGTACAGTTTTCAGAATAAGCTCCAAAGTGGTTTGGTGGAGAGGTTTGGGGCTTGTTTTCTTTCTTTCTTATTCCTCAATACTTGCGAGTCCTTTGGCAAATAAGCCCTCCTTGGGCAATCAAATGTCACTGCAAAGTTAGAGGATATTATTTGTACTCTGATTTACACTTTTATCTTCTAATATTTCCTGTTATTCCACATTTAACAAATGGGCCTTTTCAATTAGTGATAGAGAAGCATTTTGGGACAGCCCACTGAATATAACCAAGGATCAAGGGCTGCTTTGCTTTTGTGTAATTTTGATCTAAACTCAACACAAATTAGTCTTTGATGATAATGTTGATGATGATGATGATATTAATAATAATAGTAATAACAAAGCTCAATAAAATCTTTGGATTTAGGAGGTTGTGAAAGACACAACCTGTCCTACTGAAATATTGTGATGTCCACAAACTGAGGAGGTATCCTACATTATTTGACCTCACATTGCAGAATACTTTGAGACACACTTTTCATTGCCTTTGACATTTGATTTCAGTGGAAGCCATATAATATTCTCCAAAGCTGCAAAACTTAAGTGGTAATTGTTTTCTCCTCAGCCACCAAGTCTGCTGAAATAATCTTATTTTTCCTTATGAATCCAGTGGTATTTTATAACTGACATGCCTGAGCACTCTGAAAGGGAAGAATAATAGTAATAGCAGTGACAGAAAATTCTAAGTTAAAGTCTGAAGTTAATTTAGATAGTACTCAAATAACTACATGGGGATTGTTTTAATAGTTTTCTGTACTTCAGCTGGCCTGCCATCACAGAATTCTCAAAATGTAAATTAATTCCATTTCACCAATATTTTTGTTTTTCTATCTGTGATAAGAAATAGAAGATTCTCATAATAGAAGTAATCTTGTTTTTTGTAGATTATTAATATTTCCTACAACTTTTCTGATATTATACTATGTTAGTACAGTTTTCGTGATATTATTATATTTAAAATCTTTTTTTCTTGAAATATTAATGTTTATTGCATGTAAATGACTAATTATTTTGTATCTACAATCTGGTAAGTGATTTATTTTGTATATTGTAAACATTAAAAAATTTTAAATAAATACATAAATAAATAAAAGAAATGGAAGTTCTCCATAAACAGAACATGGGGCCTGTTTGCAAGGCAGAGTTCAGTTTTTGTACAAGATCAATTTTGTGCTTATTGTAGTCTTTAAGAACCCATAGGACCTCATTAAGTAATGATCTTGACAAAACTAATATGCATAATATCTCCATTGACCACTGACAGTGCAGACATAGATGGCATCTTTAGTTTTTAAAAGTAATAAACTGAAAAAACAAAATAGATCCAGAGACATAGAAACATGCAACAGACTGATGAATCTTAGAGGCAATCAGGGAGGGTGTGGGGAGGGAGCAGTAAAAGCTTAACCAACAAACTTATCCTATATAATAAAAGCATAACAGGCTAAGTGTCCAGTTGTCCAGTCATCCGTTCAACCAATCAAAGCGTAATATACTAATGATATGCTAAGGCTGCTCAACCGCTCACTATGACGTGCACTAACCACCAAGGGGCAGACAATCGACCAGTCGACCAGTTGCTATGATGTGCACTGACCACCAGGGGGCAGACACTCCTACTGGTAGGTTGCTGCTGGGATCCGGCTGATTGGGACTGAGTGAGATGGGCCCAACACACCCTGAAGCCCTCCAGCAGTTCCTCCCTGGCTGGCCAACCCCCCACATCCTTCCCCAGCCCTGATAGTGCACCAGTGGGGTCCCTCAGCCTGGCCTGTGCCTTCTTGCAATCTGGGACCCCTCAGGGGATGTCAGAGAGCCAGTTTTGGCCCGATCCCACAGGCCAAGCTGAGGGACCCTATTGGTGCATGAATTCATGCACCAGGCCTCTTGTATGCATATATGCATAACTCATGAGCACATAATAGTGCTGTGAAGGTCGGGAAGAAGGCAGGAGAGGGGAGGAGTTAATCAATGGGTGGAAGAAAAGACATCTGTAATGCTTTCAACAACAAAGATGATAAAAAAAAATTAAAGCAGTAAACATTAGTGCTTATCCTAATATATAAAAAGCCAGCAGCCATCACGACCGAAACAACTGGACAGACAACAGAACAGCAGGCTGTGTGGGGGGCAGTTGGGGGTGACCAGGCTGGTGAGAGGGGGCAGTTGGGGATGACCAGGCTGGAGAGAGGGGGCAGTTGGAGGTGACCAGGTTGGCAGGAGGAGCAGTTAGGGGGAATCAGGCAGGCAGGCAGGTGATCAGTTAGGAACCAGCAGTCCTGGATTATGAGAGGGATGTCCGACAGCTGATGGGATCAGGCCTAAACCAACAGTTGGACATCCCCCAAAGGTTCCTAGATTGGAGAGGGTGCAGGCTGGGCTGAGGGGACCCCAGTCTATATAATAAAAGCCTAAGCGACCATTATGGCAGAATGACCAGAATGACCAGTCACTATGATGCACACTTACCACTAGGGGACAGGCGCTCAATGCAGAAGCTACCTTTGGTGGTCAGTGTGCTCCCACAGGGGGAGTGCTGCTCAGCCAGAAGCTGGGCTCACAGCTGGTGAGTGCAGGGGCAGTAGCGGGAGCCTCTCCTGCCTCTACAGCAGTGCTAAGGAGCAGCGAGCGAGAGGTAAAGAGCAGCGATCAAGCAGGCAATAAGGAGTTAGGGATACCAGACTGTGAGAGGGATCAGGCCTAAGCTGACAGGTGGACATCTCCCGAGGGGTCTCAGACTGTGAGAGGGCACAGGCCAGACTGAGGAACACCCCTCGCAGTGCAGAATTGGGTACACTGGGCCTCTAGTATAATAAGGTATTAAACACAGAGTTTTAATACATGAACTCTTTGCTTCTTTGGCTTGTAGACAATCCAGACCATCTGATTCATGTAAACAAAGAATTAACATAATAATAAATACCAATGGTAATATGTATGTTAAGAATTCTCATAAATAATAAATGCCATTGTGAGCAGAGACTTAATTGTTCACCTCTATAATTGATATAGTTTATTTCTTAAAAAGTATCTGGTATTAACAATGTATATTGAAAAGATTATTTGTGTACTGTGTGCTAATAAACTAAAAATTGATAGAAGTACTTTTGAGAGCAATTTGTATTAAGTCTAATATTTGAAATTATAGTCTGACTGATAACTCAAGATTCACCTTTAGAAATTTATTCAGAGGAAATGAATTTGATTTGCTATAAAATGATCTATAATTACAAAAATATAGAAACAAGAAAGTAATCAATAATAGAAGAATAGTTGATTGAATTTTATAGTACCCATATGATGCAGTATTATTCAGCACTGAAAATTCATGTTTTCAAAAGTATAAAGATGTGAAAGTGTTCCTACTTAAGTTAAAAATTAGAATATAAAACTTCCCACAGAGTCTGATACAAAGTTTATAAAATATATCTATATCAATTCCATCTATGAGAGCTTAGGTGACATTGTCATTTAACATATAAATTAAGTTGTTTGAGTCCCTTAAACACAAAGTCTAATTCTCTTGAAAACTTTTGGCCTGCCAGCAATTGAAGTCTCAATATTCTTCAGTTTCTACACTTACTGTATTATTATAAACTAATAAAAAATATGCTTCTATTTTTAAATAATATTTCATTTTAATAACTTTAGAGATATTAATTTATATTTCTGTATTGGTAACTTGTATTTTCTCTTTTTTTCTTAATTATAGTTGCTTGATGTTTATTAAGTCTATAAATCTTTTCAATAAACCAACTTTCATCTATTTTCTATTTCATTGATTTGTGCTCCTATGCCACTACTTTCTACTTACTGTTTTTTGTTATTTACTTATCATTTTTAGAATTTCTTAATTATGAATGAAATTAATGATGGTAAGCCTTTTCTTCTTTTTAAATATAAACAATTATAGTATAAATTTCCCACTATGCACTGCTTTAATTGCCATCTACATATACTCTGCTTTCATTACCACTCAATGTGACATGGTTTCTACCTTCCGTTGTATAATTTTCTTTGAACCATTGGTAATTTAAAAGTCTTTTATTTAATTTCCAAATATTTGTGTATTTTATAAATATAATTCTGGCCCTAACTGGCTTGGCTCAGTGGATAGAGCGTCGGCCTGCAGACTGAAAGGTCCCAGGTTCAATTCCGGTCAAGGGCATGTACCTTAGTTGCAGGCACATCCCCAGTAGGGGGTGTGTAGAAGGCAGGTGATTGATGTTTCTCTCCCATCGATGTTTCTAACTCTCTTTCCCTCTCCCTTCCTCTCTGTAAAAAATCAATAAAATATATAAGAACATATATATATAATTTTGTTTTTAAATTATAATTTAATTTAGTTATAGTAAGGAATATTTGGAATATTTTAATCATTGGAAATTTATCAAGACATTTATGGTCTGTCTTATAACTGTTGAAATGAATGGGTTTAAATCTATTATCTTGTTATTTGTTTTATATTTTTAATGGGCAATTAGAAAGAATATGTCTTTCTACTAGTGACAGGTATGATGTTCTGTAATATTAATTAAGTCAAGTTTATTGATGGTGTTTGTGGTGTGTATGGAAATAGACTGTCCATTTCCATTTTCAAGGAAGAACTTGCTGGAATGCAATCAATAAGGATGCTTAGATGTCAGTTCCTTCAGGTTCCTACTCAACTGCAAGAGCCACTACATCAGACATCACATCTTTTCTGGTAGTAACTAAGAGACAAGTGGGGGTTAGGCACTGCTCTCACATGTGGTAAGTAAGAGACATGTGGGGATTGGGGCACTACTGGTTCAGCCTGATGTTGGCACCTCAAACAGGAAATACTTTCTCCAGAGAGATGCTCGCTGGGTTAGACAGATGTGTCAGACCTGCATCACAGTTTTACTTTCGATCTTAATTCTGTTTCCTCTTTCTTTCCCAGATTTTAATCTTGAATACTATCTTGCCACAAACTCTCACTCAGGGTTTGTTTTAGGAGGTCCACTCTGAGAATGTTGTTTACATATTTTCTACATTTTCCAACCTGTTTCAGTAACTATTGATAGGGGACAATTAAAAATCTTCAGCTATGGTTGCAGATTTCTCTATTGCCCACTTTTATTCTGTCAGCATTTCTTCATAAAACTTTTAAATTCCCTTATTAAGTCATACATATTTAGGATTATTATGTCTTCCTGATTAATTACCCCTTTAATCATTATTCCCTTTCTCTCCTGTAATATTCTTTAGCATGGAGTCTAATTTACCTGATATTAACATAGACACAATAACTTTCTTGTGTATAGTTTATATGATAGATCTTTTTTCATAACGTTAATTTCTACTTGTTCTGTTCTTTATGCTTACCCTCTTTCTGTTAGAAACAATAGAGTTAGTTCTGGATTTGTTTTTTATGCACTCAATATATTCTTCTTTTTGTGACTGGAGTGTTGGCTTCTCTATTGCTCTTTTTCTGAATTTCCTTTGAACAATGGAATTATTTTTAGCATACCATTTTTTTAACTCTATCATGTTATTACTTATAATTTAAATTTATTTTATTAATGATTAGTTTAGGGATTATGATATGCATCAATAACTTTTCATTAAAAATAAAAATCAACTCTTAGGTTGGGGATCTCAAAATGGAATGCAGATGGAGACAAAATATTGTTACTGTATTGGAAATATATGACATACTTCCACTGAAGAGGTTGGAGGGGATGCTGACCTAATTAATTTTGAAAATGAGAAGAAATTGTAAGAGTAAAAACAAAAGAAACTATATATAAACACTTTACTTTAATTGGTAAAGTTGTTTCTCACTGGAGTATAGGTTAAAAATGCAAAACCACTGCACATTATACTAGGATTGATTAAATAACTAAATGGCAAGTAAGAGCCAGGTTCTTACCACTCAGGAGAGAAAGGTAACAAATAAATAAGGAAAAGGCTAGAATGAGCCATACATTACTAGATGGTTCAGAGTCAAAGAAGTCAAAATGAGCCCATGTTTAGCTTAATATAGATGCAGATGGTTGATAGAGAAAAAATACATGCATGTACATTTATGTGTTAGTATACACACATATATTTCCAGCTGTGTCTGCTGAGAGGTCCTAGAACAATCATACCTTGGTAGCAATGAAGACACCCAGTGCCCAGACATTGGTTACTAATAACAGTCCCTGATAAAGGGAATTATTCCTCCTTGGAGAAATAATCGATAATAGGATTAAGGCAGGAAATACACAGGATATGTCTGAACCATCTTATGATGCCAGCAAGTTAAGAAGTTCTAAAATAAAAAAGAGACTAGATGAATATGTGAATGGGTCATAGAAGCCAAGTAAAAGAGCTCCCAATGGATAAAGCTGGAAAAAAATGATACTAAATAAATAATGTAGCATTGGGTTGAACCCAAAAAACAAAATAGATATCCATGAGCTCATACTGATATAAATAAATTATGTAGTAAATAAATGAAGTGAAAAGGCATATTTCCCGAGGCAAAGACACCCCTCCAGAAAGTAGAATTGAACTCACCACCCTTTCAGTATAAGCAGTACACAGTGAATTCTTTCTAAAGGGCACAGCATGAAAAGACAACTTTACAATAGAGAATCCTGGCAAACATTACTTCAGTCAGGTGAATGACAGATTCATCAGTGATAAGTCATGTTAGTAGCAAATCCCTTGAATATGATTTGGTGAGGTGAGAAAATCATAAATGTATCATTATTTCTTCCATCTATAAAGTGTCTATTTTTTTTCCTTAATTAGTATTCTTTTTATGCTGGCTTTTTAACAGTTAATCAATGATGGATCTAAGTGTGGTTTTCTTTAAATGGTATTTATCCTGCTTGAGACTTGCTTTGATTCTTTGATCTAGGACATGTTTTGTGACTTTTTCTTATATTTTAATAATTGTCAGATATTATTTTTTCTATTTATTTCTATTCTTATTCCAATATTTCAATTTTACATATGTTAAATCTTTGATATTGTCCCGTAGGCTTCATTTTCTCTCTGTTCCTTAAACTGGAATATTTATATTAATCTGTCTATAAATCAGTAGATTCTTCTTCAATTTTAATATGTTGTGAAATACATCTAGTGATTTTTCAACTGCAATTTCTTTCATTTTAGTATTTGATTTTGATTCATTATGATATTTTCTAATTTTCTACTGAGACCTCTGTTCACACATTAAGACCAAAAATTACATTTGTTGACCATATATATGTTTACATTTTTTAACATATTTATATTAGATTCTGTGAAGTTTTTGTTTTCTAGATCCAATGTCTGAACTGTCAAGGTTAGTGTCAATCAATATTACTTTTTCCTGAACATGAGCCTCCTTTCTGATTGTGCACTGGCTATTGTGAATGATGCATTATAAATATTCTAGACTCTGTAATCATCTCTCTGAAGAATGTTTATTTTTCTAATAGCAAAATTCTGGCTGATTGGCTTGAAAGAGCAGAAGCTTGTTTTTATGCTTTGTGAAAGTCAATATGTAAAAATCCCAGTATTCCCCAAACCCTTCTTATTTAGCATGTTTCATTCTTCAGAGGATCTCTTCAGCTCTGGATTTTAGACTCTGTTAAAGTAGATTTAGAAAAGGCTTTACTTATTTTTAAGATGCACCTTTGTGTGTCTCTGTCTAATGCCTGAGGTCTTAATGAGGTGTTAATGATGTCTCTCCACTCTGGCTGGGCCAGACCCCAACATCTGTCAGTTCTGCTTAGCCCCTAGAAATCCCATTTGCAACCCAGCAGAAACTGTGTTCTGTTAAGCCAACATTTCACATGTGCAGCACAACTCTCAGCCAAGGACACATAAAGGAGCCGAGTACTGCCTCCTGAGCAATTCCCTTCTCCAGCCCTATCAGTTGTCCCAAACTCTGATCTCAGCCTAGCAGGATGTATGCACCATTCCTGGATTGTGGGTTCCCTACACTGCAAATAGGAAAATCAGCCAGGGAACTTGCTTTGCGAGTCTCATTTAGTCATAGATCAGAGAATTGTGTTCCTGTTGTCAGCACAGTGAAATTGCTCAACATTTACTTTAAGTGTCTAAAGAAAGCATTTATCTCATACATGTTGCCAGTTTCATGATTGTTTGCTGTAAAACACTTGGTCCAGGAGCAATGACGCCATAATATCCAGGATTTGAAATCCTCTTATTAAACTCTTAATCTCAATTGTACCTTATCCCCCAATGGTAATTCTCTCCCTCCTCTGTGCTGATCCAATGAATGAAATTCAGACACTTTTACTTGGATTTTCCAAAAATAAGATATTTGCATTTTGATAGAAGTTACTGAATATCTGAGTATGGGGAAAGAGAGAGGATTTTCCATCACATTAATGCTAATGAATGCAAGTTACTTATTAGGCATTCCTGTAATTGAGCACATTTTGGTCACTCTATTCCTGCAAAATTCTGCCTGGTCATCTTTCTCTGTAGTCTTCAGTGTCCTCACATATGGCCTATCTCTTCCCCTATCTTCATTTCCTCTCCTTTCTCTACTCTCTCACTCCCAAATGTCTCACTCTTTTCCATTTTTTATGCATAGAAGCTTAGCTATCAGTTTTATTTTTTCCATTTATTTTTACAGTTCTGCTTCAGGGTCTCATTTTCCACATCAAAGGAGCTTAATATCTTAAACAACATTTCATCCATAAGAAGAAATTTGGTGCTGGTTGATAAAATTATTGTACTGATAAATGAATATTTGAAGATATTTAAAATATGAATATTGGCATTTATTATACAAGTATCAATTTAAGTAATTCATTCATTTTTATTAAAGTCTTTTTATATTTCAGGTGCTGATGTTAAAAAGACGAATAATGCATAATCTATCTGTGAGATCCTCCCTCCCCCCAACTGGTGAGCAGAGTTATGATGTTACCGGCGTCATGAACCACCAATCAGCGCACGCTGAGTGCCCTGGGCCCAACCCCTTCCTGTTCCTTCCCTTAAAAGGACTCTCCACCCACGCACGTGTTACTGTCTTTCCCTTCCTTCTGCAGGGGGCAGTCCAGTTGGGTCCCTCCTTCTTCTCCTCCCTCCCCTTCCTGGTTTCTCTACCTCCTCCACAAGGAATCTCGCTCGTTACTGCAGAATAAACCTCCCCTTTAATGTATCTTGGTTTCCGACTCCCATTTACTGCGCCTCGAACCTTACATCTGGTACCTCGAAACCCAGGTGGGTGTGTGCACCCTGTTTGACCTTTCATGGTCTGGGGTGTCCCCACTTCCTCTCAGCCTTCTTCCCTTGGCTCGGCAACATCAGTGGTAAGTCCCAACCTGTGCTAATTCCTGGCGGTTTTTCCGGCGTCTCTGTCCATAAACCGTGGCACGCGTCAGAGATTGCCTTTCTGAGCATAGCCCTCCGGGCCTCTCCAGGAGAGGTTCCAAACCTGGGGAGGCAGCAAAGACGTTCCTGCCCCACTTGGTTCCCCAGCCTTTTGGCCTCCGTCCAGACCCCAGGAAGTAGATGCTCTACTGTCCCTTGGGTTCCCCATCATAGCATTGGCTCAGGGATTGGTTCGCTGGTCCTTGACCTTTCGCTACCCGACCCCAGGAATTGGAATAGGTGCTCACCAAAGACACCTCTAGGGTGTCTCCTCGCCAATCTGGCTACTTTTGTAATGTGGCGTGGCCTCAGTGGGTTCAAATGACCCTGAAAGTGGGACTAACATGACCTCAGTAATTTCTGCTGGAAATCCAGGAAGTGGTGTGAGGTTCCATATGGCCAGGCTTTTTTTCTATCTGCTCTCCTATTTCTCCCTCTGCTCCTTCTGTTCCACAGCCCAGGTTCTCCTAACTCACGAGAAACCCCCTCAAACTGGTCCTCAGCCAGTCTCTGACCCCTCTGTCTCTGACTCTTTGGACCCAGCCGCTCTCTTATTTCCTCCCCTCCCACTCCCACCACCCGCTTTCTGCTCCCTCTCTTCCTCCTCCTTCTTCAACCGCTGCTGCCGCTTTCCCGGCCATCCCTTCCCTGTGGTTGCCGCTACGGGAACCACCATCACTGCCTCAGGCCTCAAGCCAACCAGAGTCTGCCACACAGCGTAGAGCCACCCATCTGCTATCCCGCCAGCTGCTCCAAACAGCTAAGTGAGATTTCTGTTTTGGGTTGCTCTTCCCTTGTGTATTGTGGGCAGCCAGCCGCCATGTGGCCACGTGGTCTGCGGTTCCCATGGGGGGGCTGCCATCTTGAAATGACTAGTCCCACCCCTCTCTGGCCACATGGTCTGCCATGGGGACCGCCATTTTGAACCACAAAGTCCCGCCCCCACAGGCCTGGCCTGGTGTGGCCACCCGCCACCATGCTCTTCCTCCTCTGGCCCATGGCCTGCCTCCTGCTCCACCACTCCCCCTCCCCTAATGCCTTCTCAGACTCAGGTCTGAGATCCAGTGAACACGGCATTTAAGGTTTTAATGCCCATGAGGAGCAGGCAGAGTAAGCCCACCTTCAACAAAAGGTGAATCTGCTAATTCAAGCCTTGGTAGCAGCCTTGAGGCCGATGGCAGCCATGCATGGTCCAAAGGAAACTGTGTGTGTTGGGAGTGCAATAAGAGGATGAGCGCCACCTGGAGGATGCTTCAAGTGCGGGAATAAAGGCCACTGGGCAAAGCAGTGCCCCCAGCCCTGGGCTCCAACCAAGCCCTGCCTGGCATGCAGTCAAAACGGCCACTGGAAAAGTGACTGCCATCTCAGTGTAGAGGGCCTGCCCTTCCAGGTCATGACCTGCTGCTGGCCATGCTGGAACTGGCTGAAGACTGGAGATGCCAGGACTCGATGACTCCCATCACCCTTGCCAAGCCCAGGGTAATGCTCAAGGTAGCAGGTAACCAAGTCTCCTTTCTGGTCAACACGGGGCTACCTTCTCTGTCCTGCCCTCCTTTTTCTGGCCACTCTTCCCTTCCATGATCTCTGTCATGGGTATTGATGGCAAATCACCTTTTAATGCTCTGAAAACTGCTCTGGCCTCAGCGCCTTCTCACTCCGCCCTCTCCCCCACTCCACCCACCCTAGAGAACAACTTTCTTGCTGGCACAGGCTTATCAGAAACTTAGATCTTTATCTGTAGGGGAAAAAAGTGGCAGTTTTGAATTCAAGCAGCTAGAGGCCTGTTCCCTCCTCCCCCTGCCTTTTCTAAATATTTTAAATAGCATACAATATTGAACCATTAATTGCTAGACATGTTTAGAAAGAAAGAAAGAAGTTCTAAAGTTAACTGTTGACAAGAATTGTAGCAAGACTCACTGTACCAGGCCACTAAAGAAATACCAGTAGGCCCCCTCTCCTCACCCTCCCTCATTCGCCAGGCTTTTTTTCTAAGCTCCAGGATACCCTTCTGGCATCTCTCTTTCTCTCTTCCTCTTTCTCTCGGACATCTCTAAGCCTTTTCAACTATTTACTGATGAAAGACAAGGAATAGCTATGGGGGTCCTCACCCAGGACCTAGGGTCAGCTTTCCCCCCTGTAGCCTACCTGTCCAGACAGCTTGATCCCACAGTTTGGGGATGGCAGCCCTGCAGCCGCTGTTCTCATCAGGGAGGCCCAGAAGATTTGCCTCCTGGAATGTGAGATCCTCCCTCCCCCCAACTGGTGGGCGGAGTTATGACTTTACCGGTGTCATGAACCACCAATCAGCACGCGCCGAGTGCCCTGGGCCCAACCTCTTCCTGTTCCTTCCCTTAAAAGGACTCTCCACCCACGCACGTGTTATTGTCTCTCCCTTCCTTCTGCAGGGGGGCAGTCCCGTTGGGTCCCTCCTTCTTCTCCTCCCTCCCCTTCCTGGTTTCTCTACCTCCTCTGCAAGGAATCTCGCTCGTTACTGCAGAATAAACCTCCCCTTTAATGAACCTTGGTTTCTGACTCCCATTTCCTGCGCCTCAAACCTTACACTATCCTCTCCACAAAACTCCCCATTCAAATGTGGAAGTCAAATTAATAGAAAACAACTTATCAAGTTCTATAACTAATATACACAACATGGTTTGCCATGGGAATAGAGAGAAAGCATAGTGACTCAGATAATATAAGAAAAGTTGTACTTGATTTTGTAAAGTGCAAAATGATCTCAGCTCAAATGCCTAATTCTTTCTGAAGTTTTTCTTGACCCTCAGACTATCTAGCTCTACTACTTATCATTCCCTCCTTGTATTTTTCCTTGCAGCTTTAATCGCTTCAATATATATACCTCTACCAGTAGACAGTGAGCTCTGGGGTGTTGGCTCTGTGCTCTCAGCATTTTCAGTGTCTACAGCATAGTAAGTGCTCAATGATTATTCTCTGAGTGAATAAATAGATAAATGGGAAAGTTTGCAATGTGTGTCTTTTGATGCTAAACATGTAGATAGTTGGCTGTTTATTTTTAGGAAATAATTAATATTTTTAAAATACAGTATTTTATTACATTTTTATGTGTTTATGATTGCTACTCCCAAGAATCAAATATATATTTTTTGCTGTTCTTAATATTTGTATAAATAAGATTATGGTCTTAATTTTTATACATTCTTTTTTAAAGAGAAATACATGCTTTGGTTTTCAGTTTTTTTGTGTGTGAATGATTTGAGGAAAATGTTTTATACTTTGTCCTGTTATTTTTTCTTTCTTAATAAAGACTATGTTGATCCTGCTTAGAGGAGAGCACTCATTGATATATTCAAAGGATATATTATGTTCTTTCTTGATTGACTTAATAGTTGTGATTGCAGCAGCATGAGAAAAAAATGTATTTTTAGGTGTGTTAGAAAGAAGTGTCAAAGCACCTCAGGCTGTACAGACAGGCCAAGATAACACTCTTGTCTAATGTTAAAGATAATCTGTTCTTGCCTTCTCCCCACTCTGATTAGAGCCCACACACCCCTACTTCAGTGCTGATCCACTCATACTTAGATGAGTAAATAAAAGGACAGGAAAGCTTTTACTTATGAAATTATGATAGTGAGGGTGCACTGTCTGCTCCTGTAACAAATGAATACTTAATTGTTTAGAATCTGTTTAGGGAACTGGCTATTTGGAAAGATTTATAATGATATGGAATTGTCAGCAGGAGGAAACACCAGGCTAATTAGTTCCCCAACTTCTAGGCAGGACTGGATTCAAGCCTATCCCAACATATGGGGAGCCTTAGGAAAGGACTTTTCAGGTCATTTCCATACCTAATCCAGTGCCTTGAAATGTTGTGTTGTCAAAAGCATGTTCAATTGGAAGATCTGACTTTTATTTTTAAAGTAATTATTTATTCCATAATATTATGCTTACAAAACTTATCTGTATTTGTTTTTCATCTGAAAGACAACATTGCTGGAATTCAAGCTATTTAAAAAAAATCCCTTGGAGTAGGGGGTGGGAGGGAGCTTGGAAGAATGGCATCACTTTCAATGCTTGTGAAAAACAAGTCTGGAAGTTTTAAGCTACAAATAATAAAGGCTTTTAATATCAGGGTATCATAATAATTCATTGATTTTATTTTCACAATTCTTCTCAGTGGTAATATTTAAAGGATATTTTTATTTAAAAAACTGTGGATTTTAAGATTGAAAAGTAATGATGAAGTGAAATTATATTCTTGTTCTTACTTTGAGGAGATTCATTAAACATCTAAGCATCTAGAAGGAGGAGAAATTTGCAACTTTTAGAAGAAAGAAAATAGCAAATACAAATATTTATTGGTATCTAACTCATGGAGGAATAAAAGGAAATATTTTCTTTATGGAAAGAAAATGTACCCTTTAATTAGTAAGGTAATATTTAGTACACTGATGACCTTGGGTTTGGAGAATTCAGGACGGCAACTACTAGTACCTTTTCTCTGTTCTCTGGAGCTGTATTTATTGTTCACAGAAGAATGTGGGATGCTTGCTACTACCTTCCCTGTCTTTCTGAGTTAAACATCTCTGATAGTGGGACTTTGGAAGCTGCATTTGCCACAAACATCTTAGGTGTTTGTGAACATCTCAGGGAGTACCATTCAGACCTCTCAGGTAGCACTATTGCAAACACTTCAGGGAGTGCCATTGCAGTTGGTCCAGGGACCACATTTGGAAAATACTGTATCTGGAAAGTATTAGTAAGAAATAGATGTTGATATTTTACAGCTATAACAGAAAATATAAAATACAGTGAATGCATTCAAGGAATCCCATCACCCTGAAGTCCTTTGGTCTTCCATGATATCTCATTCCTGACATTTCTACTATGTTTCTTGACACTTATATTTCAGTTATATCTATCAAGCTTCCACTTATGTTCACTTTTCTCCTCTTCTAAACATGGAAGATTATAAAAGGAGGCCCCTTCAGAAGAAGGTGTATGTATTAAGGAGTTATCTTTGTGGCATGCCGCAAAAAAGACTACACATTATTCCCTATCCCCAGTATCAAGCCCCATTGGAGGACCCTTCCACTCCAAGTCTGGGCTTGACTCTGTGAGTTGCTGGACCCAGTGGAGAAGTAGTATTTGTGACAGAAGCAGGGATTTGAAAAGTAGGTATGTCCGTACTGCTATTGACGTCTATGACATCATATGGAATGCCTGAGATCGCCCACTGTAGAATGAGAGACATGTGGCTCTGTAACCCGTTACCCCATACTAATAGCTTTCACATGCTACACATGTGAATGAAGCCATCTTGAGTCACTCAGATACTAGGAGATTCATGAGCAAAATTGCTCTGTATGCTTAGGGTGAACTTGCAATACAATTAGTATTAGATGTATTCATTTATTTACTTAAATAATTAAGATGCTAAAATAATGAAAGTTGCATGAGATAAGTTATTGAGGTATTTTTAAAAAGCAGAAAAGTTTGCTTCTTTTGGCTTTTGGTTGTGAGGTATTTGTGAGCCTGCTGTGATTGTATTTATAATTGAATAATTTATATATTTAAATTAAATAATTGATCATTCTATTGCTAAATTCCCAAACCTCCAACTAGGGAATATGAAGGCTTGTGAAACAAATGATATGTATGACAAGAATGCCTACTTATGCATATTTTCTTAAGTACCTAGTAAGTGTATGCATATTCTATGTGAGATGAGCAATTCTCATAATAGAGATGAACTTATGTATAGTTAATAAAGGTTCTTAAATGTGTTTAAAGGTATAATTACTAAAATAATTAAAGATAGAGTATTTTCTATATTGTATAAATATCATTATGGATACAAATATCTTTCAAAACTCCTAAAGTTGACTTTACAGTTATACTATATCATGGTCAACAGCAATATTTACTAGTAAAACAATGCACCCTCTATGTCTAAATTATTGTGCTGCTGTAAATGAGCCATTTTGGACACTTAGCTTGCTGAAGCAGTTGTCAATGTAAGTATCTAAGATGCCTAAGCTGCAAACATTAGGGAATTATTAGGTGCTGGAGAAAATCAGTTAACTAGATGAGAATGTGCTTTTGCATAAATGTTTATACATGTTAATGTGTGCATCAATATATCAGACATTATTCATAATATATATTTAGAAACAGTTATGTTGTTTACATTTTATTATTTATGCAGCAGCAGGAGAAAAGTATTTTAGGTGTGTTAGAAAGAAGTAACAAAGCACTTCTGGCTGAGCATACTTGAGTTTACATCTCTATTTTAGTGTGTAGATCTCATACATAAAGCCATAAATATGTGAGATTGCCTCTCTTCAGTACTTACTAAAAATCTTACCAGCTTATAAACATTTCTAACATTGACCAGAGCTTCTCTGACTCCCAAGACAGATGTCAAATCCATATTGTTTTATGTAACACTCCTACCCTAAGTCCCATGGAAATAGTATGTCAGTAAGGAGAGCAATATATGTAAGGAAGCAAATTATAGAACAACTATTACTTCTACAGACCCAAGAAAAGAATCACAATAACTTTTCTTTTTAAAATAAATCAACTCCCTCTCTGGCTCCACAAAATTTTAATTCGCAGGGGACATGTGGACACCTGTTTATTTACAAAGACTTCAGTCATGGAGACATAGATTAAGAGAGTTGAGACAAGAATAAAATAAAATGGATGGCCTCCTTTCAACTCCAACTGTGGCTTTCATCTTTGTCAGAAAATAAGCACAACATTTGGCAAGATTGGAAGCTTCAACTCCAGACAGGTCCAAGTTGGCATAGAATCACCTTGATAGGCTCCCAGACCAGCAAGAACTCTGAGCTCTGAAAGGCTCCTTTTGCTAAACTGAAGTTTGCCAATACACAAGGAATGAGATACTCCTGAGGAGAAGAAATAGCTTCAAGTTCAAGGAGAGGAGGCATCAGGCTCAGTCAGCTCATCCAGGTAGAGAAGATACCAGCGTAAGCTTTACAACAACCTGTCCAAGAGAAATACAGAGTGTCTACAAATTAGGATATGCCTGCAAATTTGGAAAGATAAATTATTTATTCTGCTTTCTTTCCCATGTAGGGCCATATCATTTTCATTTTCTTTGGAGGCAGTTAGATCCAATAGTTAGAGTTGGAGAGATGAATACTTATATTGTGTCTCAATTTTAGCCATTCTCGGTCTGAAGGCTATTTTCAATGTTAAGTTTTATAATTAGAAAGGATCCAAGTTTCTTCTGCCTCAATTAAATATCTCAAAGAAAGATGAGTTGCCATGTTGGCAAGCTCAGACACTCTCAGGCTGAGTCACACACACAGCATGAACTTTGAAGTCATGGTATTTTTGTCTCGATTTAGGTTCACAATTTGCAGAGAGGGCTATATCTTTCCCCACGTCACACAAAGTTTGTTGGCAAAACCTGATGAGATGCTGTAGCATAAGTGTGTTTATTTTAGGAATACTTTTGGCTCATGTCACTGTAGAGTCAACCACACTGTCAAGCAGCATCAGAAGGTTACTTAAAGAGTGTCTTAGTAAATTAAATATTGATGAAAAAGAGTCCTTAATCTCTTCTGCCTCTGGACATGCATTTGCTTAAATTCAGCTTTATTTGCTTCCTCTATCTTATTTTCTTCATTAGATAGCAGAAACAGAGAAGTTTCTTAGCCTGCCAGAAGCAGATATCTATGACACATGATATAACTAATTCCCTTTTTCATTCGATGCTTGTGAAATTTTTTAATATCTTTAATCAGTCTGTGTTGATGGAACATTTCCCAGGTTTTGTTCCTGTATCAATGCAGCATAAACTCTGTTTTGCTAAGTGGAAAATGCTGTGTATTCTGCGGGGAAAATCTTATGTGCTTTCCAAGCTGGCATTTTCCTCTTCAGAATTCAATTGTCAGAGAACTTTAGGAGGCATCTGTTCTAAGCTGTTCATTTTACAAACAAGGGAATTAAACCTTCAATATACAGACAAACACCCTATACTCACACAGTCAATCAGTAAAATCAAATCAGAAATCAGGGCTACTGGCTCCTGGGCGTTTTTTCTCTCTGATAATATGTTTTCTAGAAGCTCCCAGGGCTTTCTTTTTTATTCCCTTTCTATTCCCCACATCAAAAAAATAGACGCTCATCCTAGTTATCATGCCCTGACCATACATGAAACTGTCTGCTAAAGATGGCAAAAAGTGTTAAAGAATGATAAATACCTATCTCCAAGACCATCACTTTTCAGAAAGTGAATTGGACACTCAATGTTTAGCTTTTATGTTTTTATACTTTCAATTTTTCATTTGACATGTTTATTCCAAAAGAAGAAAAGTAAAGAAAAAGAAAGCATAAATATTTAATGTTGTCTTTTAAGGTAGTTTTCATCTGAAATTATTATTTTTCATTTTTCTGAAAAAATTATTTTAAAAAAATAGATTTATTTTAAAACTGAGGAATAAACCAAAAAGCCATTGAAAATACACAATAGAATGTATATTTTGTCATAAGTTTCCATTCTGTGACAATATAGCTCTCCCAAAGGACAGGAAATTCAGTGAAATTATAAAATAGTCTAATCATTATGCTATTGTCTCCATTTTTTGTTTTTCTATGGAGAAGAAAGCTTCAAGTCCAATGTTTCCTAAGCTATTGATTTTCTGACTTTTTTAGTCTTCACACCATAAGATCATTAGATAGTAAAAGCCTCTCTACTTTGAATGTTAGAGCTCCCCCATCCCAATTTGATAGTACAAATGAAGTGTTGGGTCCAGGGAGCATCCTTTCCAGCTTACACATATGAATCAGAACAGATTTTCAAAGGACTCTTTATTTTTGTCAAAGATGGGCAGAGATGGTACTTATACCATGGGGCAGATGGAATAAAGCCAACCATAGGATCTGATCCAGACGTGGATATTTTATGGATTTTTAAATCACAGTAATAATTTGTATATAAAGTATTTCAGGGTGTGGATAAGTTTCTTTTGTACCCTGAAACCACATTATGTGTTATGTCAAAACCATGGATTTGAGAAATAATAAGCCTGAGTGTCAACCCATGATTTTGGTATTTATTAGAAATGAGGTTTTCAGAAAAGTCCCTTTATCTCACTAATACTAAATTTCTTTCAGCAACAAAGTGGCATAATAATCAGTTAGTCATCAGTGTGGTTGTGAGGAACCATGTAACACATGCCAAGTGTTTATCCTAACACCTGTTTCATAAAATACAGCTAAAGAAATCAGGTGGCTGCTACTCTGCTTATAAGAAAAGCCACTGGTGTGGATTGCAAAGTACTGTGCTGATCACAGTTCTTGTGGTTCAACTCTACAATTTAAACCATAGGTCTTAATCTCTCTTTATGTGCATATGTTTGGGGGATCTAGTTTTAATATGCCTTCTTTCACCTTTTCTGCCATGTGCTTCAGTTTGCAAAGCTGAACCTCAGTCCACCTGGAAGATAGCTTGCCTTTCAATCTTGCCCTCATATCAGTCATTTGCATGGATTATAGTTAGGAAGTGTCAGAAGGGTTAGCCACTGTGTTTGCTTTTAAAACCAACTTTGTAATATCTTCATTGGACCAACTTAGCAGTCAAGGCGAGATGTCACTCTCATGCCCACAAATGGTAGACTCAGAGGTGAGCAGTAAACGGTGCTCAAGGAGAAAGCACTGACACATGTAATAGAAAAAATCAGGTTCACTGAAAGCACTGTGCTAGCCAATGCTAGCCGATCCATGGGTGGGGGAAATGTTCTTTTTCTGGGCTGTTCAATATCAACGCTTTGACTAGTAAGCACTTGGTTAGAACACACAATAGTTACATACTGGAACTTAGCCTAAATTAGCATCTAAAGACTAAATTCTAAATTTTGTTTCATTTTAATTTATTGATATTTATATTTAGATAGCCATATGTGGCTAGCATCTACTGTACTAAACATTGTAGTTCTAGACTATATATTTTATAATAACAATATTGTTTTTAAAAGCTTTAAATGAATTTTGTTATTTTATGTGTATTGCTTATTGTTGCATAGATAAGAATTAAAACAGCCAGGCCAGAGTTGGTTGACCTATGAACAACTTGATTCCTGGTCAGGGCACATGCCCAGGTTTTGGGCTCAGTCCCCAGTAGGGGGTGTGCAGAAGGCAGCCAATCAATTATTCTCTCTTATCATTGATATTTCTATATATATCTCTCTCTCCCTTCCTCTCTGAAATCATTAAAAATATTTTTTAAAAGAATTAAAATAAATTTCATTATAAGATCTATCCTATATAATAAAAGGCTAATATGCAAAAACTACCAAACAGTGGAACAACCAGTCACTATGAAGCACACTAACCACCAGAGGGCAGACATTCAACACAGGAGCTGCTCCCTGGTGGTCAGTGCGCTCCCAAAAGGGGAGCACCTCTTAGCCAGAAGCCAGGCTCATGGCTGGTGAGTGTAGTGGCGGAGGCAGGAGCCTCTGTGGCAGCTCTAAGGATGTCCCACTGACAGCTTCGGCCCACCTGCAGTCCTAAGCTGTCAGTTGGACATCCCCCAAGGGATCCCAGACTGTGAGAGGGCACAGGCCAGGCTGAGGGACCCTTTCCCAGAGTACACGAATTCCGTGCACCGGGACTCTAGTAATAAAATAACAAAATAAGATCTATCTAAAATAAAAAAATATTTTGTTTTTATAATTCATCTTTTTTTCTGAACTTTTGCCTGAAAATAAAGTTGTCTATTTTATCTTGTTTTTTTTCTCCTCTGTTTTTTTTATTGTTGTTGTTGTTGTGAACACTACTTTCAATGGTAATAAAGGAAGTAAGAACCTCAAATACAAGCATTTCAAGTAGAATCTGTAAGAAAAAAACTACATAATAATTAGGGCCATATGAATTATGTACTCCATAAGCCAAATTAAATGGCAAAATTGTCTAAGTGTTAAGGGTCAGAACTAATAAACTGAACATAATATCCTGTGTTCTATCCCTAAGAAAATTAAATTTTAATGATCCTGAGAGCTCACTGTTCAGGAATGCCACTCTAACTAATCATGTAAATGACATTTAAACTCCAGAATTGAGTGAAAAGTTAATCATCCTCTGCTATTGTTACTAAGTCCTACGTGTACTAGTTGCTTCAGACAATCTCTTTGGAATATCAGAGTATTGACAGGTTAGACCAATATGCAAGAAGAAGTCTTGCAATGTGCAAAATCAGTCATTGCTGAATGCCTTCATAAGTCACATCCTGCAGAACTTTATGCTAAAAAAGTATTTTAGACACTTCAGAATTTATAATATCATTTTCTAGTTGTATACAGTAAATTTTAGGTAAAACCCTTCCCATCAGGAAAATTATGTCAAAGACTTAAGATACTGGTTCAGAGACACACATAAGAAACTCAGTTTCCCTGGGAATATGTGAGACAGAATCTGAAAGAGAGAAGGAGAGAGAAAGAGGGGTGGGAGGAGGGAATTGGGTTATCTCTGGTACTGATCTCCCAGAAGCAGAGTTCCCAGACTTTCCCAGCTCACACAATGCTGTGGGTCTGCCTTCTCTCTATACTTCAGCACATTGGAGAGCTTTGGATTTTTCAGGTTGAGGCTGTGAAGAAGTAAAACTTTTTTTCTGTGGTTGGTTATTGCTGTTTTTCAATGAATCTTTTGACTAACTTGGATAATGTTTTTTGTTTGTTTTTCTGGTGTTATGGGGTTTGAGAGAAAGAAGGCAGATATGAGATGGGATGTTGTCACTGAGCTTTACAAGAATTAATTGAAAAAAGCAATTGGTCAATAGAAAAAACAAAGAAAAGGTGTTTATAGCAAGAATACATAAAAAAGAGACTGAGATGGCAACAAATCCAATAAAATAATTCTATAAATGATGACAGTTATGTGAATTTAGATAATTAGACCTAACAAATTGTAAAATTTCATAAAGTTGTGAATTAAAAATAAGTAAGGGTGAAAATGAGGAAAAAATTTGAAAATCTAATTTATGTTATAGGTACAGCTTTTGCCTTGAAATTGGTGACTATTTCAGAGTTGGGTGTTAATAAGAAAAATGATTTTTAAAATAAAAAATAAAAAGCACTATACACATGTACAGAATTGTTGATAGATGATTGACAGCAATGAATTTGGAAAAAGATAACTCTGTGGGGCGAGGTGAGGGCAGAGCTCTGCGGGAGGCGCTCAGTGATAACTGTCCCATGGGCAGCAGCATGCAGGGAGATGTGCTGGGCATGAAGTCCTGGCATTAGCTGCAATTTTAATTCCTGTTATCTGACCAAAAAAAAAAAAACCTTGAGAAATAAGAACTAGACAACAAAATCACAAATGGAGTGTCTTAAATAATTAGGACATCTATAATATGTACACATAGATAGATAGATAGAGACTATATGAATGAAATAAGAACATCATATGCTCTTTGACTAAATGTATATATCATTTAAGTAATTCTGTATTGTTCCAAAACAACATTTACATTTTATATTTTAAAAAATTAAGTGAATTATGTTATGGAGAATATTTTTTTTAGATAGTTTGACTTTCTCTGAATTTTACCTTCTCTTCAATTGAATTTATAGGAATCATTTACCTTCTGTGTTAAGAACATTATCATGTTTAATCAAAATATATTTTATAGCAATTATTTTACCATATACATTCAAGTGATGAGAAAGAATGTTTTCTAAGTTTCTTAATGTCAAATCAAAAAACAAAAAAAACCAACAACAACAAAAAACACACACCATGTAGAGAAAGGACATTCCCAGTGTATTTTATATGTATTTTTAAAAGTAAAAATATAATCATACTTACAGAAATTTTTACTTGGGATTGAGGGTTAGACTAGGAATGGACAAATAAGACTCACATTTTGATTTAATAGAACAAAAGCACAGTGGTCAGAAGCCTGAGTTCTGTATTGGTCTCAATGCAAACTGCATTGGGTATAAACTCTGACTCTTCCTGGCAGTCACTTGGCAATATTAGGCAGGCTTTGTACCCTCTCTGTGCCACAGATACTGGGTTTTCATTTGAGGATAATAGAAGCACGCAGATCCTAAAATTGGAATGAGCTTTAAATGGCCTTCAGCTCATTTTGTGCACATAGTATCAGCTACATAACTATTTGTATTTTTTACCCCCCTTTTCTTGTTTATTCTTTCTTTTTCTTTTTTTAAAAATACATTTTATTGATTTTTTACAGACAGGAAGGGAGAGAGATAGATAGTTAGAAACATTGATGAGAGAGAAACATCAATCAGCTGCCTCCTGCATGTGCCCCACTGGGGATGTGCCCGCAACCCAGGTACATGCCCTTGACCAGAATCGAACACAGGACCCCTCTGTCCGCAGGCCGACGCTCTATCCACTGAGCAAAACTGGCTTCGGCTATTCTTTCTTTTTCTTAACAAAATATATATCTAGCTAAAAAAATCTAGCTAGGGAAGCATACCAGAATTTAGCTTTTATAGCCCAGAAATCCCCAACTATAACCCTAAAAGCTATACCTAGAAAAATAATCTAAATCAATTAATTAATATGGAAAATTAGGCACACTACCTTTCAGCCAGCACCTTGAGGTCTGAGCCTCCTTAAGTAGCCCAGTGTGTGTGGAACTCTAGAACAGTTGCTATTTTCTTCTCTGTAAAACCATTGACATTTGTAGCATCAAAAGTCACTGCTGTTCAGCAGCCTAAATGTAATGAATGACTGTAGTGATACTTCCTGCAAATAATATACTTCTTTATCCAGGTCCCAAATTTGTCCACTATTTTGTTTAACAGTTTCCTGAAATAAGTTGAATAAAAGAAAAAAATCACTGGAACTAAAATATTCCCTCTAAAATCAGAATTTGACTTAATATAATGATTTTTTTCAAGCAATTCAAAATAAGTAGCATTTCTATTGCAATTTACTTATTTATCTTAAAGTTTTGCAATAGAGCAATGATCAATGGATCACAAATGATGTGAAATTACTTTCATTCTGGCTTTCCAAAGCCATCGTAGAAGAAATACTATATTTTGCTCATGTAGTTTTCTTGTTTTAACTACTTATAAGCATTTATAATTAACTAAGATCTAAACTTATTTAGTTGACAAGACATGGCACACAGTTCTAAATATTGTCATATCATTCTTCTTTCTGAGATGCACTATGTTTAGAACAATTTATTTTTTTAAAGTAATACTTGTGTAATCAAATCATCTGAGTTTTCTTTCAGACCTGAAGCAGCAGCATTGTTTAAAACAGGAATTGGCAAACAGCCTGCTGTAATGGTCAAATTAATGCCTCATCCTAACCTCATCCAGTTTTCAAGGAGTTTATTGTTCATCCTTATTTCCTCTTATTAAGAGTAATATAATTAACAATGCCCATCTGTGAAAGACAGTCTTCAGTTTTACAACTTTGCTCAAGCTATTTACCATTATAATCTGTTAGTAACTCTTTTTAAGAAGATTTCAGAAAACATGTTTTCTGATATTCCTCTTCTTGAAATTGATTTCTTTGGGGTCTTCTTCTTATGTAATATAAAGTATGAATGAAATAATATGAACAAGATAAATCTTTGAGAAAGCGTGGATAATATGAAAGAATGGTGTCATGATTAATGACAGAAAATGTCCTCAAAAAAAGAACTCCAGTGAAAAGACTAGATGAGAGATTTTTTTAAATTGCTAACATGAAAAAAGTACAGGAGGTAGTGGTTGGACACAGGGGCACAAATACTTGTCCAGCACTCACTTTCAGCCTCTCAGCTGTATATTTATCTGCAATGCTTTGATTCCTAGGCAAACTTCAAAACTATTGCATTCAATTATCCTTTCAAGCTTGCTACGTTCATTCCTCCTTTGATCATAGCAGATGAGTTCTTTTCCAGGAATTTGCTCAGCAGAGGGGATCCACTTCCCAAGGACATTGTATCTCTCTGAAATAATCTGCATCCAGTGACTGCTCAACCAGGCATGTAGAGGCTCTGCCTCCTTGCCCTCAAATGGCCTTTTCTAAAGGGCCAAGTTCCAGAGTTCCTGAGGATCAATTGAGGCCTTTTTTACTCATCCCAACCCAATCTTGACTCTGCCTGGTTCTATCAACTGTAGTTCTTGCTATGGTCTGAATGTCTGTGTCATTCCCAGATGCATGTTGAAATCTTAACTCCCAAGGTAATAGTATTAGAAGGTAAGGCCTTTGGGAATTGATTAGTTCATGAGGGCTCCACCCTCATGAATAAGATTAGTTGCCTCATGAAATAAGCCAGAGAAAGCTCTCTTTCTGCCTTCTGCCAGGTGAGAACACAGCAAAAACATGCTGCCTCTGAAAGAGAAAGTGGGCTCTCACCTGACACCAAATCTGTCAGTATCTTCATCTTGGACTTCCCAGCCTCCGGAACTGTGAGAAATAATTTTTTGTTTATAAGCCATCCAGTTAATGATCTTATTGTTATGGCAGCCTGAACAGACTAAGACACTTCCTTTTCTTTATTGGTCTTGAATGCATCTCCCCAATAAACTTCTTAAAGACATATCTATGGTCAAAGTCTATTTCCCAGGAAACCACCTTGGGACACAGTTCTAGATTTTTATTTTCCTAGCTTTGATTTCAGCAGAAAAAAAATACCTTCCCTTTCATATTACTTCAAATAAAACCCAGGAAATGATGCTCATTATCCTGACTTGGGCCACATGCCCACTGTGATGCTGATCATTCCGGACAGCAGGAAACAGACAGTTAAAACCAACCAAACCTTGTGTTCTCCTCTAGAGCTGCTGGGGTTGAAAGATAATTGGACAATTCCCCCACAAAGGCATAAACGGAGAGTAAAGAAGGATGGTTCCCCAGAGGGAAAATGAGGTCAGTTACCAGAAGATGAAATGGATGGTGCAGAAGAAGGAAATAACAAGTATATATCTAATAATTCCGACTTAAATCTTTTGTTATTTTACTCTTATATTATTTTGAGATAAAAGTAAAGATAATGATAGTTAACATTTATTTTCTTAAGCTCTAGTAACTGTGCCATATTACACAAACACATGGACTTCTTTTTTCTTTACTTTAATTTTATTCACACATTTTATATTAGCAATGATTTTATGAGCCAGGGACTAAAATTCCCAATTTACGGACAAGTAAATTGAGGTTCAATGTGGTTATATAAATTGCCAGGATTACATAATTAGTATTTATTATTTGTTACTCTTTTATGGTCTCCATCATAGTTCCACAACTAAACTAAGTCTCTTCATAAATATACATGAGTTTTTGTGGTAGATTGTATTACTTTTTGCTGAATATTCAAGTTCCCTTCGCTGAATACTTCTTCCAGGGGAAGCATTATATAGCTGCTTCCTTCTGAAGTCAGAAGTGTATAAGAAATCTGGCCAATGAAATTTAAGTGTCACTTCCAGGAATGAGCTTTGTGATCTAAATATATTTGCCACCATATGAACAGTGTCCCAAACGGAGATGTTCCAACAGACTGTATTCAAAAATGAAGATAAAGTGAAGATATTGGGTATTACCAAGAAGCAAACATTTATTCATAGAGTTTTGAATCAAAAACAGTTACAGTAATAAGCATTGGCATTTTTCTGAACATTGAGACTCCTCTGAATAACTTACTTGTGAACTTCTGACAAGTAGAAATTGGTCAGATATTGGGAAACATGACCAGAAACAGTTAAATGTCACAATTTTTCAAAAGGTAAATTCATATACCTATATGATAATAAATTTTACATTGATAAAAATGTATAACACAAAGAATTAGATGGAACATTATGAACCAGAATAGACTCTCTGAGAATATATGATTCTACCTTTTTATTCACATTGCTGGACTAATTGATTAAAGTTATACAATGTACATAGTGCATTTGAAATTTGCATCAATAATACACAAATGCATGGACTTCCTTTTTTTTCTTTTTTAAATTTTTTTTTTTAGAGGAAGAGAGAGACATTGATGTGAGAGAGAAACATCGATAGGTTGCCTCCTCTACACACCCCTACTGGGGATTGAACCTGCAGCCTGGGTATATGCCTTGACTGGGAATCAATCCGATGACCTTTCAGCTCTTGGGATGATGCTCAACCAGCTGAACCAAACCTGCCAGGGATTCACTTCCATTCTCTCAGTGCAAAGATTTACAATATCTGCTTTCATCCCATAGAATAGATATCACCCCTGTTAGAATGGGTAAATTAAAGCTCAGAACCCTCAAATAATTTTCCCAGTCTTACACAGTGAACTTTTTTATTTGATTTGAAGCTAAAGATAGACAGGATAGAAAAATAAATGCCTGGCTCATATAGTGCACTTAAGCAAATTCAAAGATGACAAAAAAGTTTACCCTCAAATTATTAATTACTCTGAGCCTGGACTTGCTCAGTCTAAGAACACAGTCTCTTTAACAAAGGAAAGTATTATCCCCAATTCCCTTTCAATTTGTCTTCTCTGTGGTGTGCTTTACAGTTTAGAAATAGAAGTGTGTATTCTCTGCATGTATTACCATATTTTTACTTTATAGAAAATATAATTTATTCTCCACCCCCTAAAAACATAGGATATCTTTTTTTTTTAATTTATAAATGCCAGAATTAAATCAGTTGGTCATTCTTATACTAATTAATCAAGGCACATAGAACATTTGTTGTCACCAACAAAAATTGGGATTTCTGGTCATCTCTCAAACTCACTTCCTATTATGTGACAGAAAATGACATATTTTTAAAATAAGCTTCCTTCACAAATTCCCCATATCTGTCAGAATCTGTTATTCTGCTGATATTTCAGAAATGGAAGCTGCCTGTGTGTTTGTCTTCTTCACTTCCCTATGTTCCATCAGATAAAATGTCCTATACCCTGCAAATACTGCTTTCACAATGTCTTAAATTTGATCATTCTTCTCTACGTGTATCACAAAATTCCTACTTATCCTAGTATAAGCAAATTGAGTAAAGCAAACAACCCAGAAAACCCCAACTTCTGTAGTTCAACAAAATAAAATTTTGTTTCTTGGTTATGTCACAGTCTGATGAAGATTGCATGTCTCCTCTGACAAGTTCCCTTTTGGGAGTGTATATGAGAAATGAGGCTCACATTATTTTATACATCTTTTATCTACAGCCCTTCAAAAACTGTTACATTGGTTGGAAAGAGAAAAAGTGAATGACCAAGTAAAACATTTTATATCCAAGGCTAAAATCATGTCTTCCCTTATCTAAAACATAATAGACCACCCAGAAATTTGTCACGAAGTCCAAGAATAATTAATATTTGACCTGACAAATTATATTTGACTTTTTCCAGTTGACACAGAAAGAGAAAATGTGTTTGTTGCTCCTATTACATTACTTCAGCCACTATATCTCTGAAAATATTTACTATCTCCTGAGTTTACTATGTTGCTATTGTAAATTTTATTTTTTAATGTTTCTTATAATTTTGCAGAGATATTTCATAATAATTTATTTTGTCACTCAAACAGTTTTTTAGTATTAGTCATCCAGTATCCATTATAGGGTAAAAGCAATAAAGCATATTATATTGGCTTTAACTATTATATCCAATTAACAATTAAATCTAATACAAAGACAAATGAATTAATTGCCATTATAACTCTAATTATCATGAGATATAATAAGTAGTAGTTGAGAAAAGAGAGCACATTATACAAGAATAGTAGTTGAAAAAAGAGAGCACATATATAAAATTAAAACATTTGGCAAAATAGTAATAATTGATTTAGGAATAAGTGTGTCTATATGTAAGTTGGAATTCAGAGATAGATCTTGAACTTTCTGGTGGCAGCCACAACTTTCCAACCACAAAAAGAGGGGGGTTGGTATCTGGGGCCACTCTGACCAAAGAACTTTTGGATGACAATTCCGTGTGGATTTCTCCCTGTTCTGCCTATTGTGGGCATTTAGAGCAAAGGCATGGTTGAATAATAACCACGCTTTGGAAGCTAGTGTCTCCCTAAAGACAGAGATTCCAGGATACCCTAGAAAGTAATGTACCTTCTTCACCCTGGCATCTTTTTGTTACATTCAAAGGAAAGGGGGAGCCTATTTCTTAGGAGAGGACAATGGGCAGATGTACCAACAAGTATAAAAGCTTCCTATCATCTAATGTGAGCTTTCTTTCGTGTGGTGGGACCTCGAATTGCCCTGTGGGAATGTGTGTAGGAGGAGTGGATGCAACTGCTCAGGTTGCTGCTTGTTGTTGTAATAAATTGTCTCTAACCAGGATATTGTGTTCTTCTGTCAGTATGTGTCCATGAATCTGTAGCAGGCTTACCTATTAGTTTGCAAACAGGGTAAAGTCTCAGGCCCTTAACAGTTCCTAACCCAACAGGAACAAAAGAAGAGACCACGGCCTTGGGGTATCAATGTTAATATATAAACCTAGATCAATACAGTTAACTATGGATGTATTAAAAAACAGCACATTAAAATTAAATTATTGAATCTATACACTAATTTTATAATTTTATACTCTTTTTGTATGTACTTGGTTTTTATTCATAATTCTGTCTTCTCTTAATTAATGATGGGTCTCATTTATTATTTTTTTAATAAATATTTATTGTTCAGATTATTACAGATATTCCTTTTTTTCACCCCCATAGCTCCCCTCCACCCTATTCCCACCCCACCCCATGCCCTTATCCCCTGCCACTGTCCTCATCCATAGGTGGAAGATTTTTGTCCAATCTCTTCCTGCACCCCTCACACCCCCTTTCCCAGAGAATTGTCGATCCACTCCCTTTCTATGCCCCTAATTCTATTATATTCACCAGTTTATTATGTTCATCAGATTTTTTATTCACTTGATTTTTAAATTCACTTGTTGATAGATATGTATTTGTTGTCACTTTGTTGTTCATAATTTTTATCTTTACCTTTTTCTTCTTCCCCTTCTTAAAGAATACCTTTCAGCATTTCATATAATCCTGGTATGGTGGTAATGAAGTCCTTTAGCTTTTTCATGTCTGTGAAGCTCTTTATTTGACCTTCAATTCTAAATGATAGCTTTGCTGGGTAGAGTAATCTTGGTTGTAGGTTCTTGCTGTTCATCACTTTGAATATTTCTTGCCACTCCCTTCTGGCCTGCTGGGAAATCAGCTGACAGTCGTATGGGTGCTCCCTTGTAGGTAACTAACTGTTTTTTTCTTGCTGCTTTAAAGATTCTCTCTTTGTCTTTTGCCCTTGGCATTTTAATTATGATGTGTCTTGGTGTGGTCCTCTTTGGATTCCTCTTGTTTGGGGTTCTCTGCACTTCCTGGACTTGTAAGTCTTTCTTTCACCAGGTAGGAAAAGTTTTCTGTCATTATTTCTTCTAATAAGTTTTCAATATTTTGCTCTCTCTCTTCTTCTGGCACCCACATAATTCGGATGTTGGTATGCTTGAAGTTGTCCCAGAATCTCTTTACACTATCTTCATATTTTTTGATTCTTTTTTCTTTTTGTTTTTCTGGTTGGGTGTTTTTTGTTTCCTCATATTTCAAATCTTTGGTTTGATTCTTTGGGTCCTTTGGTCTATTGTTGAATTTCTACATATTACTCTTTATTTCAGACAGTGTATGCTTAATTTCTGACTGGTCCTTTTCCATTTTTTTTGGCATTCTCTTTAAGGTCCTTAAAGGTCTCACTAAGTTCCTCAGAGGTTTCTAGCAGATTCTTGAGTAACCTTATAACTGTGGTTTTGAACTCTATATCCAGTAGTTTGCTTTCCTCCATTTCTTTCATGTGTAACATGTTTCTTTGTCTCTGCATTTTGGCTGCTTCCCTGTGTTGATAGAGTGGCTTTGTGTGGTAGGTGACCTATAGGGCCCAGTGGTTCAGCCTCCCCAATCACCTGTTGTGGACACTCTTGGTGCATCCCTTTGTGGGCTGAGTGCACAGACTTGTTGTAGTTAAGCCTTGATTGCTGTGGTATACTGGGAGGAATTGATCTCCAGGCCAATTGGCTGTGAGGACCTGCTGTGTCTATAATGGAAAAACTGCTGTGTTGGAGACAACCTTATGGGGCAGGACTCACTTCAGTGGGACTTTGGTGATCACTGAGTCTGCCTCTTGAGTGTGTCACTTATGGATGTGAGGAGTTGAAACCTGGTGTCATTTCACACTGACCACTAGGTACACTGGCTCCTGGGTCTCCAAGGAGGTGCAGGTCAACTACTGTCATAGGCCACCCAGCAGGAGCTACAGCAAGATTTGCAGATTTCTCCTCTTTGCTTGGGGTTTGGAAGTTTTGGAGCTGACCCAGCTGCAGTTTGTTAGGTTAAGCTGCAATAGGGCAGGCTGTCATATGCAAAAGCCACTGTGCACAGTTTGGGTGGGTTTGCAAAATGGGCAGGGTGGGGTCTCAGGGAATCACTAGGGAGTGGCAAACAGCAATAACTGCCAGTCAACCCTCTCTGCATCTCTGCATTTCCGCGTCCCCATGTCCCACAACCTAGCACAGTAAACAATGATTCCTGCACACACCTCTGCAAGAGAGCCACCCTAACTTTCCAACCTGATAGCAGACAGTCCCACTTCTCCCCATGGGAGTCTGGGTCCTCAGAGTCTCGCCAGAAACTGGAGTTCAGAGCAGTCGGGAGCTTGTGTCTCCCTTTGGACTGAAAAAAAACAGCACACCCAGTTGCCAGCCAGATTCACCCGCCTCCGTACTTCTGCTTTTCTACACCTGTGCATGTCCTACCCAGTCTCAATGCTCTTTTCTCTTTCCTTCTAGTTGTAGAACTTCTACTCAGCCAGCTTTCCCGTGGTTCTAGGTGATAGACTTTTTGTCTTTTGTTGTAGTTTTGGTGTGGTTGTGAGAGGCAACATGTACACGTGTATACCTTATGCCGCCATCTTGATTTCTCTCCGGGTCTCATTTATTTAACACAATTTATAAAGTGTTCACTTTAAAGACCCATGCACTGTGTTTTTGAAAATCTGGAAACAAAAGAAACTACTAAGTATTTGTAAGTATGATGTGCATGGCAATATACTCTTTGTTGTATTTAAGAATCATTTGACACTTAAGACTCCCATAGTAGCATTATTATTATTTTCATTTTAAGGAAGAAAAAACATCATCATAGGAATTAAGGAAGTTGCCCATGAATAATGCCTTAATTTGAACCCCAAACTGCTTAGATTTAAAGCATTGTACTTTTTGTTATTTTAATTCTGTCTCATGATCTTAAAATTTAAGAGAAGGTAATGAGATATTTCTACAAATATCTATGATTGTTTAAACTCACAAAAGATTATTTTGGGAAATTCCAAAGTCTCAGAATTTGCATCTCTTCTCACTGCTAACACTCTCCACAAGCATCTCATCAACACATACAGCTTCATTTCTCATCCATCAGCCAATGCCTTCCTAATGTGCACATCAGTCCAGATTTTCTAAACCAGTGGTTCTCAACCTTCCTAATATCTGTGTTTTCCAATGGTCATAGGCGACCCTGCTAGCAGTTCTAGCAGTCGCGACTCACAGGTTGAGAACCGCTGCTATAGAGCCTATGACCATCGGAAAACACAGATATTTACATTACGATTCACTAACAGTAGCAAAATTAAAGTTATGAAATAGCAAATAAAATAATTTTATGGTTGGAGGTCACCACAGCATGTGGAACTATATTAAAGGGTCACGGCATTAGAAAGGTTGAGAACCACTGTTCTAAAACTACCTATTTGATCTGTTTAAAATCCTATGAATAGCCTGTAGGTTAAAAAATCAAAACCCTAAAATGGATCTGTAATATACTAAAAGATCTTGTTCTTACCTTCCTAGTCAGGACTTCTCTAACAATTATAACACCTTGCTTTGCAAAAATCCTGTAGGTTTTTAAACTGTGTTGTTTGCTTTCTAACACAGCTTACTATGCCAGGAGATCAATTCGCTGTTTTATCTCCCCCTACTTTCACTCCCCCAACACACACAAAATACACATACACACATATAAATAAATATACACACACCTTTAGATGGTTAAATCTTCTTTTCAGACCTAATTTCAACATCACATTTTCATAAGATCTCCCCATCCATCTGAAAGTAAACTAGATCCCCTTGTTATGAAGCATATGTTATCAGTGCATCAGTAATTTTTTGTCAGAGTACTAACTAGTTTATAATGGAGTATAATTGCTTCATGATTATCATAATGAAATGGCTCATGGGGGTTGAGACTCTTTTTTTGTTCATTATTGTGTGCCTTATATTTATTGCAAGCTTGATATATGCAATAATTAATGAATGAATTATTAAAATGAGGAGAGAATGATACAAAATGTAAAATTTCAAAAATTTAAAAGTGATTTACTCTCTCCTGACTTGATGGTTATAAAAACTTTTATAGAAAAGGTGACAACTCAAATCCTCTTTAAACAACATTGATAATTTTGAAAGACAGAAGTAAATGAAGTATATTTCATTTTTTCAAATTCTGGTTTAACAAAATCTACAAGTACTGCAATAAAGTAGTGAGAAATACATGTAGGAGTTATTACTAAATACAAACCGTATCTTCCACTCCCTTTGGAGAAATACATACGAAAAAGCTAACCTTAGGAAGAAAAGCATAACTTTTTGCTAACAATTGAGTTAAACATGACTCATTAAGGCGAACGATTCTGCTAGTAATTTAGAGGTAGTTCCTTATTAAATTGATATTCAATTGTTAAACAACCATGAACTAGAAAACATAGAATTTATGAGTTGAAACAGATTCAGAGATTGTCTAGCAATACTCTTTAATTGGATAGACAAAATGAGGTCTATCTTTATGATAAAGAAACAGGTACTAATTTTCAAAATGAATGGGTGATAAAAATAGGGACTAGAATTTAGGCCTCCTCATTACCAGTTAAGTGGCACTGGGGGAAAAAAAGTACTATGAAAGAAAAACAGTTGCTGATGGTCAGTTCTGTGATAATTAGCACTACTTATCAATTAAAAAACTGCTTGCTACACACAATTCATGAATAAATCAGAGTTACAGTAAAGAGACTTGTTGAAAAATTGAAGTAGGAAAAATATCTGGTATAATGAAATGTTATATAGCTTGATTGGGGTAGTGGTTATGTGGGTTTATATATTTACCAAAACTTGTGGAACTGAAGTATTAAAATCTACGCTTTTTAAGATTTAAGAATTATACTTCAATAAAAAGTACCCAAAGGACATATAATGCAATTCAATGATTCTACTTAAAAGAGGCTAAATGGAAAGTGAACTGATAGCCAAATATTATTCAGATAGTTATTATAAAAAGATAGATACATATCTAGATAGAGAATATACATATATGCATATACTCATAACAATTATTTCCATACTTCTAGGTTCGTGGTCGGCAAACTGCGGCTCGCGAGCTACATGCGGCTCTTTGGCCCCTTGAGTGTGGCTCTTCCACAAAACACCATGGCCTGGGCGAGACTATTTTGCAGAAGTGGCATTAGAAGAAGTTTAAGTTTAAAATTTTGGCTCTCAAAAGAAATGTCAATCATTGTACTGTTGATATTTGGCTTTGTTGACTAATGAGTTTGCTGACCACTGTTCTAGATTAACATTGAAACCTGACTATAAGCAATGGCCCATTTTGATAGGTAGGTACATAAAAGGGGTGAGAAATCTAAGATTTATTTTGTATTTCTGTTTAGACCTATTTTTTTTTCTTTGACATTTTCCTCTTATGTGATAAAAGGCCAAACAAGACAGAATGTTCCATTGTACTCATATACCTGATAACATTGTTTATTGGTTATTCAGTTGAAAATGATATCAAGCCCTAGCTGGTTTGGCTTAGTGGATAGAGTGTTGGCCTATGGACTGAAGGGTTCCAGGTTTGATTCTGGTCAAGGGAATGTACCTCAGTTGCAGACTCAATCCCTGGCCCTGGTCAGGGAGTTTGCAGGAGGCAACCAATGGATGTGTGACTCTCACCTCTATGTTTACCTCTTTCTTTGTCTCTCCCCCTCCCATCCACTCTCTTTGAAAATTAATGGAAAAAATAACCTTGGGTGAGGATTAACAACGACAAAAGCAGCAATAAAAATGAAGAAAAGAAATATCAAAATGCTTGTGTAAGTTTCTAGAACACTGCAAATCTCCTAGGTCAAATGTGGTGGTGTGCATATTCCTCTTGTCACTCATCAGTGGTATTCCCCCACCCCCAAGTTTATAAGTGAAATAGAGGAGATATCACAGGAGTGGAGAAAATCGTTTCTTCACCATGTGTGAGAGTGATGAACCCATTCATTTGATTTTATTATATTTGTGCCACCTCTTGCCCTGACCTTCAGATTTATCCCCAGTTACACCAGTTGCTGGGCACACTGGTGCATCAACTCAGCTGGCAAATCTCTACACTCCAGGCCTGGGGTTTTCTGCAACACCTATGAGGTTTTTCCTTTCATAGCTTCCTCTCTCCAGAGGCAAATGAAATTAGGATAAAAATGAGAGACTATTTAATTAGCATCTTTCTAAAAAGAATGCTTTTTTGTGTGTGCTGGATTTTAATTTTTTAATGAATACACTAGTTCGTCTTTCTCCCACTGCCTCTGTTTTACTTCCATGACTATTTTAATAAAATTCATGCTTTTTTACACACCTGATAACCAGAGATAAGTATCTTCTGGCTTTTTTTTAGTTCATTCTGACATTTATGAATGTGTTCTGCCAGTCCAGCGCAGCTCTTTATTTTATTAGGCTCAGTATTAGAGCCGGGATTTCTCAGTTACTAAATCACAGAGGTTCGGTATGTGCATTTAACCACAAGGATGGGTGTGGTGCGCTGAGGCAGAATGATGACAGACACCTCCAACTCAGTACAATGATATGTCACTGTTGCCTGAAAGGAAGGTCATTTCCTTTTCATAAGTGGGAGGAAAGAAAATTTGCCTTTCTTATTTTGTTTAAATGAAATGGTGGGCTTGTCTGTGGGGTTTCCTCCTTGGATATGTAAAACAATTTCCCAAAAATAGCAGTTAGGGAACACATTTATATAAATAAAATAACTATTTGACAGAGTGGTCTGTTCATTTTAGTTCTGTTTTGGTTCACCATTCTATTCATCTAATCAATTATAGTGATTTTACTTATTCAGATCAATAACTGCATTTTAGAGTCATCCATAGACATGTTATCGCTTTCCAAATTGCAGGAAGAAATGTACATTGTTTGCTTCTCCCAGGTAAATGTAATCAATATTTTCTGACTCTAGCTTTAGATTATTGATCTAAAAGTGAAGAAAATTCTGACGTTCAGTAAGGATATTGTTTCTTGACACCACTAAGGTGATTTCTAAACAACGTTTATTTCTCATTTGGGTCTATATACACAGTATCTACTTATTAGGTACACTTAGGAGAAAAGTACCTAAAATGTATAAGCAATCACATGTTTCACAACTAGAGTCTGTACTACTCCTTTGCAGTGACAGCACTGGCCAATAAGTTTGGATTTAAATATGCAATATTTTAATTACAATCCACCCTAATGGTTAACTTGGAAAATAGACTGTATTAACCTACTGCTCAGTGATAATTGATAAATGTATTCCTAGAATTTGAAATTATCCCATTATACACATTTCTATTTTCCTATTTCCATCTGAGCCAATGAAAAGTGAAATGTTAAGTAGGATGAACTAATTATCCAGGAAACATTTAAAAAGATGTTTCTCTTCACTTAGTCAAGTGTCCTACATATAATGTAATAATAGACTAGTGAGGACCTTACTATACTCATGTTGAATGGTTAAGTTTTTGTGTTTTTTAATGTTTCTGGGAAAGATGGGCTTATGAAAGGGTCCAATTGTTTCTTTTCTATAAACCTTCCATGATTCCCATCATGATAAAATATATTTGTCAATTTTTTGCCTTTTCTAGTTAACATTTTATGTTTCTATTGTATTATAATATTTGAAGTTAAAACAGCACTCAATACACATTGGAATAAGAAAACATTTCCCACTGATAAATGTTTGCAATGGTCATTTACTTTTGTTTTTTAAAAAAAGCTTGCTCACAAACATAAAATGTACCACAGACCTCAGGGATATAAGCAGTAAAACAATTAACTTTCTCATTAACGAGTTTCACAAGGCATGTAAATTAAAAAACAACAGTAATAACAAATCCTTATTTTTGAAATGTTGAATCAAACTGTGATGTCTGTCATTTCAAGTTCTAACCTGTCTTGAATTCCCAGAATCTCAGACATGGCTGCAAACTGAAAATAAAAATGGCCGCGATAAAGCAAATTAGATTTCAGATGTCTAAGCAATTAGTACAAAACCTAAAATACAGGAATAATAGCTTATAGTATTTAGAAATTTTTTTCCATCAAATTGTATTACCTTTATTATTATTCTTAAATTTCATATTACAATGAAGTTTAAGAAGAATAGTATAGAAATAAACTGATGTATCTAACCCTTATCTTAAAATGCATCTTAGTATAGCTATCAGATTTAAAAGATGAGTGTGAAGTTGAAAGGAGACAAGTCTGAACAGTTGACTGCTAGTGGATGGGCAGAATGAGGATAAGGGTAGCTGGAAGGAAAAACTGAAGTCCAAGATAAATTTTATTAGCAATTGATGACATGATTGCAGGGAAAATCTAGAGAGAGTAGCTAGGCAGCAAAGAAATGCAAGACAGCACATATGGTTAAAAGATAAAAACCAGGTAAACAGAACTATCTAGAAAAAAAATCGTTATATTATTAAATAATACAACTTGAAATTAAGAGAATAAATAATGTTTAAACTATAATATTTAATCATTATTTTTATGTGACATTGTTTAGAAATAACAATGAATAAATTAGAATTTTTACCCTTAAAAATATCTCATAATCTAGCAGATAACCTTTAAAATTCAGCTAAGTAATTTAGTTCTACTGCTTCTTGTGATGGTTGGTTAATTATTTCCAACAAATTATTAATTCCAATGGGTTAAACCTGAAAATAATGAAGAAAGAAACATCAATTGAGCTATTAGCTGTTAAAGTGTGTATGCATTTTTGGGACTATATATATATACTGAGTGGCCAGATTATTATGATCTCTGAATGCATAATAATGGTCACTCAGTGTATGTGTGTGTGTGTGTGTGTGTGTGTATATATATATATATATATATATATATATATATATATATATTTGAGGCCCAGTGCATGAATTCGTACATGGGTGGGGTCCAGCCAGCCTGGCCAAGGGGAGGGGACATGGGCGGTTGGCTGGCCACCGCCTGCTGGTCAAACTCCTGGTCGATGGGACAATTTGCATATTAGCATTTTATTATATAGGGTATACACTGAGTGGCCATATAATTATGCATTGAGAGATCATAATAATCTGGCCACTCAGTGTATATCTTATATGGCTGAAATATATTTTGAGACCTACAATGGCATGGGAAAATTATAGGCCAAGATCTAAGGCAGGGATGGGGAACCATTTTTTTTTTTGAAATTAATAACAGGCCATACAAAATTATCAATTTAAAAATTAGCCTTCTATATCTGGTCAAACATTTAATTAACTCACCCCTAATGCCTTGGTAGGGCCAGACCAAATGATTTCACAGGCTTATATGGCCCGCAGGCTGGACGTTCCCCATCAGTGATCTAAGGGAACACAGAAAACCAGAGCTGTGAACACAACATTTGGGACTCATTTTTCCTTAAAATGACTTCAAATTCCTGAAAAAAATGTGTGAGAAGTTGGTGAGTTCAGAGTCCACAAAGTAGAGAGTAATAAATAAACCCTCCTACTTTGAGATGGGACTGGAAAGAGATATAGTCTAAAAGTAAACTGAGAAAGAAAGGACCTTGTGGGAATTTATCTCAGCTTCCAGTCATTATTTTAGACCTGGAATTCTTTCCCCCTTCAAAAATGACCAAAAGAAATACTAAATGTCAAACAGTTATAGAAAATGGAGTTATCTTACATAGTCTTTAACTAGCCTAACATCTTCAAGGAGATAAATAAGATTGGAAATTTTAGCAGAAACTTAGAAATTATTAAAATGAAACAAATGGAAATCATAAAACTGAAAAAATTAAAAATGTAATGGATGAACTTAATAGTAGTAGATTAAACAGAACTGGAGAGAAAATTTTAAATAAACAAAGGAAGGAAATGTTTAGGTGATACAAGAGAAATAAAAGGGGAAATACAAAACAGAAGAGACAGAAAATAGTGAAAAAATAGAATAGAAATTTACAATATAAATGGAATCTCAAAAGGAAAATGAAAAGAAATTGGAATATAGTCATATTCAAGAAATAATGGCACAATATTTTTCAAAGCAATGAAAGTCATCAAGCCCCTGATTTAAAAAGTGGAACCTACCCCTACACAAAATAAACCAGAAGAAAGCTACATCCAGGCATAACATACCAAAATTGCTGGGAACAACTGTTCTGTTTGCTATGAAAAAGAAATATTTTTATGTATCTAATAGCATACACTCAGATTATCTGAGCAAGGATTTACAAACTAGTATCAGAAATAAATTCACAGTTATAGTCAGGGATTTTAACATACCTTTCTCATTTACTAATAGTACAAAATGGTTAGAAAAAAGCTATATTATTGCTTGCTCATATGACCAGCACCCATGCCAACAAATATTTAGTGAAGGGACCAGCCTAGGTAAATGCTTGTTAGCGGCCAGCTGCCAGCTGCCAGCGATTGATAAAAACTTGGACACAAATAATTAAGTGTGTGCGTTTCATTTTTATTTCATCATTCCATCAATATCTGTCATTTATCTCTTTGTCTACACATAACTATTCCTTCTATTTTTACTGATTTCTTTTATCAAAATACATTACCCCCTCTAAAATATCCTTGTCTACAAACCTTTCTTGTTCTTCAAATTTGTCATTTTCAAAAATTTGTTGTCAGAGACTACTACTATCACTTCACCATCAAGTTGTTAACCCTTTGTTTTCTGGCATATGTCCTTTCCACTTTACCAGAAGCCTTCCTTCAGAAATTTAGATAAATCTAAATACACTAAGTCTTTTCCTTCAGTTGACTCCTGGTGAACATACCCACATATTTCACACGATCATTCCAATTATAGAATTTACCAGTCTCCTAGAGATTTGTTGGCTGTTCTAAAATTAAATAATACCATTTATCTTGCAATCCTCTTCATGTTCCTTCTCTTACTCATACAAATTCTTACTTTTCTCCATCTATGTATAATACTAATTTCCAAAACTCTTTTCACAGTCATTTTCTTTTTCTCTGTACTTCTCTCTTTGAATTATTGGCTAACTTCATAATTTCAGCTACTATCTCCAAATAAGTGACTTTCAGGCCTTTCTTAAGAAACAACTGAATTTCTAATTGTATGTTTTTTCATCCTAAAATCAGTAAGTATAAACGTAAATAATTTATTGCCATTTTTCACATAATCCTCATGGATATTATATTTCTCTTCATAAACATATTTTTTTAGTCACTCTAAAATTTCCTGAGTTGGTTTTGTGATTTTTCTCTCCATTGTTGTCAATCATATGAAATTCATTTTAGATATATAAAATACATATAGATATATAATACATATAAGTGTACATATATAAAAGTATGTAAGTATATATGTATATACACACACATATTTTCTGCATGCAATTCTCCTCAACTTCCTTTTCACGGTTCTAGTAAAATAATCATTACCACTTGAGGTTGCAATGAATACTTTTGAGATATTTTTACTCACTCACTACCAGGCACATGGTAGGGATACCCTTCCCTGTGTCCTGAAGTTAGACGATGTTGTGCGACTTCCTTTGGCCAATGAAGTGTGAAGAGAAGTGTTTTGCACAAATTCTGGATTGAAGCTTTACAAACCAGCGCATGTTTCACTGTGCCCCCGCCCCTCCGCTTTTCCCGCCCACAGTGATAATGGGCAGCATTCTGAATAAAGTATTTATTATCCTGCATCCATGAGGGACAGCAATGAGCAGAGCCTGCTGACACATGGTAAGTTATATGAATGAAAAATAAACTTTTAGAGACTCCAACATCTAGGAGACTTTTTTTTTTTTTTTGGCAAATAGACTTTTTGATCAAAATAACTTCTCATCAAAACTTGCCCGTTTAATGTAAATTTTTCCTTATTATAAAAAAATGCATGGGAGAAAAAATGACAGCAGAATAGGCAGACATGTAGTACACCTCATCCCAGGGACAGACTGGAAATACAATTAAATCTGAGAACATCCAACTGGAATTAACAAATTAAGCACAGCTGAGGAGACAGCCTACAAAAAGGAAGAGCAGAAAACACTGGGAGACTGGTAGGAACAATGGGGACCTGGTTTTGAGAGGCCCTGTGGACTGTGGGCCTAGCAGGGGTCCTCAAACTACGGCCTGTGGGCCACATGCGGCCCGCCGAGGACATTTATCCAGCCCGCCGGGTGCCGCTGCCTGTCCTGCTTAGCAGCCCACTCGTCCCGGGCCCGCAGTGGGCATAGAAATTTGTTCATGGTTTTTTTTTTTAAACTATAGTCCGGCCCTCCAACGGTTTGAAGGACAGTGAGTGAACTGGCCCCCTGTTTAAAAAGTTTGAGGACCCCTGGCAGAGGAGGAAGCTGCTCCACCAGAAAAAAAATAGAAGCCTGGCCCAGGCTAAGCACCAAAGCTATGTCCCTTGGCGACAGGCTTAACATTCAACTGTGAAAAGGAGAAGCCATAGGGATACTGGCTGCCATGATGCCTAGAGAGGAAAGCAACGCAGTGCTGGGGGAGAGAAAGCTGCTGTTTTCTTGTTGTTTTTGGCTTGTTTTGTCTTTGTTTCTATTCTCTAACCCCAGAACACAGGACTTTTCAATTGCAAACACTCATCCTAGGTTTTAGCGCAGAGAGGCATGTACAGACTCAAGGTGCCTGAGGAAAGGCTGGGGAGGGAAGCAGGGCAGGAAGACGTGACCACAAGTCCTGCATCAGAATGTTCTTAAGCTATCCAACCTAAGTGGCCATTTCCCCCCATAGAAGCCAGCCCCTACCAGTAGCTTCAGTGTAGGTGATATAGCCTGCCACATCCTACATTTTGAATTTTACAGAGGAAACAAAGGCAGAGGCCTGAATAGGGGCTCTCAGTGACTGCATTGGAAGATGGGACATCCACCCACTATTCTGGGTACCAGGTTGATAAAAACCCCAGTTGCTAGCCAGCCCCAGTGGTCTCAATACAAGGATCCCTGAACAACCACGGGCAGGGTAATATTTTGGGTCACTCCCAGAGGAGTAGCTCTGCTTCAGGAAAAAATCACCCATCTTATTCTCTGAAAGTGAAACAGCAACAACCCCACCTAAAACCTGGCCAGAAACAGATGCTTGAGTGATTAAGGTTGACAGCTGACAGATAGGCAAAGAGGGCAGATTGGCCCCACCTGCTTGCAGCCAAGGCCTGCAGAGAGTGATATAGACAGAGGGCTTGGAGCATCAAGCAGGGTGCTAAAAGCCAAAAGACAGTGCCTGAGAGTGGCTAGCTCCTAATTACCTAACAGGAAGCCCAGAATTAGCAAACAGAACAGAAGAGTGGGGTACTAAACCAGCTCCCATGAGGCGTTAAAACTCAGCTGAAGTGAATGACACTTGACTTTTTTATTTTTTACCAGAGGACCAGTTCACGAAATTCGTGTACGGGTAGGGTCCCTAGGCCTGGCTTGTGATCAGGGCTGATCAGGGCCTTCCAGCTGCTGGCTAGGGCCACCCTTCATTCCATGCCACCCCCTGGTGGTCAAGACATGTCATAGCAAGCGATCGAACTCCCAGTTTTCAGTCAAACTCCTAAGGGGGACACTTTGCATATTAGCCTTTTATATATATATATATATATATATATATATTCTTTAATTTTATTTTTCTAATTATTACTTTTTATTTTTTATTATTTTGCACCTCTTTCTTCCTCTAGTCTCCATTTTTATTACTCCCATTTTTTTATTTTTCCTTTCCCCATTTAGTATTTCTCTTTACATTCTTGTTTCCCCTTTTTAAAAATTTATCTGCTTTATTAACATGCTGTTATTTTAGTCTCTGTTGGTTTATTCATATGTCTAATTGCCTCTTCCCTGCTCTTACTCCATTTCTCCTTCTCTTATGTTTTTCTTCGCTACTCAACTCAACTTTTTTTTTTTTTTCCTATCTCGCTCTCCTCTTTCTCTTTCCTTATACTAATTTTTTAACTTGTTTCACTTCCTAAATTTAGGCCCATCTGATCTCTCCTCTGCTCACCTTTCCAAACATTTTTTTCTACTTTTTATCTTTTCTTCTTGTCTTCCATTGTTTTTCTTCCTCCTGTACTTTAAATCATGGTCTTTCCTCTATTTATCTAATTTCTTAACCTTTTTTCTTTATTTAAGCTCTGGATCTACAGATTCTGCACCACCCAATGTTTCTGAGTATTTTTTTTTTGTGCCTTGGTTTATTTGTTTGTTTTGCTGTGTTTTCTCCCCATATGCTTTCTTTCTTTTTCTTTCTTTCTATCTTTCTTTCTTTCTTTTTCTGTTTTTTTTTTTTTCTTTCTCACTATCATTCTTACTCTCTTCTCTCTTTCTTAATTCTCTTTTCTCTAGTGGTCACTTTTATTGGGGTCATAGGTGTCTTGTGTACATTTGTGTTCTGTTCTTCCTGTATCATGTTTTGTCATGTTGTATTTTGTGCTGTTCAGTCAGCACCTCCACAACAGTTGGCATGATATGGTAGGGAGAGAGACACATAATCAGACACCCTGAGGGGAGACTCCATCCATGAACAGGACAATAACATTCAAGACCAAACTACATCAGGAGAACCCAAATATATCAAGTAGGGGGCCTCCCTACAACACCTGGCCCAAGAAACCTGGGAGACTGCACCACTGAGTCCCACAAAACATCTACAAAAGACCAATTCAAAAAATCTGATGGCCCTAACCAGTTTGGTCCCAGGTTTGATTCCAGTCAAGGGCATGTACCTTGGTTGTGGGCACATCCCCAGTGGGGGTGTGCAGGAGGAAGCTGATTGACATTTCTCTCTCATTGATGTTTCTAGCTCTCTATCCCTCTCCCTTCCTCTCTGTAAAAAATCAATATAATATATTAAAATACATATATATATATATAATATGTATGGTATAGCAATCTGAGATAATACATAGAAACAATTAAAAAGAAATAGCAAAAATGGGAAGAAAAAAAACCTGCAAATGAAAGAAAAGGGGGAATCACAGACAGAGAATTAAATGAAATGAAGGTAAGAAATTTCTCAGAGAAAGTATTCTGAGTAATGGTTATAAGGATATTCAAATGTCTGGATGGAACTCACCAGCATGTGTAAAAATGAAGAGGAAATGAAAAATGATATAGCTGCATAAAGAACACAATGGAAGGTTTCAGCAGTATACTAGAAGAAGCTGAGGACTGCATCAGTGAGTTAGAACATAAGGTAGGAAAAAACACTCAAGCAGAGCATGAACTGCAAAAAAACCTTATAAAGCAGGAGGAGAGTCTAAGGGAGCTTCAGGACAACAAGAAACAAAACAATATCTACATCATAGGGGTACCAGAAAGAGAGGAAGCTGAGCAAGGAATAGAAAACCTGTTTGATTAAATAATGACAGAAAACTTCCCTGCCTTTAGGAAGGAAAAAAATCACACACGTCCAAAAAAGCAGAGAGAGTCCCAAAAAGATGAATCCCAAAAGATGCACAACAAGACACACTGTAATTAAATTGGCAAACTTCAATGACAAAGTATGAATCTTGAAGGCTGCCAGAGAAACAGAAAGTTACCTACCATGGATCTCCCATTAGACTATCAACTGATTTTCCAACAGAAACACCTAAGGCCAGAAGGCAACCGAATGAAGTATAAAAAGTGATGCAAAGCAAGGGCCTGAATCCAAGAACACTATATCCAGCAAGGCTATAATTGAAAATTGAAGGTGAATTCAGGAGCTTCGTAGGCAAAAAAAAGGCTAAGGGAGTTTGTTTACAGCAAGCTAGCAATGCAAGAAATGCTAAAGGGACTGCTGAAAAAGAAGAAATAGAAAGGGAACAAGGAAAACAGGCATAAAGAATGAAAATGGCAACAAACAAGTAGCTATCAATAATAACCTTAAACATAAATGGATTAAATGCTCCAATCAAAGACTTAGGGTAGATGGATGGATAAGAAAACATGACCCATGTATATGCTGTCTACAAAGGACTCATACAAATTGAAAGTGAAGGGATGGGAAATAAATTTTTCAGGAAAATGGAAATGAAAAAACAGGAGGGGTAGCAATACTTTTATCTGACAAAATAGACCTCAAAGTGAAGGCCATAACAAGAGATAAAGAAGGCCATTTCATAACAGTAAAGGGACTGATAAAAAAGGGAATATAACTCTGGTAAACATATATGCACCCATACAGGAGCATCCAACTATATAAAAAAAAAAAAAAAACTTTTGGAGGATATCAAGGGAGAGATCGACAACACAATCATAGTAGGGAGCTTTAATACCCACTGACATCACTGGGTAAATCTTCAGGACAAAAAAACAAACAAACAAAAAAACAGGAAAACAGCAATCCTAAATGATACTCTAGAATAGATGCAACTAATTGGCATCTTCAAAACATTCCACCCCAAAGCCATGGAATAAACATTGTTCTCAAATACACACAGGACATTTTCAAAGATAGACAGCATGTTAGGACACAAGCTAAGTCTCTACAAGTTCAAGAAGTTTGAAATCATATCAAGCATCTTTTCAGACCACAATGACATGAAATTAGAAATCAGCTATATTAAAAATGCTCAAAACCCGTCAAATGCATGGAGACTCAATAGCATGCTATTAAACATTTAATGGGTTACCAAAGAGATCAAAGAAGAAATTTTTAAAAAGTCCTGAAAACCAATGAAAATGAACACACAACAATCCAAAATCTATGGGACACAGTGAAAGCAGTTCTGAGAGGGAAGTTCAAAGTACTACAGGTCTACCTCAAAAAACAAGAACAACCGGTGATAAGCTATCTAACACTAAAACTTAAAAAATAAGAAAGAACCCTAGCCAGTTTGGCTCAGTGGATAGTGTTGGCCTGCTGACTGAAGAGTCCCAGGTTCAATTCCGGTCAAGGGCACATGACTGGGTTGTGAATTTGATCCCCAGAAATGGGCATGCAGGAGGAAGCTGATCAATTATTCTCTCTTATCATTGATGTTTCTATCTCTCTCTCCCTCTCTCTTCCTCTCTGAAATCAATAAAAACATATTTAAAACAAAAACATTTTTTTAAAAGAAAGAGAATGACAAGAAAAGCCAAGAAAAAGTAGAAGGAAGGAAATAATAAAGATCAGAGCAGAAATAAATGACATAGAGATAAAAAAAAAAAAACAAGCAAACAAACAAATAAAAAAAATATGAAAGATCAATAAAACCAAGAGCTGGTTCTTTGAAAGGATAAACAGGATTGATGGTCCTCTAGCCAGGGTCACCAGGAAACAAAAAGGGATTACCCAAATAAACAAAATCAGGAATGAAAGAGGTGAAGCAACAACTGACCCCACAGAAATACAAAGGATTGTAATAAAATGCTATGAACAATTTTATTCCAACAAATGGGTCAACCTGAACAAAATGGAGATATTCCTGTAAAAATACAAACTTCCAAAACTTAATCAGAAGAATCAGAAAACCTGAAGAGGCTGATAACTGCTGATGAAATTGAAGCTGTAGTTTTTTTTGTTTTGTTTTGTTTTGTTTTAATTTAATTTTATTTTTATTGTTTTAAGTATTACAAATAGTAGTACATATGTCTCCTTTTTTTTTCCCCCCTTTGATCTCCCCCCGACCTCCCCTACCCCCCAGGACATGCCTTCACCTGCCCACCCTCCCCCCCCCCACCCCAGTGTCTTATATCCATTGGTTGTGCTTATATGCATGCGTACAAGTCCTTCGGTTGGTCTCTTACAGCCCTCCTCGCCCAACCACCCCTGTCTTCCCACTGTAGTTTGACAGTCTGTTCAATGCTTCTTTGCCTATGTATCTTTTTCCCACCATTTCTTTCCTTTAAAAAGTTTTGCCTTTGCAGACTGGAAATAAACATAAAATAACAAAACAAGACAAAACAAAAAAATGTTTGAGTCCCAATTTCAATGTCCAACAGTTCCTTATGTGTACATGTCAGCAGTGATATCTGGATGGTGGGCACATGGTGGCAATGCAGGTCCGACCCTCTCTGGTTTGGTCCTAGGTAACCTGCAGCGGTGCACAGCTGCTGACTGCTCCCATGGCAAGGCGTTGTAGTTTAAAATAACTCCCAACAAACAAAAGCCTAGTCCTGATGGATTCACAGGAGAGTTTTACCAACTATTCAATGAAGCTAACACCTCTACTCTTCCATCTATTCCAAAAAATTCAAGAGAAAGGAACACTTCCAAACTCTTTCTGGGAGGCCAGCATTACTCTAATTCCAAAACCAGATAAAGACACTACAAAGAAAGAAAACTATAGGCTAATTTCCCTGTTGAACATAGATGCTAAAATCCTCAACAAAATTTTAGCAAAACAGATCCAGCCATACATTAAAAGGATCATTCATCATGACCAAATGGGATTTATTGTGGGGATGCAAAGCTGGTGCAATATCTGCAAATCAATGTGATACATCACATAAACAGATTGCAAGACAAAAAGATCCCATGATCATATCAATTGGTGCAGAAAAAGATTAAACAAAACCCAACACCCATTTTTGATAAAAACTCTCAGCAAAGTGGGAATAGAGGCAACATACCTCAACATAATAAAGTCAATATATGACAAACCTACAGCCAACATCATACTCAATGGGCAAAAACTAAAACCATTTCCCCGAAGAACAAGATGGATGCCCTACTCTCACCACTCCTTTTCAACATAGTACTGGAATTCCTGGCTATAGCAATTAGACAAGAAGAAATAAAAGGCATCCAAATTGGAAAGGAGGAAGTAAAACTCTCATTATTCGCGGATGACATAATACTATATACAGAAAATCCTAAAGGCTCCAACAAAAATCTACTAGATTTAATAAATGAATTCAGAAATGTAGCAGGACACAATATGAACACCCAAAAATCCATAGCATTTTTATACACCAATAGTGAATTCTCAGAAAGAAAAATTAAAACAATTCTATTTACTATAGCAACAACAACAAAATTAAGATACTTAAGAAAAAATTTGACCAAGGAGGTAAAAGAACTTACTCTGAAAACTACATGACATTGAAAAAAGAAATAGAGGAAGATATAAAAAAAAAAAAAAGGAAGAATTTAACATGTTCATGGATTGGTAAAATCAACATCATTAAAATGTCCATACTACCCAAAGCAATCTATAGATTCAATGCAATCCCTATTAAAATACCAACAGCATGTTTCACAAACCTAGAACAAACACTCCGAAAGTTTATATGGAATCAAAAAAGACCCCGGATAACTGTACCAATCTTGAGAAGGTAGAACAAAGTTTGAGGAATCACAAAACCAGATATCAAGTTATACTACAAAGCCACTGTAATCAAAACAGCCTGGTATTGCCACAAGAACAGGCATATATTAGATTAATGGAACAGAACAGAGAACCCAGAAATTGATCCAAGCCACTATACTCAATTAATATTTGACAAAAGAGGCAAGAGCATGCAATGGAATAAAGACAGTCTCTTCAATATATGGTGTTGGGAATATTGGACAAGCACATGCAAAAACATGAAACTTGACCACCAACTTACACCATACACAAGAATAAACTCAAAATGGATAAAATATTTAAATGTAAGACATGAAACTATAAAAGTCCTAGAAGAAACCATAAGCACTAAATTCTTAGACATCTCTAGTAGCAATTTGTTAACCAATACATCTCCTAGGCCTCTTCTGCACTATAAAAGAAACCATCATCAAAATAACAAGAGAGCCCACTACATGGGAGAACATATTTACCAACCATACATCTGATAAGGGGTTAATCTCCAAAATATGTATGTAACTCATACAACTTAACAAAAGGAAAACAATCCAATAAAAAATGGGCAAAGGACCTAACTATTATTTTGTATGTCCAAAGTGGACATACAAAAAGCCAAAAGGCATATGAAAAAATGCTCAAAGTCACTAATCATCTGAAGAAATGTAAATCAAAATGACAATTAGATATCACCTCACACCTGTCATATGGCTACTCTCAACAAATCAACCAATGACAAGTGTTGGCAAGGTTGTGGAGAAAAGGGAACCCTAGTACACTGCTAGTGAGAATGCAGATTGGTGTAGTCACTGTGGAAAACAGTATGGAGTTTCCTTAAAAAATTAAAAATGGAACTCACATTGGAGCTGGTCATCTAACTTCTAGGAATATATTCCTAAGAAACCTGAAACACTCATCAGAAAGAATATATATACCCCTATGTTCATAGCAGCATAATTTACAACAGTTAAGATTTGGAAGTAGCCTAAATGCCCATCAGCAGATGAGTGGATAAAAAACTTTGATGCATTTGCACAATGGAATACTACTGGCAATAAAAAAGAATTTTTAACATTTGCAACAGCATGGATGGACCTGGAGGGTATTATGCTGAGCAAAATAAGCCAGTCAGAGAAAGATAAATATCACATGATCTCACTCATATGTGGAATGTAATGAAGCAAATAAACTGATGATCAAAAATAGACCCAGAGTCATAGAAGCATGAACAGACTGTTGAACCTCAGAGGGAAGGGAACCTCAGAGGGGAGCCCGGTGGGAAGAGATCAACCAATGAACTTGTATGCATATAGGCATAACCCATGGACATAGATAATAGGGTAGTTAAAACCTGGGTTTGGTGGCAGGGGTGGGCTGGGAGAGGTCAGTGGGGGCAAAAGAGAGACATATGTAATATTTTCAACAATAAAGTTTAAAAATAAAGTCAAGAAATTGTTTCTTTGTTTTGATTTTTTGGGGGAGTGTTTTTTGTTTGCTTTTTCTTTTATTTAATTTGAGTTTGCCATTTTATTATTATTATTATTATTTTATTGATTTCAGAAAAGAAGGGAGAGCGAGTGAGAGAAAGAAACATTGTTTCTTTGTGGCTCTTCTGTTCAATCTCTGTTGCTTGGGTCAATATAGCTGGACTGACATATCAGTTTCCTGAAATAAGAAGGCAGGATGGGAGCAAAATAGAATTCTAGTAATGAAAAACACATTGATTAATATCAAAATATCACTCCAATGTACTTGTCTCATTAAAGATGAAAATGGGGAATAAAATAAAAGTGCTTTTATTTTAGTATCTTTAGCCACAGTCCCATTAGTGTGTAAGCATGCTGATGCCTCTGCCAATTGAAAATATTTCTCATCACAATGACAGTACCTTCCAGCTACTTCCCTTGTTCCTTTGTTTTTCAGCCAGACTTCTCCAAGGAATCCTCAACACTTTGAGTTCATGTCTTCACTGACATTATCTGTGAAACAAAATATTTACCCTAAGAATAATGTTAAATAACTAAAATGGTTTACCACTGCAAAATTAAAAATTCCAAAATGGTCTATTTAATCTTATGTAATCTAGTTACTGATATCTTAGTTATATTTCATATAACATTTCCTGCTGGCTTTTGCACATCTAATTTCCTCTGCCCCAATTCTCTTCCTCTCCCTGCTTCTCTAATTTAAATATTCTCTGAAGTGACACTCACTCATTGAAGCTTTTTGTAATTTATGAGGCCACATCCCTCTCTTTAATAGTGCTATAATGGTGTCAATCTGACATGCATTTGTAATTACTTGATTAAGTTCTAACACCTTTACTAGACCAAGAAATACATCTGTTAGGTTCCCTATTTTATTCTGGAAATTGTTGTGGTTATTGGTTCATAATGGTCACTCAATAAATGTGTTGAAAGAATGAATCTTTCTTTTAAGAAGTCCTTTGAAGAGTATTCCCCTGAGATAGTAAAGAGGCTGTTCAATAGATTACAGACATTGTTTTCATTTTATATTGCAGACTGAATTTTTATTTCAACTAGATACTAAGTATTTTAAAATTGCAATATCAAAATCATTACTATTTTATTTTAATACTGGAGGTCCGGCGCATGAAAATTCATGCACTGGAGGGGGGTGTCCTTCAGCCCGGCCTGCTCCTCTCATAGTCCAGGAGCCCTCAGGGATGGGAGGTGACTTGACAATCAGGGAAAGGCCATGCCCCATCACACCTCTGCTGCTGCCACTGCCGGCAGTGCAAGCCTCGGCTGGCCTGGTTACCTGAGCCTCAAGTAGCCCTGGATGGCTGGGCAGCTACCTTCCAAAGCTTGTCTGCACCTCGGGCCAGCCCTGGGTGGCTGGGGGGCTGAAGGGACTGGGTGCCACCATCTTGTGGCTGTGGATGCCGCCATCTTTGAGGGTGGAGCAGTCAATTAGCATACTCCCTCCTTATTGGCTGTGGGCACTGCCATCTTTGCGACAGTGTGAGGGTCAATTAACATATTCCCTCTTTATTAAATAGGATTCTTGTAAATATTGGTTTTGTTTAATTTAACCCACATTGACACAACACAATGCAAAACATTATCAAAGCCCTCGGTGGTAAATAACTTATAACATTAATTTTACATTAAAATGAATAGATATATTATATAATTGTCCAAAAATTTATGATAAAATAAGTCTTGTATTTATGATTATTTCATCAAGTATCTAAACTATGCCTTTTTAAATCTTTTGATTATTTCACAGTGATTATTAATAGTAATGATTGAGTAAACCTACAGGTACATATAGTATGTATATTGAGTAACTCATGGAGTATAATAAAAGACAGCCTCAGTGTGTTTTCTCCCACTCAAAACTTCTAAGTGGAGAAAATTCATGCCTTTTCCAATCACTTTCAAATAAGAGAAAATTTTATTGCAATTTTAAATTGCCAAATACATTCTAAATTCAGTGGCCAAATGCATGCCTCAGGTAATGATAGAAACTTTGAACTTGAATCAAAGGCAAATATTCTTGCCAGCATTTTCAGACCCCGTCCCATGTAGATAGGCTACCTGACTTCAGGAAGGAAGAGTAGTTGACTTTTTTTTTCTTTTCTGAATCTCTTCCTTCTCTGAATGGATTCTGTGGAATGTTTTCCATTTATTGGCTTGTTTGTTTTATTTTATTTCTCTTCTGGGGTTTGAGAATAAAAAGAAAGAAGAGGTAAAGCAAACAAGTCACTTTTGGCTTGTTTGGCATTTTAATAAACTAGTCTGGTGCTCTCAAGACCTGGCAGATGTTTAAAGGCTGTCCTTTAAACATGTGAGTATTTTTCTGTATTTTCCTGAGGCCACCACATTGGAGTTTCTATTGTCTTTTGTATGATGTACCTTGCAGTTAGTTGTCTCTTATTTCTTATGGACTCCTATGAATATGGTCCAGCTTCCTGAAAGTTAGGTCTCACTGCCCACTGGGGGGACTGCTGGGTAGGATCCAATGTGACTCTTAACAGCTCTTTTTTTTCTACTGGCCCGTTTATAGATTACAGCAAAACCTCAAGCATTTCATAGTTGAAAAAAATTAATATGCCAGGCTTATTCTAAGAAAATAACACCCTGCTTTTTCTATCTGACCAAAATAGCCACTGAATCCCACACCCTCCAGATCTTTTGGGCCACAGGCATTCACAGTATTCTACTAAGGAAATAATTCCAAGCCCTCCCTGTGGTGCCTTTGTTGTCCCTCTTGTAGTGGAAGTAAAAGGTAGGTGCTACTCTTCAAACTTTCCTAAGAGTTCAAGATATGAAATGCAGGAGAAAGGAAAGAAATCCTTTTATCTATCTTTCTGTCTCCAAGAAATTGCCTCTTTTATGGTCCCAATATGTGTGAATGTCTGACATATCTAACTGACTTTTAGAATTTAACATTTGTACATGGTGGTCTACGTCATAATTCACTTTGACATTGAATATCTGTTATACTCTTGCTTTCACCAGAAATAATCCAAAAAGAGTAACTAAACAGCTTTTTGGCACAAAAATATTTTCAGAATCAAATGTTCTCAGTTATTATCCAAAAACTATGATAATTTTAATGCTTTTGGTATACACCTGTCAAGTATTCCAAAATGTAGTAACTGTCAAATTATGCTCCACCACCCTTCTAAGTGTACTCCTAACACATTAAACATTACTTTAAAAATCCCTGACAATTAAATACTTTGTTTTAATTTTATTTATTGATTACTACTTATTGTGAATGTTTTAAACAATTGCTTTTGGCCCAGTGATCCTTTGTTAGAGAATTGTTATTACTTTTCTATTATAATAATACTAGAGGCCCGATGCATGAAATTCATGCAAAGGTAGGCCTTCCTTCCCCTGGCTGCCGACACTTCTCTCTGGGCTTCCCTCACAGCCCCAGCTTCGTCCAGAAGGTTGTCTAGAAGGACATCCAGAAGGAAGTCCGGTCTAATTAGCATATTACCCTTTTATTATTATAGATCATTTTCCTATTAATTTATAGGCCTTCTAAAAATCTTAAAACTATGCCTTTCAGACTCATTACATATATTGTAAATATTTTTAGTTAGTCCTATATTCAACCTATTTATATTCTCTACTCCCTCGCAAGAGTGTCCTATGTCTCCAATCTCTTTACAGCAAACTTCATAACACTCTACATTGACATATCAAGTTCTGGAAGTGTAATTTCATTTCTTGAAGGGTCAACTCTACATTGCCAAGTAAAGTAAAATTCAACTTGTGATTCAGAGCCCTCAAACTGACACCACCATTAACAGCAATGGCAATAATAATTCTAAGTTTAATTTAGTGCTTGCTAATTATTTTATTATTTTTCTCATTTGAACCCCAGGACAACCATATGAAATTTTATTATTCCAATTTCATAAATAAAGAAGAAATCAAGTTTTAGGAATTAGATAATGTCCCCGGGGTATGGTTTGATGAATAATTGTCCCCCAGAGATGCCCATGCTCTAATCCCCAGAAAATGTAAACATGTTACCTTTTATGGCAAAGGGGACTCTATGGATGTGATTAAGGATTAAGAGATGGGGAGATAATTCTGAATTATCCATGTAACTAAGATAATCACAATGGTACTTTAAAAACACTTGGATCCAGCCTGCAAACCGGGCATGTGCCTCCACCAGGAATCAAGCAGTGGCCTCCTGATTCATAGGTCAATGCTCAACCACTGAGCCATGCTGGCTGGGCCACAATGGTCCTTTTAAGAGAGACCGAAGGGTCAGAGTCAGAGAATATGTGATGAAAGAGGCTGTCAGAGAGGAGAGAGATTTGACAATGCTGTGGTGCTGACTTTGAAAATAGAGGAAGGGACCACAAGCCAAAGAACATTAAGTGGCCTCTACAAGTTCAAATGGCAAGGAGACAGATTTCCCCTGGTATGGATAGAAGGAATACAACTCTGTTGATCCACTTTGGACTTCTGACCTCTAGAACTGTCAGATAGATTTGTGTTGATTTAGGCCACTGATTGTTACTACAGCAACAGGCAACTAATACATTGGGTTACAGGACTTGTAAGTGCAAAACAGCAACTTCAATTGTTCTCTGTTTGATTTCCAAATTTCTGACCTACCTTTTCATATGGCCAGCCTATCTTTCCCACTAGAACTAAATCAATGACAATGACATGCAAGTTTTAATTTCAAATATTCTATACTTCTTTTAAACCATCCTATATAATAAAGAGGTAATACGCAAATTGATCCTCATGCCCTTGCACAAGATGGCTGCCCCTATGTGGTCAAAGATGGTCACCACAATATGGCTGGCAGGGGAGGGTAGTTGTGGGCGATCAGACCAGCAGGGGAAGGCAGTTAGGAGCAACCAGGTCAGCAGGGAAGGGCAGTTGGGGGTGACTAGGCTGGCAGGGGAGGGCAGTTGTAGGTGACCAGGCCTGCAAGGGAGGGCAGTTGGGGGGCGGTGGACCAAGCCTGCAGAGGAGGGCAGTTGGGGGCAACTGGGCTGGCAGGGGAGGGCAGTCGGAGGCAATCGGGCCAGCAGGGGAGAGTTAGGCATCGATCAGGCTGGCAGAGGAGTGGTTGGGAGCCAGCAGTCCCAGATTGTGAGAGGTATGTCCGACTGCCAGCCCACAGGGATTGGGCCTAAACCGGCAGTCAGATATCCCCCGAGGGGTCCCAGATTGGAGGGGGTGCAGGCTGGGCTGAGGGACAACCCCCCCCAGTGCACGAATTTTGTGCACCGGCCTCTAGTGTGTCAAATAATTTACCTAATATTTTCCTGTAAAAATGTCTCTTATAATCCAGCAAAAATGTTGCTTTCTAAAATGCTAACTTCTATTCTCTGAGTATATTCTAAATTTGCTATCATTTTAACTGGAATCCTGCTCCCAACCCTCAAACACACATTCACAGACATGCACCATTTCATCAGCACCCTGAAATGATACTTCCTCCATAAAGTTAGTCCTGATTTTTTTATCTATTGACTCCCAGTTAACACTGTACCTCTTTTACAATCTTCTATCATACTGTACCATGTGTTACCCTTATTTATATCTGCTTTCTTTCTCGAATACAATGAGAGTTGCCTGAAACTGTCAATGATATTTGCCTTTTTTTTTATAACCGTGATTTCTTAGCCTATGATAGGGCTCCAGGTAGGTGATCAGTAAAAGCATGTTGAAGTGAACCATGACTGCTTAGAACTGTGTCTTTATAAGCCAGCTCTCACCCATTTAATAACTTCTAGTTCTGCCACAAGGCTTTAATAAATACAGTATAAGCCCCAAAAATGCACTTTTGGGTCAAATATATTGAGTTCAATCCTCTTCTCCACAAATATTGCTGAAATGAGCCTGGATTTCATCCCAGTTTCTGTCAAAGAACTTTATAGGCAACTCCTGGCTTTGGCTGAGGCCTTTATCCCAGGGACTCAAAGGCCATTACAGCTGCAAATGCTTCAAATCATAACAGAAAAGGAGGTTATATTACTAAATTATGTGAACTTTTTCAAATTCAACACATCAATCATTCTCCTTAAAACTGTAAATTCTCTGTACAGTACAACATATTTTTGAAGTAAAGAAAAATGATTTTATATCTTGCTGGTTAGCATCAGAAAACTTACAACTATTTTAAAATGTTCTATCTATTATTCTTATAGTATTAGGGTTCAGTGAAAATGGCTCATTAGCAAATATATTTTTCTTATTTGTTATAGGTGACCCTTTGCATCTTCTCAAGGTAAACATCTATGGTAGGCTATTTTAGACATTTATTTGAACTCTTCTCACAGGGAATATCATAAAACTTTGTATCAATCTTACTACCTGTTTTGTTTTATGCTTTAACTTGTAGTTTTCTGAAACTGCTTAAGTGGTTGTGAAGAGTCTTACATGTGAATGTTCCTCATGGGATATTTGAAAGTTTGCATCTAGATGCAATAGATATTTTTTATATGCACCAGTCTGATTGATGTCTATGTCAACTGAAGAACTCCAAAAGTGTAACTGAATCAACACAAAAATTCATAACTGTGGAAAGGTTTGTCATATCAAATTTTATCTTTCAGTGCCTCAGGCAATTTTTAAATACCTAACATTAGCCACTTTTTTTTAATGCTTTAAATACCCTATATCAATACTTGCTATTCCTGGCTGCTGCTCATTCCTAACATCTGCTTTGAGTGTCTGTGGTAGATTATTCATAGAATAGGTGATTAAGAAATCAGAATTTCTAAGCTCATTTCTCTCTAAAAGTTCACTTTAAAAAGACTTTTGCTCCTTCATAACTATGAAGTTTCCAGGTGAAAGCAATTGGTGCTGTCTTGAACATGATGGCATTCAGCAATTGGGGACTATTCCTGAATTGAGTATTTTCAATATGTAGATGAATGTACTTATTGGGGAAAAGAGAAGAGGAGGTCAAACATACTTTGGCCATTGGGAATTTTGTTGTTGATATTGTTGTTGGACAATTTATTTCTAAGTGTGTTCACATATTCAAAATATACTGCTGTTACTGTGTGTAAAATCATCATAGAGTAGTGAAAAAGGTGAGGATGTTGGAGTCAGACAAACTTGTCTTAAGTTCTTTCTTTGTTCCTAATGAAGTTGCATCAGCTTCCTTGTCTGTTAAAATAAGAAAAACTTATCTACTCTAGTATTGTGAGATTCACATGTGATATTTTACCTGCAGTTCCCAACATGTAATGAGCATTTCAAGATAAAGTTATTATTCTCTGCTGACATTTAAAGAGAAAATTTAGTATGACTGTTTTCCATTATCATTTGGGAATTACACACAAGTTCAGGGTCCCCATATGATCCTTGATTGGGAAAAAGAAGTCTAAGTTTTAATTAAGAGCAAGGCTTAAATATTACCACATTTGCTTTTACTGATTTTTAAATTGCAGTGTTTGATATATTACAAGATTGTGGCACAGAATTGTAGATGCAGAATGACAATGGAAACATCAAGGTAATAAAAATAAAACACAAGATATGGTAGCTGGAAAACATTAAGGAAGAGAACAAATTTAGAGGGGAGTGTATCCACAATCTTTACTTACCCTCCTCCAAATAAACTTTCAAGAAAGTCTGGATCATTTTTCAATTGAATTTGTATTTGTACATATGTCTGTACACCCATGTGTAATTGTGTCTATTTTCCTAACTGCAATAAAATACAGAGGTAAAATCTAGTGTAATTCAAATACACACAATTCCATTTAGGCTCTTGGGCCCACCAAAAAGATTTTATTATGTATTCATACTTAACAAATAATTTTCAATGCATTGTTAAAAAGCATAGAGAGAGGTAATGAGGGAGAGAGAGATAGGCAAACAATTCAATGATCCACTTCTTATGATATTTAAGTAAATCAACTTATGCTAATTAAAGTCCTGAAGAAAAACTGCTTATTGACTTTAAAATGTCACTTCATCTCTTCCCACCCACCAACCCCTCCCTTCACTCTGATTTCAACTCTCTGTTCCATGCTTCTATGTCTCTCATTGGACACAGACAATACTGTGGTGAAGGTCTGGGGTGTTGGGGTGGGGGCACTATAGAAGGGATCAATGGGGAAATAAAAGAGGACATATGTAATACTTTCAACAATAAAGATTAAAAAGAAAAGAATCGTTACAACAAAAAATAAATAAAATTAAAAAACTAAAATGTCACCTCATGTAGAAAGCCTTCAGTGGACAAAGTCAGGCAAAATGGATGCTGTCTCTCATTTGCATTTAAACCCTCAGGACATCCACCAGCAGCATGTAGTAGAGTCACATATGTGCCTCCTCTTCCATCCTTTCATATTGTGAATGCCCTCAATAAGAGGCTGTGTCTTACTACTTTATATATACTTAGCTCAATGAATATATATTGAATTATTTTTTTAAAGTTTAGTTTATGAAATGAAATACCAAATTTTCACATAGAATATAATCTTTTAACATTTTTCTACTTACCAGAATTATTATATTTGCAAATTGTGGGGTTTTTTTTGTGTTGGTTTTTTTTTTTTACTATAAAAATATATGCTGAGCATGCAATCCAGGATCTGTGTGGTCCTGAGGGATATTTCATTCAGGCTGTGGTGGAGCTTGGAAAACTATCTTTGCTTTTTTATGGAGTACAACTTTTTAATGGCTCAAGTGCTGATGTCTCTCAAATAATGTCTTGTTCTCTTTTCAATAATACTAGAAAAAATAGTGATTGTTTTTATTTTATTTATTTCCCCAAAATTCCATACAGAAAGCCATGCTCCTGGGAAGGTATGTTTCTTTAAATAAATTAAAATAAGTAGAATCTCAAACCTCTTGATTTACAACAAAATTACAAACCATCTCTTTGGGTGGGTTACTTTTATAAATCATTAATCTCTTCACTGGGAATTTATTATTCTACTAAGAGAGTGCTATTTTACGACCTGGTCCTCAGATTCCTCGAGCACAAGAATGGAGCCTGCCAATGCTTTTTGAACCATGAAGACAGCAATAGATACAACATTTGGTTTCAGGACTTCTGCTGCCTTCTAGATTAGGAAAAGAAATTGTTAAGAAATCACCTCATTCTTCTTTCTCTGTCTCTTTTTTCTTAAAAATCAGGCAATGAAACAATTATTTTCATGCATTAAAAAAAAACTAAATTAAATTAGTTTACTACTTATTTTTGTTTCATTTAAGTTTAACATGAAGGTTAAGGGGAAATAAAATTTGGGATACCTACTGAGCTAATTTTTATATTCCTGTTAGATCTTGGTTTTATGCCTTCCAGCACTTTCAAAACATCTGTAACTAGTGAATTGGGACAAAATAGTGAAATGCAGTATCCAAATGGAACTATGGAGGTTTGGATTTCCTAATGGAAAAGTGGAAAATATTTTTTCATACTTAGTAAACTCTCTTTAAATTGCAAAATATTATATGTTAGGCTATAAATGAAAGAAATTAAATACTACATCAGCAAATGCGACAGGGAAAAAACATACAGACATAAACATATTCTTACAAGGAAGCTTTTGGGTGGCCTGAGCAAAAAGCCTCAATGAAAACCAAATGTTTACTGTGTATCTTAGCTATAAAACTTACCTGTCACAATTAACCTTATATTTAGCCATTAAAAAAAGAGAAAAGGTTTGACAAGAAAGTAATTTCAACTTCAGACCATGTAATAGTAAACTATTAGGCTGCTCATCTCTCTACCATCTTATTGATTCTGTAATGTCACTGAACAGCAGCAATATTAATGTTGTTAGCTTATTACAACCACCATTTATTGCATTTCTATGGTATGCCATTGTGTGAGAAACACAAGAGGAACAAGGATGCTTAAATACCAGACCTTTCATTTGAGAGACTCACAATCTAGCAGGGTAGGAGAGGGGTGGGGTTGTAATTTACTTTTTAAATTAATGAGATTGATTGCAGTTTTTAATATGAGCATTTTTTAAACTTATTGGGTTTTAATAAGATGTGGAAGAGGTTATTTAATGAATAAGTTATTTGAAAATGAAATTACCCTCAGAGCTGGCCTTAGATTGTGTTTACATGCATGAGAGGACAGAGTGGATTTGTCACCTGAGCAAAGGCCCATGTCCCTCTCTTCCAGGAGCACACTGCTATAGGAATACACTGCATACATGGGGTGTGGTCTGTGTAATTGTTTATTCAGATCCCAAGCACTGTCTTTAATTCATACTAAAACCATGACTGTCCCTAAATTAAAGCTACAAATCAAACTGCCTAAGCTAAGACCTGCATATAATGTTAGTCCCGTGATATTTTGTATGCAAACTCTTTATCACTAAGAGAGGCATTATATTCCCTTAAAAAAAGAACTCCTAACAGCAGTTACATTCCAATTGATTTGGTGAGATGAATGTCATTTACACTTCAGTTTGCACCTTTTTGAAAATGCTCAGAAGGGAATAAATCTACACTTTCCAGAATGATGGTGCATAAGGAAGTCTGAGGCTGCTAAGAAGAGGTGTTAGACACGTATGGGAATGTATTAGTTACAATCACACCTATATCTCAATGATTTCCTAAGTGATAGAGCTAAGGTATAAAGAATTGCTGAGAGACTTGGCAAAGATTAATTATACTTAGCTTTTCTCTTGTTAATAGTTAAAAATTCATAACTTTTATGGAGAGGGGGTGCATTTGTTCGTAAATCTTGGTGGGAACAAATAGAAGAGATATCCTGCAATTAAGTACAGAGATATCATGGAATCTTTGCACAAGGGAACGTATGGATTATAGTATCTTGGAATAAACTATGAACACTAATTTATAAGTGGATTATCTGGATTTATCAAGAACTTGATAAGATGATTCAACCTTTGTAACAATTACATGAATGTGTTACTTGCTGTCTTATAGTGATTTGTAGTCCAGACTTCAAGAAAAGCAATAGGAAAAGGAAAATGTAGTGAACTTGAAACACATTCTACTAAAACCATGTATTTAGGGGGATGAAACATATGAGGTTGTAATTAAACCAGTTATTAAATAAATAACAGGAAAGGAGCAAAGGGAAGGCCAGATGATATGGGCATGCCATTTGAGCCAGGACACTATCCAGGTCTGTTCCCTGAAGATCCTGGGTGAAAGGACTGGACAAAAAAAGGATAGATGTATGCACAGTAAGGTCTGAATGATGCAGGAAAGATGATTACCTGTCGGTCAGATAATGACTTTGGAGCAGGTCATTAGCCAGAATAAGGCTTAAAATCTGAGATATTTAAATTCCTAAATAAAGGGAGTACCTTCTTTTGGCCCCCTTGCTCTCTTGGGACTCGTATTATAGGGGTTGTGCTTTCATGCTCTGCACTTGCTCACATGATCCAGAGCCATGTGGACCCCACACACAATGGGCTGATGGACTAAAATTAGCCTGATGCTCTGCTGGACTCCACTCCACCCTGGAACCGAAACTTAGGACACCGGCTTTGCTTCCAATACTGCTGATGTCCTAGCTGCACCTTTTTCAGAACTGGTTTAGGGGAAATGGGACTTTGGAAACCTAGGGATATAACTTCACACAAATAAAGCTTTTAACCACATCTCATTCGCCCATGGGGCCTCTGTAAATGCTTATTCCAGTGGAGTCCCAAGAACCCAATTCCCACTACCAACAGAGAAATTACAACTATGCAATTCTCTGATAACAGTTGAATGGGTGAAACTCAGGTTAGGCAAGTGTGTAAGGACACTGAAAAAAAAGAAAGGGAAAACTAGCTGATCACTGATTCCTTCAGCAAGGAAAGAAAGGCAAGCCCTGGAGCAGCCTGGCCATGGCCCAGGAAAGCAAAGTGTGTATAGAAAAATCCTGGGTTTAGAGGCATATAAATTTGGATTCAGATTCTAACCCTCTCATTTATTATTTGTACAACTTTAAAGCATCATCACATTCATCATTTCCAAACTAATAAAAATAATACCTGCTCAATTAGGTTGTCATAAAGAACTAAAATAATGAAGCTTAGGTACAGGAGGAACCAACATAAGGGAATCACCCAAGATGGGCTGTTGCTACAGAAAAAAAAAGAGATAGTCTTATTATGGAATGCATAATAAAAAATATAGTGTCTTAGGATGGAGTGGAATGTTGCCAAATGTTACAGACACTGAAAAGTATCTGTAGGATTTAGCATAAGGTGAGTAAAAAAATATTACAATGTAAATGTTTTCATGTAAATAAGGGCTAACAGAGGAACAATAGATCATGACAGAGAAATGGGGATAAGAGGGAGAAATGTTCAACAGAGTAAAGGAGTGGAGAAAGGGTTAGGTGAAGCTATCGTAATTATGATCAGTATGAACATTATATGGTCCTAACATTTATTTAATTGTATCAGTCTGAAAGTTTCATTAAAACATTATTTTTCATGAGACAGATACCATTTTAAATAATATAAAAACACAATATCAATAATTATCATATGAAATACTTATGGATTTGTCTTGAATAAATGTTAGACATGTGGAACCCACATCAACACAATACACTTGGACAATGATAAGGTTAGCACCATATATTAATTATTTTTGAGATATTCATCCTGGTATTCACATAAAACCTAAAATTATTTTTTAACATGAAGGCAAGCAGATTTTTCATTGAATAAATGGAGTTAGTAATAGGGAATAAGCCAAATCATTTGAGATCATTTAATCTATTTTTATTTGTGAATAATATCAATAAACTAAGAACCTAATGTAACACCAAATAAAATAACTATAATTAATACAGCATTTAGATGGAAAATGATCAGGCAATTAATTTTTCTGTTTCTATAAGAAAAATATATAAAATGGATATTTTTAAAGGATCAGCTTGAAATAAGATTGTTTATGATAGCAAACAGCACATTAAAGAAAATTACAATAAAATTCAGAATTCTTGTGGCAGGAAGTGATTTTGAATACAGTCTTGCTTATCCTGAATAGAAAATGGGAAATATCTGTCTCAAGCTCTTTTTTATGAAGCCATCATGACATTCTACCTGTGTAACTTCCTTTGAATTCAGGACAGGTTCCAAATTGAAAAACTGTGGCTTGGTAGAAAGGAAGTAACTTAGTTTTACATGAATAAACTCCAAATACTATTCTAAAGACATATTTAAAAAGAAAGTTCCAAAGCACCTACTCTATGCCTTGGGGATAAGAAAATAGACAGCCAAGGTTTAAAATTTGTTTCTCAGGGGGTTCTATCTTTGCAGCACACTTGAAGTTTAACAAATGAGACATCTTCATTTAGTGAAGAAAAAAATAAAGAAACTCTCTCACAAAAGTTTTGGATAGTTCTTACAAAATTATATTTTTGTGATCTAATTTTAAATGGATTAGAAGCATGCAGATTAAATTTCTCTAGAAAGAAGCTACTTAAGAATCCAGGGTAAGTTGCTGGGCCAAGGATAGTTTGGCACTGGACAGCCTGGAGTCTTTGAAAATAACCCTCAAATATTTGATGGACCTAGATGGCAGCCAAGTTCCCAGAAAATATTAAGCAGTTGGTGGTTACTCATATGTAAGCTAAATCTCCTGGAGGGTTTACAATCACCAGGACATTAACAACGGGATATGTAAAGGAAGTAAATAATCAGAAGAAAGACAAGTAAGACTAAATGTATTTTCTTTATAGTCAATTCCTAATTGATTATGTCCTCCATATGAGAGAAAGAGAGAGTGTGTGTGTGTGTGTGTGTGTGATTTTTAAGTCCAGCATGATGAATGCTTAGTTTCCAATTCATACTGTTGAACCCTATATGCATATTTTGACTATCATTATTCTAGTTTTGCAACATAACTTTATAATAATAAAAATTAATTTATAGTTCTCCAAAAGCTCATAAAATTGTAATTGTTTGTTGTTTGTATTGTTAAACATACAAAATAGGGCAAAAATCACATGCAGAAAGTATGGGTAACCATGTAGGAGGTGAAATACAAAACTCTTTAATTCCCTACATAATCTATCATCTCCACCTCTCTCCACTTACAGTTCTTAATCTGTCAACTAGCTTCAGAGTCTCTAATATCTTCCAATGAATTATACAGTTTTTAAGATTAATTTTTCACCCTAGCCAGTTTGGCTCAGTGGGTAGAGTGTTGGGGTTCGATTCCAATCAAGGGCACATACCTTGGTTGCAGGCTCAATCCCCGGCCCCTGTCAGGGGCTCATTTGGGAGGCAACCAATCAATGTGTGTTTTTCTCTCATATTAATGTTTCTCTCTATGTCTCTCCCCCATCCCTTCCACTGTCTCTAAAAATAAATAAATAAATAAATAAATATCTTTGGGTGAGGATTAACAAAATAAAAAAGAGAGAGGGTAATTTTTCTAAAAATTAGCTTATGCATTGTTCAGTTGAACATATTGCTCATTTCCAAGCCAGCTTTCCACATCTATGCTCCAGTGTTAGTACCTCTGCAAATTGTAGCCCCTAGTTAAAACATGGGACCCTTCCTTTTGTGTTTGTAACTATGCTCATTCATGATGCAACATGTATCCACCTCCTTTTGGAGGCACTGCTTGATCTCCCCAAACATAATGAGGAACATCATCTCTTGGTTTTCAGCCTGTGCCCCACCATTCCCTTGATAAATGAGAAAAAGTCTTCAAATAATCCCTGTATCCCAGCATGGAAGGAGTGGCTAATAATAGAACAAAAATTATTCTTTCTTTTCTTTAGAATAGAGTTGTTTTTTATAAGCAGCTACCAAAGCAGAGTTTTTATTTCCCAAATCCTTTTGCATCAATATAGCATTTTTGTCAAGTAGAGGTGGCAGGTGGCATTTGTCATTTCTAGGACAAAGCAATCAATAAGCAATGTCACCTTATCTGTCTTTTTCTACTCCATCTTATGGCGAGAAACAGTAAATTGAGGCCCTGGGGAACAGTGGATCCACAAGATGGAAGGAACCTGGGTCGCTGAACCACCACCTGGAGAAAAGCTGTCTGCCACTCAGTAGCCTCCACATTGAACTGCAGCATGAGCTAGAATTAAACATGTAGTTTTGCACTTTATTTGTTATAGCAGCTAGAATTACCCTACTTAGCACCCACAGGAATGGCAAGTAACTCAATAATTGCTGATAGAACAATTGAATAATTGAGTAAATAGGTTAGTGAGTAAAGGTATCCAGTTTAACAGTTTATTTATCTTTATGTTTTTATCTTAGTTAAAAATACAAATGAAACTAAAGAAGAAGGCAGATCTATTATCAAATTTTGTCTATTAAAATGTCAATTATGCTCTTAAGGATTGTCAGTTACCCAGTTTCTTCATATTTCAGTTTCTAATATGCTAGTGGACTGCTATGACCATCACTACAACTAGCAGCAAATATTGATTGAGCATTTTCAATGTACCAGGCACTGTTGTAAGTGTTTTATATTTATCCACTCATTTACTCTCACAATAATCCTATGAAGAATAAAGCAGATAATAAAACTGAGGCACCAAAAGGTTAAGTAACTCCAGTAATCAGGCTTCAGATATTATATTGCTTAATGTCTTAGTTAAATTAAATTTGCACTGCAATGTAATAAGAACTGGGCCTGAAGAAGGGCATGACACTAAAAGGCTAATGACAAGGAAGACATTGTGTATGACACAGCCCTGTTGGGAACATGAATTGAACTAGACAGTTAAAACTAAACTTTTCCTAAATAATATCCCAGATATTTACTAGTGAACAATAGAGTACTTTAAAATATGTTAACTCATTTTTCAAGCAGCATTTGTCTATGCCACCAACTGGTGGACCCAATGGATTCCTTTTATGTGCAGGGTTTGATGAGAAGGTAACTGGACATAGAAACACACTGCAGCTTCATGAAGAGGCTCCTTTTAATGTTAGCAATTGAGACAATAAGTTTTTTAAGGTAGGAACAAAACTGTTTCTGCTTCCTTAGTATTCAATACTTTTATCCCTTTATTTCAAATTAAGCAAGAAGCATTAGTGAGGAGGCTTAGTTCTCAGGAGCTCTAACCATATACAAATGCGACTCAGGTGGTTTCCTCTCCAAGGGCCTGAAACAAGTCAAAGAAAGAGGAGCCAGGCCAGCAGGTCTTGTGGTTTCCATTGTTTCCTTTGGCTAAGGCTGCAGCCTTTGGCTTCCTTCAGACACTTATGGAAAGGCAAACCTCAAAGGTTTGGCTAGAACTTTACAAGTTATTTGTGAAATTCCCAAAGACAGAAAAATAAGCCACTGAGCTTTGGGTGAAAAATGTAGCACTGTGTTTTTAATGGAAATTCTCATAACAGCTATCCTCCTTCAAGTATACAGTTTCCACCCTCAGGACTTGTTGCTTTAAAGTATGCATTTTTATATATGTTCTTGTATTTTTTTCTCTGGAGGAAGCTCTCAACAAGAGTAGAATAAAAATTAAAATATGAAAGCAGGTATGGAACAGTAGCAAGAGTCATTGAAATAGTATGCAGGTCAAGAGATTAGGGGGTTTAGTCTTAGATTGTCACCAAGAACAGATTTAATCTTTCACAATCTTAGTTCTATGTCTATAGCTTTATTAGGCCATGTAAAATGATCAGAGTTAATTATACTCTTTTGTTTATGGTACATTCTCTTCAAATTTCATCTTTTCATTGTTTTATAGTTTCCTCTGCTACTGTTTCTAGTTTTTGTCTCTCACACAGAAACTACAATTTGTATGGATGATGTTTGAGGGTAGCTTTGTATAAGTCAAGAAAATAAAGCCCTCTGGTGTTTCAAACTGAGGGAATTTCACACAAGGAAATTGCTTTACGGCTGATAAGCTGAACAACAGATGCTACAGCTGAGTTAGGCAAGAACAGGAAGCCATCACAGTATTCAATAAATTCCTTGCAGCAATGCACCAAATATGGCACATATTGTCTCCAAAATGAACAGTGATCTTTAGTTTACAGGGAAAACCTCAACATGGCCCAGCATAGAAGACCCATAGAGACATGCTATAAATGGGAGGCATCTTAGTGTTCATGATCTTTACCTCCCAATCTCTGACACCATGTATCTCATTAAGGCATCAAGGGTGCTTGCTCCTTGCTGTTCTCCAGAAACAAAGTGAACATCATCAATATAATTGACCTGTGTGATGTTATGTGGAATGCGCTGATAAATATTCCGTAAATACTCTATTGAGGCAGAGAGCAGGAAGCATAACATAGTTTGAGGTCGTTTTCTTTTCATAAACCCTTGATCACAATTAGAGACAGATGCAATCTTGTAGCCATCACTGCTACCAGGATGTTCGTGTGCCACCCTTACTTGATCCTCCAAATACTGGCTTAGGATCAGTGTTTCACCTCAAGCAATTGTACTCTTAATGCCTCTGCCTGTCACAGAGTACTATTATTTCAATTTTCAGCTGCAAGGAGGTTATCATTGTGTTAAAGAAGAAGCAGATGAGTATTACAGTCTCAGTATTCCATTTTAGGGTCCATTTCCTGGAATTACTCCCAATACTAGTTATTATATCAGTCATATTCCAATAAGAAAACCACTCTAGAATTTCAAGTAAGAAATTCCACATACAGAATTAAACAGATGGTAGAAAAGTTGAAAAGACAAACAGGATGGTGAAGCAAATCAGAGATTAGCAGAAGAAGACCAATAGCAAAGGAGGCAGCAAGAGATCACTAGACCCCCTTGGGTCTGCAGTAAGGCCTTGAAAGGGATGGTGTTCATCAAAATTTAGATATCAGGGAAATCTGGCAGATACCAGAACCACGTCAGCAACTTCTCTGTAGGAGTTAGGGCCACAGAGATAGGCCCTGTCTAGTGAAGAGCAAGAACCATGGAAAAGATACTATTACTGCTGAAAATTGAGCACACCAAACAGAGAAGGAGGGAGGAAGAGAGAGAGAGAGAGAGAGAGAGAGAGAGAGAGAGAGAGAGAGAGAGAGAGAGAGACTTCATTCCTTTAATCACTTCTCCTGATGTTTATGTTAATGATCATCCTTGGTGCTATGTATTCACTGCTAGTACACAGTATAGTATAGCTCCACAACAATTTACATATTAACTTTTGTAATGTGACTACCCAAGTTGTCTTCAGATCACTAATAATATAATCAATGCTGTAAAGAATAGTCTGAGATTTCCTCATGAACTTTTGTTACATTTATCTTATGAAGAGTGGAATATTTAGTGTTGGGCTATATGAATATGAATCGCATTAGGTATTGCACATTTCTTTGGAATGACCACTCTGGTTGATATTGCACTGAAATGAACTATTTTTTGCCACATTGTCACCAATAATTAATCCTGATGAACCTGAAGATTTTTGTAAATCTGAGCTGTAGATCACATATGCATCCATGTTTTAATTGCATCATTTACTCGTAAGAATTTCTCCAAATGTCTGTTAACTATTCAATTTCCCTTCAGTGTGTTGCTTCATAATAAGTTGAACTATTTTTCTAATGTGTTTCCTATTTTTTGGTTTTGTTACTGCTTATTTTGCAAATTCCTTTAGTATTCTATATGTTCAACAGAGGCCCGGTGCACAAAATTCATGCATGGGGGCGGGGTACCTCAGCCAGGCCTGCACCCTTTCAAATCCGGGACCCCTCAGGAGATGTCCGACTGCCAGTTTAGGCCCTATCCCACAGGAATCAGTCCTAAACCGGCAGTCAGACATCTCTCTCGCAATCCAGGACCACTGGCTCCTAACCACTCACCTGCCTGCCTGCCTGATCACCCCTAACCACTCTGCCTGTCTTCCTGATTGCCCCTAACCACTCTGCTGCCTGCCTGATCACCCCTAACTGCTCACCTGCCTGCCTGATTGGCTTTAACCACCTCTGCCTGCCTGGCTGATCACCCCTAACCGTTCACCTGCCTGCCTGATCACCACTAATCAGTCTGCCTGCCTAATCACCCTTAACTGCTCGTCTTCCTGACTGTCCCTAACCACCTCTGCCTCAGCCCCCACCACAGTGGCTTCATCCAGAAGGTCATTCAGCTGGCTGGTCTAATTAACATATTATGCTTTTATTATTATAGACTAGAGGCCCGGTGCACGAAATTCATGCATGGGGCGAGTCCCCTCAGCCCAGTCTGTACCCTCTCCAATCCAGGACCCCTTGGGGGATGTCTGACTGCCCAATGGTTGGTCCTAGACCTCCAGTTGGACATTCCTCTCACAATCCTGGACTGCTGGCTCCTAATCACTCACCTGCCTGCCTGACTGGTCGTTATCCCTAACTGCCCCCCCAGCTGGCCTGTTCACCCCCAACTGCTTCAATTAGTTATACCATATGCAAAACACTCTATCTATTCCAAAATGGGTGGTATTTGTGACCCTTCTATCTTGTTCCATGTGTATATTTGTCAATAACTAAGATAGTTTTACATTGTTTTAAAATGACAGTTGTGTAATTTATTTAATAAACATCAGATAAGATAAATAATGATTTTTTTGGCCTTTTATTTTCTCTTATTTTTGGAAATTAATTCAGCTATTTATGATTTTTTTTCCTATACACCTTTTGTAAATGATTTCAAAGATAGGTATTACAGTCAGAAATTATAGCTCTAAACGTGTTGATTTTTGAAAAACCTATTCGGATTTTTGGTCAGTTTTGTCAATATTCTGTGCAGTGTATACCCCATTGCCAAGTGGAGAAAGCTAAGATCCATCTGTCTGCAGATGTGCAGCTGAGGTCTTCACTGGCTGGTCCCTGTACTCCCTACGCTCTTGTTCAGCCTCGGCAACTAAGTCAACCAATGCTGGAGCATGAGACTGGAAGGCCAAGTGCCATCCTCTGAAACCAGAGGGAAGGGGGATGCCCTGGTATCAAAGAGTCCACACAAAGTGCTGAGCACAGCTGGTCTTAAGCATCATGAAGCATTGATTGTGTGTAAGAACTGCACTCTTTGCTTGATATCTAATGCTTCATTAAGCCTCCTCATGCACCATATGCAAAATACCCCATCTATTCCCAAAACGGTGATACTTATTAGATGTTACTGAGACACTGGGAAGGAAAATAAATTAGATATATTTTTTTTAAAGTCTTGCAACTAGAATATTATGTGAAAGCTCCTGATTTTTAAACAGTATCAACCAATTCAAATATTTTAACACACAGCCACCACCAACAACAAAAATTAATATCTTTGTCTTATAGATGTAAGTGAATGTCAGACTGAATCAGATTTAGGATCCAGTGCTTTTTCTAAGGAATGTTTACTTATAGGTATTATTCTGTGGAATAATTTGCTAGAGTACAAAATATGTTTATAACAGCAATATCCTGTGTAAGCATTGCAGTAGCACCTTTTATATTATACAATTGTAGGAAGTGGTTAAAAACCAAACCCCATATTCAGTAGATTTGGAAACAAGCTTACAAGCTTAAGAGATAAAAGGAAGGTTAATAAAAAGTAAATAAATAAATAAAAGTAAGGCTAATTTATCATGTCTTCGCCATTCTTAAACACTTGCTTAACTTCAAATTTTTAAAAGTGCTGCAAGTTAAAGCTTAATATCAAACATAAACAAAATAAATAAAGCATATTCTCATACTAGAATAATAACTAGAAGGGATTCAGTGAAGAAGCTGGAAGATGCCAGGTATGTGACCAAAACTTGAATGGTAGTAAAAGCATTAAATGAAACCATAAAATGAGAGCACCTCATTCCTCCAGAGGAGACCAGCATGCAGGTCCCATAATAGCTGATCTGTCAATTTAGTGATCTGACTGATGCAGTTCTCTGCCCTTGTTTCAATGACCCTTAAAATGAAAAGTGACAATGCAATGTGGATGTACCTGTGTGTGTGCATTTATATATAAGATTGCCAACACTTGCACTATTTTTCTAGGGATAGTCTGTTTTTTAGACTTCATCATTCTTATATTTTGTTGTCTAAAAAAATAAAAATCCTTGTTTTTCTCAAATAAATTATGATTTTGAATATTTTTCGTTTCTTTTTTGTATTCTTAACAAGAAAAATACTTTCCTTTTTTGGCAAAATAAAAATTGTTGGTTTAATAATTCTTTAGAATTTTTGGTTCAGAAAATACTAAATTCCCTGAAAACTGCTGCTGCTGAGTTATTTCTAATAACTCTGTGTCTATCAAATCACCCTTTCTCCTGCACTAAATCTTCAGTAATCTGCACAAACCTGAGGCTGGGTGGGGGGGAAGTGGGCACATCTAGGGTGACTGATCTAATTTGATCAACCCCAATGATCACTTTACTTAATACCCATTTATCTATTAGGAAAGGCAAACTTTTGACCTGTATCTGAGCTGCTTTTCTTTCCTGTGGCTTCTGGATTACTAAATTTGTTCTTATTAAATTATTTTCTAAATTTATATTTAGTTCATATTCTGTCAAAAGAAAAGAAAATGTATAATGATGAAATTGTTTAGTTCTTAGATGGAATTTTGAGAAGAATCTATCAATTTTACACATTTCCTGACTGAAGCAAATGGTTCTGACAAACCTCTCACCTAATCTCTTTTGAGGAAATAAGTTTCTCATTGATCTGCTCTGGAAGATGAAGTGATAAGTAATCAGCTACCATAAAAATGAATCCACAGCACTGTGTTTTGGAAACTCACAGTAAAAAATAGCATACAAGAAGATAATTACCAATTAATATTGATTTCTATCTTTGAAAAGAATTTACAAGACAGTAGATAAAATGGTAAATCCACCCTATATAATAAAGAGGTAATATGCAAATTGAACATCATGCCCTCACAAGATGGCTGCCTACAAACAGGCCAGCACGGGGGTTAGTGAGGGAAGACCAAACAACTGAACTAACAGGCTGCATGGGGCGACCAGACTGGTAGAGGGGGGTGGTTGGGGGTGACCAGGCCAGCAGGGAGGGGCAGTTAGAGGCGATCAGGCATGCAAAGGCAGTGAGGGGCAATCAGGCCAGCATGCAGAGGCAATGAGGGGCAATCAGTCCAGCAGGGGGAGGCAGCTAGGGGAGACCAGGCAGGCAGGCAGGTGAGCCATTAGGAGCCAGAGGTCCAGGATTGTGAGAGGGATGTCCAACTTCCAGTTTAGGCCCGATCATCAGGATCCCCTGAGGGGTCATGGATTGGAGAGGGTGTAGGCTGAGCTGAGGAGATGCCCCCACTGTGCACGAATTTTGTGAACCGGGCCTCTATCAGATATAAATATATTTATTAGCAGTCACAATAGTGACAAAAGCGGTAACAATATTTCTTATATTGATAGAGAAAACTAAAATGCATTTAAAATACATATGTATTTTCAAAAAAACTAATTTACATTATTCCATGCATTTTATCACTTACAAATTAATGCATTTTTTTCTCTTCCCCTAGTGTTGACTATCTTAAAGAAATAAAAATATTTCATTATCTACTATCTTATGTACTTGTTTTTGTTTTATTTAATATTCAGTTGAACCATTCTATATTAAATTCATTAAAAAATAATATTTGGAAAGGTACCTGGTATGCAAATGAAATGTATTTTATTAGGATATATTCATGCATGTTATAATTTTGCATATTTATTTCTTCTCTGTCATTATTCAAAATGTATTACATACATAATGAAAATGTTTCTGATCTGATAAATTTGGATCAATGAGCACTCAAAAATGTGACCTTTGAATAAAATAAGAGAAAAAAATGAACCAATATTTTTGCTTCATTATTATATGCCAAGTGTTCTGCTAGAGGATACTCTACCCAATAAAAGAGAAACATGCAAATTGTCCGTACCTCCATTATGCCCACAAGCCACGCCCACCAGCCAATCAGAAGCAAGTATGCAAATTAACCCAACACATATGGTGGTGGCCATGGAGCTGGACACAGTTAGAGGCTTGGATTGCCCCTGGCAATGGAGGCAGCCAAGCTTCCTGCATGCCCTGGTCTGCCCTGACCTCCACTCAAGGCTACAAAGTTTCAATTATAGAAGATAAATAAATCCCAGATACCAGGGCCTCTGCTTGGGTTGCCAGGGGGGCATGGCCGGCCTGCAAACCACCACAGGCCCCTCACCAAGGCCTCCTCATGCCCCAAGGGAACCCCATCCTGATCTGGGACACCCTTCAGGACAAACCAGCTGGCCCCCACCTGTGCACCAGGCCTCTATCCTATCTAAGAAAAGAGTAATATGCAAATTGACCATCACTCCAACACAAAAGATGGCTGTCCCATGCGGTCAAAGATGGCTGCCCCCATGTGGACACAAGATGGCCACCACAAGATAGCCAGCAGGGGAGGGAAGTTGGGAGGGACCAGGCCTGCAAGGGAATGCAGTTGAGGGCAATCAAGCCTGCAGGAGAGGGCAGTTAAGGGTGACCAGGCTGGCAGAGGAGAGAAGAAGGGCAGTTGGGGGGGACCCAGGCCTGCAGGGGAGAGCAGTTGGGGAGACCAGGCCTGCAGGGAGAGCAGTTGGGGGGGACCAGACCTGCAGGGAGGGAAATTGAAGGTGAACAGGCCTGCAGGAGAGGGCAGTTAGGGGTGACCAGGCTTTTAGGGGAGGGCAGTTAGGGGTGACCAGGCCTGCAAGGGAGGGCAGTTAGGGTCAATCAGGCTGACAGGGGAGCAGTTAGGTATCAATCAGGCTGGCAGGGGAGTGGTTAGTGGGTGATCAGGCTGGCAGGCAGAAGCGGTTAGGGGCAATCAGGAAGGCAGGCAGGGGAGCAGTTGGGAGCCAGCAGTCCTGGATTGTGAGAGGGATGTCCGACTGCCCGTTTAGGCCTGATCCCAGTAGGATTGGGCTTAAAGGGGCAGTCGGACATCCCTCAAGGTGTCCCAAATTATAGAGGGTTCAGGCTGGGCTAAGGGACACACACACACCCCCATGCAGAAATTTTGTGCACCAGGCCTCTAATATATATATATGTGTGTGTGTATATATATATATATATATATATATATATATATATATATATTTAAATCATCACAACAATCTTATAAACAATCATTATCTTCATTCAAGGAAAGAAAATTTACATTAAGAGATTTTTTTAAATGCCTACGTAAACATTTTCATTACTGTTGCTAAGAATTTCAAACCCAGCTCTCCTTTCTGTCTGCTGCTTCTGCCTGTGATTAACTTGTATCAGACAGACTTTTCTGCCAAAAAACTATTAAAGGTGGCCAAATTTAAAACAAATGAAGAAGCCAACAAGCCACAATTGAAGGTATCTTTGAACATACAGAAAGCCAGGATTCCAGGGGCCACAATCCTGAAGAGACAGGAAATACAATGAAGAAAGCCTTCCATTACCACTTTTTTTTTCCACTTTTGACATTTGCAAATTTCCAAGACAGAACAAAGATGCAGAAGAAAAAACAATATCGTGTATTTGAGGCCAACTCACTGAAATAAGAAGGGAAAAATAATAGAATCATGGTTACCATGGGAGCAGGAATTTGAGGATCAAATTGGGAGAAAAGAGATTGTTGGAGAAATGAAGTGACATTTGGTACCCCTTTCTCCTCAAGTTTGTGCCAATTCCTAATTTTTTCAGGAAGGTGTAATTTCTCAAGAAACTAAGATAAAAATTATTGATGAAGGCTTAAAACACTACAAAAGTATTAACAATCTGACAGTGCTGGGCTGTACACCAAAAACGGGCATCCTGGGATCATTTCAAAATGGTGGTGTGTCCTGGCCAGAAAGATCAGTTGGGTAGATAGACCATTGTCCTGATATGCCAAGGTTGCATGTTTGATCCCCAGTCAGGGCATATATAAGAATCAACCAATGAATGCATAAATAAGTGGAACAACAAGTCAATGCATCCACCCCCCAACCCCCTGTCTCCCTTATTCTCTAAAAATCAATCAATTAAATATATTTTCAAAAAGATGGCGATGTAAGAAGATCAGAATTTCATCTCCTCCCAAAACAAATCAACAACTACATGTGAAATAATTCCTTATGAGTGGGACCTAAAAACTAGATGAAAAGAGCCTCCATAACAACAGACCACAAAATAGTGCTGACATGGGTAAAGGAGGCAGAGATATGATTTCCCTGAGAAAAAGAAACACACACACATACACCAAATGCAGAGATTGATAATTGGAAATGATCTCAAAAAGTACAGAACATTCCCTGAGGAGTGAGACGTTTAAATTCTACATCAGGCACCCTAAGTCACAGACGTTGCACAGAAAAGAGGAACCCCAAACCACCTGGCTCTGAAATCCAATGGGGATTATATACAGGAAAATTATAAAGCTGTAGAGAACTGAAAACCTACTCTTAAGAGGCTTGCATGCAGTCTACCTCGACGTGGAAATCATCACAAAGCACCAGATTGAAAAGTGCATAAGCCATGGGTAAGGAGATCCATTTACTAATCTTAAAGCATCTGCTGGAGAGGTAGAAACCAGCTGGGACTCTCCACAAGGACTATGATGAAGGCAGGAGACATTTTTGTAATCTCAAGCTATGTTGCTACTACTGGTGTTTGCAGGTGGCACTTTGGAATTCCTACTCTAACCTGCTGGGGCCAGTGGGCATGCCCTGCTGAAAATCCCACCCACCGGCATGCTGCAGCAGTTGCTGACATGTCCCAGCACTACACTGAGTACCAGCCCTACCCACCAACACATTAGAGCCATGGCCCCTACCTTAAGAGGAGGGCACATGCAACCCAGATAGAACCAGTTGAACACTTGGCTCATGGGGACTTGAACTTCTGGGCCCTACAGGACATGCCATACAGAGGGCACTCCTTCAGGTCTAGGAGAGGTAGTTGATTACATAATATGTAGAAATAAATACAGAGAGTTAGACAAAATGAATAAATATAGAAATATGGTCGAAATGAAAAAACAAGACCAAACCTCAGAAAAAGAACTAAACAAAATGGAGATATACAACCTATCTGATAAAGAGTTACAAGTAATGTTCATAAAATGATCACTGACCTTGGGAGAAGAATGAATGAACACAATGAGAACGTCAATAATAATTAGAAGAAAGTGCTAAACAAAAATTATAATTGAAATGAAAAAATATCCTAGAAGGATTCAACAGCAGGTGACATGAAGTAGAAGAACAACTCAGTGAGCTATCATAAAAAGCAATGCAATTCACAGACAGAGCTGCAAAATAAAAAATAAAATTTAGTGTGAAGATGCCTTAAGGAATTGGGGGAATAACATGAAGTGAAATAACATTTGTATTATAGAAGTCTCAGAGGAAGAGAGGGAAAAATGTTTAGAAAAAGTATTTGAAAATATAATAGCTTAAAATTTTACTATTCAGGGGAAAGAAACAGACACTCAGGTCCAGGAAGCCCATTAGTACCAAATAAGTGGAACCTAAAGAGACACACACAAAGACACATTAGAATTAAAACAGTAAAGTTAAGGGTAAAGAGATAACCCTAATAGTAGCAAGAAAAAACAACTTGTTCAATACAAGGGAAACCCCATAAAGCTATGAGCATATTTCTTCCATAGAAACATTACAGGCCAGAAGAGAATGATACAACAACTTCATAGTGCTGAGAAAATATTTCCAATCAAGATTCTCAACCCAGCAAGCTTGTCATTCATATATTAAATATTTTTAGATAAGCAAAAGCTGAAGCAGTTCATCACCAATAAAAAAAAAAAAAGTAGTTCATCACCACTAAAGTGGTTCCACAAGAAATATTCAAGAGACTTCTTTAAGCTGAAAATGAATAGCACTAAGAATAAGAAAATGTATGAAAGTAAATTTCTCTCTGGAAAAGTAAGTGTGTAATAAAGTTAGTAGATCAATTACTTATAAAGCAAACATGAAGGTTAAAAGACAAAAATAGTAAAATTACAATAATTAGTTAAGGGCTGCATGAAATAAGTTGTAAAATATAGGGAGGGTGAGTAAAAATGTAAAGTTTTAGAATGTATTCAAATTAAAGTTGCTATCAACTTAAAATAGACCACTGTTTAGATAAGATGTTATATGTGATCCTCAAATAACCATAAGGAAAAAAACTTACAGTAATAATTTCAACAATAAAGATTTTTAAAAATTAAAAAAAAACAAATAAACAAACAAATAAAAACTTATAGTAAACATAAAAGAAAATGAGAAAGGAATCTAAACATAACACTAAAAATACCCATCAGGAAGGAATATGGCTGCCAACAGGACAGCAGGCTGCAAGATAGTGTGTGAGTGAGAGAATGAAAGGACAATGCATGGATGTGCAGGGAGTGTTTGTGTGAGTGAGGGACAGCTACATTCCAAGGAATTGTTGGGGACTGCCAGACCAGGCTCCCCTGGCTGGGCAGCCTCTACTGCTGCTGAAATCTCCCCCAGAATGGCTGGCTCTGCACAGAGACTGTGCCATCTTGAAGGGGAGACTGACAGTGATCTGAAGCCCAGCCTTATCTTCAACTGGGGAGACCCTGGGATACCTCCTGGGACCCTACAACCACAACCCCCAGGGACCAGTTACCTCAGCTGCAAACTCAGGAATGACTCCAGCATCTCTGACCATTGGCAGCTAGAAAGTCTGTCCAGGAGGAGTCAAAGCAGCACAAGTATGCAGATGACCCCTGTGCCTTCTCACAGATCAGAAAGAAGAAATAGCTAAATCTATTAATATTAACCTGGAATTGGCAAATTAAACACAGCTGATGAGAAATTCATTGATGGTGAGGAAATTCGTGGATGGAAAGGTCAGCTAACACCTAGGGAGGGTCAACACAGGAGAGAGAGACCTACATAACCACATATCCATAGAGGAGTGATCATGGGGAGACAAAGAAACAACCCACATACAAAACAAAAGGAGGCATAACCCGAAAAGGAAGTAAATGAAATAGAGGCAAGCAAAATGTCAGAGAAAGAATTCAGAGAAATGGTCATAAGGTGGCTGAAAGGTTGGAAGACAAATTCAATAATATGTGTAAGAACCAAGAGGAAATGAAGAAGAACCAAGAAGAAATGAAAAATGACATTGTAGCAAAAAAGAACTCAATAGAAAGCATCAACAATAGACTAAAAAGAAGCAGAGAACTGCATCAGTGAGCTAGAAGACAAGGTAGGAAAAAATACCCAAGCAGAGCAGCATCTAGAAAAAAATAATTAAAAAACAGCAGGAGAGCCTAAGGGAACTTTAAGACAACATGAAACGAAACAACATCCACATAATAGGGGTGCCAGAAAGAGAGGAAACTGAGCAAGGAATATAAAACCTGTTTGAAGAAATAATGACAGAAAACTTCCCTGATATAGGGAAGAAAAAACTCACACAGGTCCAAGAAGCTTACAGAGTCCCAAACAAGATGGACACAAAGACATACTACAAATAAATTGATAAACACCAATGACAAAGTAAGAATCTTAAAGGCTGTCAGAGAGAAACAGAAAGTTACCTACAAAGGATCCCCCATCAGACTAGCAATTGATTTCTCAACAGAAACACATCAAGCCAGAAGGGAATGGAATGAAATGTACAAAGTCATGCAAAGACAGGGTCTGAATCCAAGAATACTGTACCCAGCAAGGCTATCAATCAAAATTGAGAGTGAAATAAGGAGCTTCACTGACAAAAAAGGATTAAGGGAGTTTATTACCACCAAACCAGCAATGCAAGAAATGCTAAAGGGTCTGCTGCAAAAAGAAGAAATAGGAAGAGAAGAAGGAACACAGTCATAAAGAATAAAAATGGCAACAAGCAAGTACCTATCAATAATAACTTTTAATTTAAATGTATTAAATGCCTTAATTAAAAGACATAGGGTAGCTGAATGGATAAGAAAACATGACCCATATATCTGCTGTCTATAGGAAACCAACCTCAGAACAAACGACTCACACAGACTGATGGTGAAGGGATTGAAAAAGACTGATGTTGAAGGGAGAAGACAAAGCAGCCATTTTCAGGTGAGTGGAAATAAAAAAAAAAAAACTGTGGTAGCAATACTTATATCTGATAAATTAGACTTCAAAGTGAAGGCCATAACAAGAGGTAAGGAAAGCCACTTCATAATACGAAAGGGAGCAATTCAACAAGAAGATATAAGTCTGGTAAACATATATGCATCTAATACAGGTGCACCCAAATACATAAAAAACTTCTGGAGGATATCAAGGAAGAGATTGACAGCAATACAGTCATGGTAGAGGACTATAATACCCTACTATCACCATTGGACAAATCCTCTAAACAGAAAATCAGCAAAAGAAACAGTAATCTTAAATGACTCACTAGAACAGATGGAATTAATTGGTATCTTCAGAACATTTCACCCTAAAGCCACAGAATATACATTCTTCTCAAGTGCACATGGGTCATTCTCAAATATAAACTACATGTTGAAACACAGGCAAAGTCTCTTCAAGTTCAAGAAGATAGAAATAATATCAAGCATCTTCTCAGATCACAATGGCATAAAACTAGAAATCAACCACAATAAAAACAATTAAAAAAATCAAACACTTGGAGGCTAAATAGCATGCTATTAAACAATGACTTAGTTACCAAAGAGATCAAAGAAGAAATAAAAAGCATCATGGCAACAAATGACAATGAAAACACAACAACCCAAAATCTATGGGATACAGTGAAAGCAGTCTTGAGAGGCAGTCATAGCTCTATGGGCCTACCTCAAAAAAAACAAGAAACAATGGTAATGAATTATCTAACCCTACAACTCAAAGAGTTAGAAAGAGAGCAATAAGAAAAGTGCAGCATTACAGAAGGAAGAAAATAATAAAGACTAGAGCAGAGATAAACCACATAGAGACCCAAAAAAACAATACTAAAGATCAACAAAACCAGGAGCAGGTTCTTCGAAAAGACAAACAAGATTTGATGAACCTCTAGCCAGGCTCACCAAGAAGCAAAAAGAGAGGACCCAAATAAACAAAATCAGAAATGTAAAAGGTGAAGTAACAACCAATCCCACAGAAATACAAAGGATTATGAAAAAAAAATACTATGAGCAACTCTATTCCAACAAAATGGACAACCTAGGAAATGGACATATTCTTAGAAAAACACAAGCTCCCAAAACTCAATCAAGAAGAATCAAAAAACTTGAATAGGCCAATAACTACTAAAGAAATTGAAGCAGTGATCAAAAATCTTCCAGCAAACAAAAGCCCTGGTCCAGACAGCTTTATAGATGAGCATTCAAAGAAGAACTAAAACCTATCCTCCTCAGACTATTCCAAAAAATTCAATAGGAAGGCACACTTGCAAGCTCTTTCCATGAAGCCAGAATTACCCTAATCCCAAAACCAGATAAAACACCACAAAAGAGAGAGAGAGAGAGAGAGAGAGAGAGAGAGAGAGAGAGAGAGAGAGAGAGAGAGAGAGAGAGAGAGAACTACAGGCTAATATCCTTAGTGAACATAGATGTAAAATCCTCAACAAAATTCTAGCAAATCGGATTCATCATTACATTAGAAAGATCATACACTATGACCAAGTGGTATTTATTCCGGGGATGCAAGGATGGTACAATATCCACAAATCAATAAAAGTGATATATCACATAAACAAACTAAGAGACAAAAATCACATAACCATATCAATTGATGCAGAAAAAGCATTTGACAAAATCCAACACCCTTTCTTGATAAAAACTCTCAGCAAAGTGGGAATAGAAGGATCATACCTCAACATAATAAAAGCCTTATATGACAAACCTACAGCCAACATCACACTCAATGGGAAAAAACTAAACTTATTTCCCCTGAGAACAGGAACAAGGCAAGTATGCCCACTTTCACCACTTCTGTTCGATATAGTACCAGAAGTGTTAGTCACAGTGATCAGACAAGAAGACGATATCAAAAGCATCCAAATTGGAAAAGAAGAAGTAAAACTGTCCTTATTTGCAGATGACATGATACTATACATAGAAAACTCCAAAGACTCCCTCAAAAAACTGCTAGACCTAATAAATGAATTTGGCAATGTAGCAGGATACAAAATGTCACTGAGAAGGGATGGGGGAGGGGGTCAATTGCGAAAAAAGAAGACATATGTAAAATTTTAGACAATAAAAAAAAAAATCCCCATCAAACCACAAGGGAAAGAAACAAAGGAAGTACAAAAACAGCAGAAAACAAATAACAAAATAGCAATATATGTATATATCTACCAATAATTACTTAAACTATAAGTAGATTATTTTTTTGTCAATCAAAAAACATAAAATGGCTCTGACTGTTTTCAATGGTTAGAGCATCAGCCCAAAGACCAGAGGGTCCAGGATTAGATTCCCAGTCAAGGGCACAAACCTCAGCTGCAGGTTCAGTCCCTTGCCCTAGTATGCAAGACCAATCAGTTTATGTGTTTCTCTCACATCGATGTTCTCCCTCCCTCTCTGTCCTGCCCCCCCACCTCCCTCTCTTCCACTCTCTTTAAAAATCAATGGAAAATATATCCTTTGGTAAGGATTTAAAAAAAAACAACAACACAAAAATCATAAAATGGTTGAATGGATTTTAAAAAAAGGGAAAAAACATCTACATCTACATGCTGCCTACAAGATGCTCACTTCAAATATAAGAACACACAGGGACTGAAAGTGAAGGGTTGAAAAAAAGATATTTCAGGAAAATGAAATTGAAAATAAATCTGGAGTAGACAAAATATCAGACAAAATAAACCTTAAAATAAAGACTGCAATGAAAACACGGAAGGGTATTAATAATAACAAAGGGCTCAATTCAGCAAAATGATATAACATTTAAAAATATCTTTGCATCAGCATAGAAGCACCAAAATATATACAACAAATATTTACAGAACAAAAAGGAAAGAATGAAATCAATACAATAATAGTAGGGAACTAACAACTCACTTCATTAATAACTAGATCATCCAGACAGAAAATCAATAAGGTAACATCAGCCTTAAAGGAAACATTAGATCAGAAGAGTCTCATAGATATAACAGGATATCCTACCCTAGAGCAGCAGAATATACATTCCTCAAGAGCATATGGAACACCCTACAAGATAGATTAAGTTAGGCAGCAAAAAAAGTCTCAGTAAATTTAAAAATATTAAAATCATACAAAGCATCTTTTTTAACCACAATTGAAAATAAAAATTAATAATAAAAATAAAACTTGAAAATTCACCCAAAAAAAATGGAGATTAAACAGCATGCTACTGAACAATCAGTGGGTCACTGCAGAAATAAAAAAAAATAAATTAAAAAATAATTAGATCAAATGAAAACAGAAACACAGCATATCATAATCTATAGGATACATTAAAAATGGTGCTAAGGGGGAAGTTCATAACAATGTAGACCTATTTCAAGAAACAAGAAAAATCCTAAATACATAATCTTACTTAACACCTAAAGGAACTAGAAAAAAATAATAATAATGCCACAATTAGTAAATGAAGAAAATAATAAAGATCTGAATAGAAATAAATGAAATGGAGACTAAAAAAGGCAATAAAAACAATGAATAACACTAAGAGCTGGTTCTTTGAAAAGATAAACAAAATTGACAAACTTGAATTAGACTAACCAAGAAAAAATGAGAGATGGAACAAACAAACAAATGAAAGGACACAAATAAAATTTAAAATGGAATAGGAGAAGTTACACTAACCAATTGGATAATCTAGAAGAAACTGATAAATTTCTACTTACAGACAGTGGTGCCACTAAGCTAAATTTGTCTAGGTCTCACAAAAGACAGAAATAAGTTATTATTAAAACCATGAGAAAAATAATACACAATAGAAATAAACCACCAGTAATAAAGATTTTGAAATTATCAGAAACAAATTTTAGTAAAATTTTAATTAAAATGTTTAAAATTGTGACAGAAAGAAATAAAATGATGAAAACTTTTACCATAGATATGACATCTAATGATAAAGCAGATGAATATTTTTGCAACAAAAGGTACAATTTCTGAAATTAATAACCACAGTTATGTTTAACAGCAGAATAGTGACTAGAAAATTTCTCTGTAAGAAAGAATATCATCTGTTTCTCTTTTTAAGTTCACTACACTTGATATTATTTCTCTTGTGAAACAACTTGTTGAGTTTCTTTTAACTAACTTCTCATGTCATCTCAACATAATTGTCACTTTTAATAGAGGCTTTCTTTAAAGACCCCATTTAATAGGTCTCCTCTCACTCTACCAATCTATCAATCACCCTTTCCTCTGTATGTCCTTCAAAACACTTGTCAGTACAAAAGACTATCTATACTAATAAAAGGGTAATATGCTAATTAGACTGGGTCAACCAGACATCTTCTGGTCATCCCATCCTCCTTCCAGACAAAGCCACGATGGCGGGGGCAAAGGCAGAGATGGTTAGGGGACATCAGGCCCACAGGGGAGTGCAGTTAGGGGTGATCAGGCCGGCAGGGGAGGGCAGCCAGGGGTGATCAGGCAGGCAGACAGAGGGGTTAGGGGCAATCAGGCAAGCAGACTGGTGACAGGTTAGGAGCCAGCAGTCCCAGATTGCCAGAGAGATGTCCGACTACCGGGTTAGGCCTCATTCCAAATGGCAGTCGGACATCCCTGAAGGGTCCCAGATTGGAGAAGGTGCAGCAGGCCGGGATGAGGGACCCTCCCCCATGCACAAATTTCTTACACCAGGCCTCTAAGTAGCTAATAAAATGATAGGTGTAAAAACCTTTATGTGTGTAAGCTTAGGCCAGTTACTTACCCTCTATGAGTCCAAGTTCTTCTTTAGATAATATAAATATGAATGCACACGCTAAATATTGTTAAAAAGTAACTGGGATGATATATGTAAGGCACCTAGTTAAGTGTGAAGTTAGAGTTTTCATTTTATCAAAGAATAAAACAACAACATATTGAAGAGTGTAATCTATTTGGAAAATTAACTAAAAACTCATAGACTAGTTAAAATGAGCATAGCTTATTTAAATTGATCTGAAAACTTGATTATTATTTTACTGTCAAATTTAATACTCTACCAACAATCTTAGTTTACCCTGTAAATATTAGTGGGAAGGATTATTTGCATTCTTGAGTGGGCCCTGAGCTTTCCTGATGCTAGGCTGAATTTAGATATAGGGCAGCTGCTGTCAGCCAAGTCTCTTGTCTGTTACCTGGGCCCTGATCTGAGCTGGGCCAAGTCTCTGTCTGTCACCTGTATCTCGATCTAAGCTGGGCCAAGTCTGTTTCTGTTGCCTGGGTCCCGATCTGAGCTGGGTGTGGGAAGCGCCAAGCAGCCATGGGGGCAAGAGACCTCCTTCAGAAGGGGCGAGGGTTCAAGCCCCTGCAATGTTGGGGGGTGAGGGTCTGTGCCCCACTTCTGTTGACCCCCCAAGTTCTCTCCTGATGGCCCCTCTGCAACTGTGCTTGTCTTAGGTTGTTCCTTCCCTGAGGAATCTTACCCATCTCTGGCTAACCAGCCATCCTCTGGGGCCAAGCAGGGTGATGTGAAGTTCAGTTCTGTCTCCTTGGTAGCCTATGCCCCCATGGCCTCCACACCCAGCACTTGCCTTGGGAACACCTGGCCTGAATATTCAAGTAAATTTAATTGTACTAGACAAAAGCTGTTCTTAAAGTAATAACTAAAATTTCTATTGGTAGTTCATCTCATGGTAAAATTCCTGAATATGCAATGAACCTAAAGCAGTCATATTTTTGGGCAAAAAAAAAAAATTTAAATTTAAAGTTATCAAGACTGCATTATAAAATTTACAAAAACCTCCATTAATAAAAAAAAAGCGGGGATAGTAGGTTAATATCATGTAAGGAAAAATATCCTATAAGTAAATTATATCTAGAAAATTTTTACTTTACAAAATTAATTTTCATTTGTAATGCTAACAGCAAGACGGCCATGAAAAACACACATTGTGTCTAAATAAGACAAAGGAAAATCGTTTGGGCAAAAATAAAAAGGATCCCAAATCAATTATATAGAAAAGATTCCTTTATTAACTTGTGATCGAGAATATGTTTGTATATTTTCAGAAAACAACTCCAAGACCATGTGGATTCCTGCAACAGAGAGGAATTGACAGGTGTGCTCCAACCACAAAGACAAGAGGAAAAACAGACCAGAGATGGAAGACGCTGACAACACCTTGCCACGCGAGCCGTCAGCAGCTGTGCACCGCTGCAGGTTACCTAGGACCAAACCAGAGAGGGTCGGACCTGCATTGCCACCATGTGCCCACCATCCAGATATCATTGCTGACATGTATACATAAGGAACTGTTAGACATTGAAACGGGGACTCAGAACTGTTGGACAATGAAATTGGGACTCAAAGATTTTTTTGTTTGTTTTGTTATTATATGTTTATTTCTAGTCTGCAAAGGCAAAACTTTTTAAAGGAAAGAAATGGTGGGAAAAAGATACAGAGGCAAAGAAGCATTGAACAGACTGTCACACTACATTGGGAAGACAGGAGAGGTTGGGCGAGGGGGGCTGTAAGAGACCAATCGAAGGACTTGTACGCATGCATATAAGCATAACCAGTGGATACAAGACGCTGCGGCGGGGGGGGGGGGGGGGGGGGGGGAGGGAGGGCAGGCAGGTAAAGGCATGTACTGGGGGGTAGGTGAGGTCGGGGAGAGGTCAATGGGGAAAAAAAAGGAGACATATGTACTACTATTTGTAATACTTAAAACAATAAAAAAATAAATAAAAAAAAATGAACATAGCTGCATCAAAGTGGAAACCATAATGGATATCTGATGTCAGATGCCTTGGTTCCAGCTCTCAGTAACAGGTTACCTGTGCAGTGGCATTGGGCTATCAATTTTCAGAAATATAATTGGGAGCAGTGTGTATACACCATGATCCTGATCCTAAGAAATAAGAGGAAAAAAAGTTTAGTGAACCTGGTATTATTATTAAATCTGTCCACAACATAAAGTTTTAATTCACTGATTACTTCCTGATATTCCAGAGTTCTCATTGTCCAAAATTAATCATCATTTTTTCTTCTGATGTTTGATAATGTACATTTTATTTTTATTTTTATATTTTTGTTTTATAGCATCTTGATCAAATGGAGAAAGATATAGAAATGAAGTTTCTGTCTGGAAGTTTGCCAAAATCACATTGATTTTATAATTAACTGTCATTTCCTACATGAAGCATTTAATTTCCCAGTGTTCAGGTATTGAAAATGATATTGTCAAGTTAAAAATAAAATAAATCATTTGTTTCCTTAAATAAAATATTACTGAAGTTGGCTTGAGATCGAAGAAGAGATCACTATGGAGAAAACAACATTTTTCATTGTGTCCTGTGCAGATATGTGCAAAGCTCCTTTTGTTTGGATTTATTAAATCAGGGGTCATCATGCTTTTGTTAAAGAAATATTTTAGGTTGGTGGATCATAAGTCTCTGTTAGAATGATTCAACACTGCCATTATACTTTAAAAGCACTCTTGGACAACATGTAAACAAATGGTAATGACTATGATACAATAAAACTTCATTTATGAAAACAGGCAGTCAACCCATGGGCTGTAATTTGCAGACCCCTGTCTTAAGTGATTAAGAAATTACTATAATGAATCATGAATGTATAGACCAAAAAAAAGTACTTTTCCTTTTTAAGAAAAATAATTTAATGTAAATCAATGACTTAGAAGTCTATCAGATAATCAATCCTAATAAAAAAAAAATAAAGGTTGATTTTTACTTGTAGTAGTGACTTACCATCTATCCATAGATGATAGATGATGGTAGATTGATAGATGATAGATAGATGATAGATATAGATAGATAGATGATAGATAGATAGATGATAGGTAGATAGATGATAGATAGATAAATAGATGATAGATGATAGATAGATAGATAAATAGACAAACACATAATCCATTCTTCTTTTTTCCTGGACACATACCTTCAGTTTGGCCACCTGAAATGGGCAAAAGCTTTTACATATGTGTCATTTCTAGTCTTGGATCATGACAATCTCCCATGTGTCATCTCTGCCTACTTCCCCATCTGTCAGCAGATGTGAAGGATCCAGCAAAAGACTGAAACACCAGGACATGATGGAGAAGACTGAGTCACTCAGTGACTATGGGAAACAAAACTGCTAGCCCCTTTCTGCCATCAACTGAACTCTATACATGACAATTAACTTCCATTTTACCAATTCACTGAAATATCAAAATTGACATTTTACCAACTATTGTTAACTATCATACAAAATAAATTAGTACCAGAAAACCTGTATGTGTAGAATTAATTTAGTGGATTGGAGGCAGGTGGTGAGACCACAGATATAGCAAGCTTTGTGACTGGAGACCCCAGCTCTGTCATGTTAAACACTTGAAAAATGGAGGCCTGAGATACCATAAAAGTAAGACCATGTGACAACCAGACCTGTGATTCTAGCAGAAATTACTAGAAAGTGTGTTGGTTACTCTTAGCTCCCTCTAACAAAGTATTTCAAGAGAGAGATGACCTCAGGCAAAGATTGACTAGCTTTTGTGATGAGATTAAGGACTTTATAGTTTGAAAGAGATGATTGGTGAAGATCAAATAATAGATAAAACTGAAAAAATAATTTAATTGCAAAAGGCCCAGTAAGATTTCTCAGTTGATCCAAGTACTGAGCCTTGTGACTAAAATCAGATGATCAGACTAAGGGTGTTACCTTCCCACCCAAGACTACTTCTTTCTAATAGCCTTAAAATTATCTGCTATTAAAGAGAAAGCATAAATGGAATAGTGGAAGAGGATGCGTAGGGAAAGAGAGAAATGGAGATTAGAACAAAAAAAATGTTTGAATGCTTGAAAATGTTAGAAAATTATGTCTAGAAAAAACTTGGATGTGGTTACTGGCACATGCAACTGAATGGCAGGAAATAACTTCAAATTCTCCTAGTTTTGAGGGGGGTTTATTTCCAAAGAAATCACAAACCTGGGCTAAAAAATATTTTAGTTTCTAAGTTTTAAAACCACCTTCGGACCCAAAGGCAGGAAGGAGATGGAAAAGCTCTAAACCCCCAAAGGTGACAGTGATGGATGAAAGAGAACACAGAGGTGGAGCTTGATGCCCTGAAAATCACCTCTCAGAAAGCAGAACCTAAGTTTAGACATGTCTCCCATTCCTCTCTTTTCCAAATGGGAAACCACCACATATCTATGAAACGAAATAGAAATTCTTAAATAGATCCAATTCACATAACAAAAAATAATTTTTATCATTATTACACATAACAATGACCTAACTCACAAAATTGCATGTCTGTGTATATGGGCATGCACAGCTATGTATATACATGAATATATACATACATATACAGTTATTTACATACACATACAGCTTTTTGGTTTTGAAACCAGGCTTGGATTATGCTTTATGTAGCCCATGATTCTGATCTAATTACATGTAGATAACAGACTGATTGCTGTCCTTGCCTTGGCGCATCCCCGATGAAACACCTGGGTCCATGCACCTTCTCTAACAGTCCTCTCCAAAGAACCTTGTGCAAGTCTTCTTCTATCAGTGTTCTGCAAGGTGAGCAAGCCCTCAACATGTGTCCATCTAAATCAGGAAGCAGTACTGGTTCTGCTTTGTCATTCCTAATACAAAACTACCTTCTCACTGACTGCTGAGTTATTTTAATAATAGACTGCAATACTAAAATGTTTTCTTCATAAAAATAAAGTATATCAATTTAATATGATTGTAAGTAGAAGCTCAACAGTAATTTCAATATTCTCTTTCATCATGTATAACAGAAAAAAATTTCCTTCTCTAGTGTATAAGAGAATTATTTTCATCTCACATACTGACTTTTAATGCAAAAGAGCACTTTTCCCAGATAGGAAAAATATTTTCAGTTCCATTATAGTGACTGAACATCTTGGATAATTAAAAGTTAATGACCTGAAAAAAATAGCAGAAACTTAAGTGTATTTTTTTATTCCTGTTTGATTGTATGATCTTAATGGCTTCTAAATTTAACCATACTTTATTATAAAAAATGATTTGCACTTTGAAATTCTCATGTTTGAATTCCAGAATACTGGGAAGCCAGGTTGCCACATCACATAGTGGTGTGGATACAAAAAATAATGCAAAAAGCTGATGTAGTCTACAGAATTTTAGTACAAAATATATTTATTAGCTTTCATTATATTTGCAAATCTATGTGCAAATAAAGTTTCCTTAAATCTAACCATAAGAAAGAAAAGCACAACTGATTCTGAGGTTTTTACCCCAATGTGTTTTATTTAGATATTTTCACAAACAAATAATCCAACCCAAATGATTAAGTAGTATTGGACCAAGAGCTAAGATTTAATTCACAAAAGCATATACTTAATATTTACCAGTTGCATTGAGTCAGAATACTTCCAGAATTTGAATCACAGCGTGTCCAACACTGTCTCCTGGAGCCTTGGGCGGAAAACACTCTGGAACTGGCCCAGAATTCACTTTCTCTCATCTTTATTCTTTGCTTTGGCTGTGGTTTGGTGTGCCTGAAAGGCAAAAGACAGCTAAGTGGCAGTGAAAATAAGATAGATTCATTGTCTGGTTTCATTTTTTAGGTGTCTTTAAAAAGTCATCACTTTTAAAAAAGCAAATGAGGAAAGAAATAGAAGTATCACATGGGCTTAACGTTCATCTCATACAACAGATGAGAAAGACCAGTAAAATAAAGATTCATGAATAGAGTGTGATGAGAAACGTAAAGGCAAGAGTAACTGCATACTTACCTTAGATGCCACACAACAGTGCACCGAGGTCTTTGACAGGTGATAAAGATACAACTTGGCACAATCAGCAATTATTTTTGGCACCTACAAAGGAGGTAGTGAAGCAGAAAAATCTGTCCAAGAATTAATCTGCAGCTGCACCACACACTACTTCATCATCTTCTGGCTGTGATATGAAGCACAGTCAGGTAGGTGGAAATTCCTTAAAAGTCATTTTTTAATCATTTTTCCTTAAAAGTCATCAAAAACATTTTTTAAAATTAAGCAAAGAACATATAGTAATAAATAGATGCTGTATGTAAAAAAAATAGATTTTTCAAATATATTTTTTCTTTAATAGCCTCAAGAAAAAAATTGAATTTACTAACAAAATATCTTCAAAAAATTTTATTGCATGCACCCCAAAATAATTTTATAGTTTTCAGCAGCTCAGATTTTGTTTTAACAGGATTCACTCCCATTAAGAAACTCTGTGCACCCAATTCAGTTGTTGGGTGAAGTTTCTTCTTGAAACACAGGATGGATATCAAGTCATGTGTATCTTTCACTGTATACTAGTAAGTCACTCCTGTCATGACTAATTAGATATTGCCTCCATTTTCCAGTTTCCACAATAGTAAATATATGTACATGATATCCTACTTATAGTGGTACCCTGCACACATTAAAATCTGCCATCATCTCAGGAGGAATAATTAAAATACTCCCTACTGTCAATAGCCTTTGGCATAGTTTTGACCAAGTAGTTTGATGCTGCAGCTTAATATCTTGTCACACTTTTAAAGAAAATAGCAAGAATAAAAATTACTTTTAGTACAAATTTATAGAATCATGAATATACAGTAAACTGATCTTTTTTAAATAAGTGAAAAGGACACAGCATTGGTGTGATTTTTGTATTATAATTTCATCATGCTTCACTAAAAGTAATTTCCTTTTGCAGAAAACTAATCAAGTGTTATATCCTTTCTTTTTCTTCTAGTGAATCATGATTGTTTTAGGTGACCTTATAATATCCATTTCTCAGGATAGAATCCAATAACTAATTCATACAGAGTTGTCAACTCATGCATTTAAATGCACCTATAAATCATGTGACTTTTGCTGCACTTGATTTTTCTGAAAATCATGTAAAACGTTCAAATTGCTTAACAACTGATATTCAAGAGATGAAATGTTTAAACATATTTCTTCTTCATCTATGCTCTTTCAAGTTAGCACATTCCTATTATATTTCCAAATTTGTTTTTCTCAAGAATCAATCATTTAAAATTTGTTGTAAATATAAAGAAACCAACAATACAAAAAATATCTTATACAATGTTATCTAATTTCTTGCACTTATACTTTAATGGTTGTGTGAGGACTATAAACTGAGCCAAAAATGCAAAATAAAATCTCAGATTTCCTCATATGTGAGTCTTACCCAAATCAATTGAAATTGCTCAAGGGTAATCAAGTGTACGACTGGAGTTAATAATTTCATTTAGCTATAATATCATTTTTAATGTTGGCTTCTTGCCTTGTGCATTATGTATTTTTGCTATGCTTAGCTTGCTTAAAATAATAAATTTGAATCATTTGTAACTGAATATCATAACTATAAAATATTTACTCTTTACTCTCATCTTGACCCCAATCTCTGACTTTTTATATTCAGGTTTCATTTGTCTTTGCAAGTAACTAGGTCCATATTTTAAATAAAACTCAGAACCACCCTAAAGTGGCTGGTCTCTAAATCAACCTTTTCTCCACCATATCCTTTAGAAAACACCTTCCTCAATAGCCAGCTGATGAGCATTGTTGAAGCAAATCTCAGCCCATTGGGCTGTTGAGAAATTCACACTCTATAGCCAATACAACCATTTGAAAATCTTAATGATGCCCTGTAAGGGCAGGGTTTAAAATTGACTTTTCTCTTCTCTTCACTGTTGTAGCCCCAAAGCCTGGAAGAGACAATCCTACTTGGTACAGGCTAAGTATATATTTGATAGATGAGTACATTGCAATTGTTCCAATTATTTCAGATTTTTCTACTTGCACTCCTCTTCACTATCAAGACCACTCATTATGTGTTCTCATTTCTTCCTCCCTTTAAAAAAAAAAATTATAAACATTTTGTGATGAGAGAAGTTAGGATTACTCTTATTCCAATTTCTCAGCAACTTTTTCCAACACAGCTTCACTACTTGTTCATATCTTTACTTTCCCTCTGGTGTCTTAAAAAAAATCCAATGTTTAAGACTGTTTTGTTATTCCATTTCATGTTGTCTTCACATTCATTTTTCCCCTCCTTGCTGTTAATTTCCTAGAATTAGATGACCATAGAATTAAAGTGTAATTTACAGATCTGATTCATCTCTCCCATTTAATCAATGATGTAATCAGGACAAGACAGATCCAGTGGTATTTTGAAGATCACAGACAAAAGAGTTGCGAAACCAAGATCATAAGGAGTGTTCCAGAAACATACCCTGTGTGCTTTATACTATGCCACTGCAGTTGCCCCTTTTCACTCCTCAAATTTGCTTTTTTTTTTTTTTTTTAAGGAGCATCTTATAAAGTCTACAACAGGCCAGAGAAGGCCCTCTCAAGAATGTATCATCTAAGCACAGCCTCAAAGAATAAAGAAGCCTTTACCTAGCGGTGAAGGCACAAAACAACTTATATGAAAGCAAACCTGAACACTACTAGGAACTGAATAGAGGAGATGGTGGGAATTGAAACAGCCAAAGTTTTAAGTCCTCTTATGCCATGCTAAACAATAAGCAACTCTGTTGAAGACATTAGAAAGCCATGGTCTTGTTACTACTTTATTTATAGTAAAGTAGTAACAAGACCATATTACTGTTTAGACAGATACCTAAGTAAAAGGAGAACTAGAGTAGAAAAAAGAGCTACTTATAGCTGTGTACAAGTAGTTGTCACTACTTTAACAAGTTATCACAAGTTTAATCATCTTCAACGAAGTTTAAAAAACTTAAATTGTTTTCTCTGTCAAAAACATTTGAACATTTAAGTTGATTTTTAAATGGTATAGTTTAATTATCTGGAAATAATCAGGTTTCATTCAGATATAATAATATGTAAATTTATTTTTGAACAGTTCAAGTAAACAGACCCATTTGCTTATTCAGTGTTATAGAGTAAAAGTTTGCTAATATTTCCCTCTTTCTATTAGATGACTTTGCATCTAAAGAGCTTTTGCATTAATTCATCTTTAAGGTGCTCCTCTGACAACAAATCCTAAATTACCCTCTAACTCCTTCCTGCTAATACTGAGTCTTTTACAAGAGGTGAAGTGTGAAGTTATTTAAATTTTATAATGGATGATCTCAGCTGAATTCTATTCCCAAAAAATTTTAAAAATACCCTGATCTCAGATGCAATTTAATGTTATATGAGAAACCAGAGCTTCTCTAAATTTGCCCTTGTACTAGCTTTGAGTTCTTAAATTGACAAGTGTTCTTATTCCAAATGTGGCTGCACATCAAAATTATTTATAAACTAGAGGCCCATCGTGCACTGGTGATATCCCTCAGCCGGGCCTGTGGAGATTGGACCCAAACTGGCTCTCTGACATCCCCAGAGGAGCCCTGGATTGTGAGAGGGCGGTTCTCGAGTGATGCACCCTGGAATTGGACTCCCTGGTTCCAGAGCATCACCGGTCATTGCACATCATAGCTACCAGTTAGACGGTTGAATAGTCAACTGTCGCTTAGGCTTTTATATATATAGATGTTTTAAACTTGCACATTTCTGGAAGACTCAGTGAACCAGAATCTCCACTGGTGGATTGGGAAACGGCAGGAGGCTACAATGGAAGTTGGGTATGAGCACTCCCCAGTGGCATGGCGGTGGACATCTCCACTCAGGGTTAGCAGCACCATGGCATGTTAAACAGATGACCCTTACCTATTACCAAACTAGGTACCTAGGGGTCCCGGATCAGAGGTTGCATTCCCTTGAGGATTATCCAATCTCTGAAGATTGAATTGGCCTCCCAGAAAGAGAGGAAACTGGATCCCTAGTTGTGGGAACATACACAGGTGGGGTGCACAGGAACATGTATGTGCGTCTTCACTCACCAGGTGAGTATTCAGTTCAGAGAGAAAAGACATTAAGTAGCAAATAAAAAAATTAAAAACACAACAAAACACTATGATAAGACAAGGGAGAGAGACCATGGAAATTAAAAAGAAAAAGCTTTATATATTAGTACTATTAATAACACTCCCCCCCCTTGTTTTTGAACAAGATTTTTGCTTTTTCATTTTTTCAGTGTAACCCACAATTTACATAGCGAATCATGCCCTGAGATATGACTTCAGATTTGGGGTTGGATAGAGGAGAAGAGATTTTTAATAGTTAGCCTAGTATTAAGGAGAAATTAACTTTCTCCAGTAAATTCTCCCAAGTCAACTACCCATTGGAGGAAGGGAGACCTATATTGTTTTCTTTAGTGGCAATTCCTATAAGTAAATTATAGTTTTATAATATGGCTTGTTTGAAAAAATGCTTCTTTTTTTATTTGTTTTGTTACTCCTCACCTGAGGATATATTTCCATTGATTTTTAGAGAGAGTGGAAGGGAGGGGGAGAGACAGAGAGAGAAATATCAATGCACATCGATTGGTTACTAGGGCCAGGGATCAAGCCTGCAAAACAGGTACATGTCCTTGACTGAAATCAAACCCAGGACCCATCAGTCCTTGGCGTGATGCTCTATCCCCGGAGCCAAATTGGCTCGGGCTGAAAAATGCTTCTTAACCAATGCATAGCAACAAATTGTTACAGGTTCTAAAACTTCTAAGTTATCTTTTCACAATGGGTCTCCATGAAAAGATACTGCCTTAAGTGTACACACACACAAAATAATTCTCTAGTTTTTCTTTATTCGGAATAATGTCTTCAACATGCTAATTCGCTTTATTATTCTCCAAAAGGCAGGCAGTCTCAGTAGATCCTCATTTTTAAGATCTATCTTATATACCCCACATATGGCCATTTTGAAATCAAGATCTTTTTTTACCATGCAAGTTCACTGTAATATTTCTATACCTTAAAACAAAACAAAAAAAAAATATGTTCTTAAGTCTGTGATAATTATTTCCATTTATTGTTAGAGTATAATTTTCTAAACAGTAAAATTCACCCTTTTTATCATGCAATTTTACAAGTTTTGACAAATACATACAGTTGTGAAATAATAATACAATCAAGATAATAAACACATTAACCATTCCTTTGGAGTCAACAACTTTCCCAGCCTGAGCTCCTGGCAACCATTAATCTATTCTCTTTCCCCACTGTTTTGCCTTTTTCAGACATGATATGAAAGCAATCATACACTATCATAATAATCTTTTAAGTCTAGCTTCTTGCATTAAACATAAGCATTTGAGATTCTTCCACATCTAAATATACAAAGAGGTAATATGCAAATTAGCCAGGATGCCTTAAGGCATCATGACCGGCTCAGGAGGAGCTGCACACACAGATGGGCAGGAGGGGACTGCGTGCCACCCCCAGCCCCAGCAGACACACACCAGTAAATTCACCAGGGGTGGGGGCGTGCTCCCAGCGGCCGCAGTGTGGCTTAGAACACGCCCCTGGTGGGTGGCGGTGGCAGCCAGAGCGAAGCAGCCTGGTTCCCAGATGCCTGGCAGCAGCCAGAGCGAAGCAGCCTGGGTCCTGGGTGCCGGCAGCCAGGGGAAGGAAGGCCTATTTTGCACAAATCCTCATGCATCGGGCCTCTAGTTGTTGTATAAGACAGTAGGCACTGGAGTAAATAGCTCTGTGGCTGGGAATGGGCATGCATATTCTTCTGCAGGCCTTTTCTGTTGGATATATGTCAATCTAGTCGGGAATTCAACTGAGTTTGGGTTGTATTATTATTGTTTGCCCTTAGGGTACTACAGGTTTCAAATTTCTCTAGTTTAACTTGTGTTTTGGATGGGAACTGTAGTACCAGAGAATTTTTGTCAATGTCTGCTCCACAGTCAGTGTCAGATCCTTACTTGGCACTGTGCCTCCTCTCTTGGTCCCTCTCCCAAAACTAGATGTTACTTATTATTCAGTGCTTATTGGTCTCATGGTGGGGTGTAGTGGGGAGAGGAAATTCTCTGTTGATCTGACTTGGCCTCACTCAAGCAGGCGCTTTATCTTGGATTCAGGGTGAAGAATTATCAGTGTGTGTGTGTTTTTCCCGCTTCCAAACTTTTGCACACAGAGAGGATGTTTTTCTGTCCTCTCCCCCGAGCTGCAGTGGTCTGGTACCAGTGCCAGCAGATGACAGTGTCTGCTGCCTTCCCCCCAGCACGGTAGGGCTTTGTTCCTGAGAGGAGAAAACTAGATAGATTCCAGTGAGGCTTTGTACTGGAATCTATCTATCTATTACCAGCAACCACTTCTATTTCTGTCCCTCAGGCCTGTACCATGAAGTTTGCTTTCTCAGGTCTCTTGTGTTGCCCAGCTGTCTCTTATGAGAACCTGGTGGAGAAGAGCCCTAAGTGATAGTGATTTCACTTTGTGAATTAACTGGTTTAGCTCCTAAGGCTTCCAAATTCTCATGCTAGTCCACATTCAGACTTCAGTAATTCATCACAAATTTTAGCTAAACTCTTCTTACCAGCTCACATGGTGCCTGGTAAGCAAATTCTGTGCTCCTTTACTCCTTGGAGAAACTATATTTTCATTGATCTGAGGTTACAGTATTCGGTTGCCCTAAATCCTCAGCTCTCTGTTGTTGTAAGGATGAGAGAGCAATGTTCTTTTTAGCTTTCTAACTATTCTGAAGAAACCAAAAGTCTTGATTGACTTTTATAATGACATATAGCAGTGTTTTGTATTTTCTTAATATTTCCACCATTGAAATAATTTTGAGAGACTAATCTGCTAATGAATATATTTTAGAATTTGTTTTGCTACTTATAGTCTTTTTCTACTTGAGAAAACTTATTTTTAGTGGCAGCTTATCCTAATGATTCATATAAGGGAAGAAGGGGACAAGTTGTAAGAGAGAGTAATCTAAGAAAAATACAGCATTTGGAAAGGAGATAGTGTCGTGCGTGTTCTTACCTCCTGATAAGCTGTGGCCTGGCCAGTGCACTGAAGCCTGCAGTGGGGCAGGGTTCAATATGAGGAATGAAAGTGGCTCTAGTTAACTTTGGCACAGCAAGAACTTTCCTTTTTTGTAGTAGGTTAGCTTCCAGTTAGGGATTTCTCAGTCCTGATGGGTTCCTCATAAGCATAGCACTGAGTCCTAAGAATTACTGGTATATCACCAGGATGAACACAGGAGGCATGGGTGATTCTGCTCTTGACCTTGAATTTGTCGTCTGCACAGATTGTTTTACGTTTGATGGTAAACTAAGGTGATGGCTACCTTAACACAATCAAGTTGTCATTTACACTTGATCACAACCGTAAACCAACCCAGTTCACATGCATAATATATTTTGAAATATTTTTGTCCCTACATTTTAGTAGACTTTTGGGATGATATTAATGTGTGTGTACATTTATTTTTATACACACACACACACACACACACACACACACACACACACACATATATATATTACATATATATGTATATGTATATATTTATATATTTATGTTTATATGTATATGTATGTGTGTATATATATATACATATATAGAGAGAGATAATACTTAAGAAAAAACCTGTAAAAATAGAAAAATATAGTAAATATATAAAATATGTATTATTTTAAAATATATATTAAATATTACATATTTATGTTTTATATAACTAAATGTTAATTTTTTAAATATGTTCATGTGTAATTAAAATATTTTATATATTTAATACAATAAACACAGGGTATCCTAAAAATGTATACACACTGAATTATTATAAAGGCAGTGATTATTAAATTACATTTCATTTTCAAAATGTAATAAAGTCAATTGTAAAGTGTGTATACATTTTTTGGGACACCCCATATATATAATGTAATATATAAAGTTATCTATACTAATAAAAGGGTAATATGCTAATTACACTGGGAAACAGGCCAGGGAGGGCAGTTGGGGGCCATGAGGCTGACTGGGGAGGGCAGTTGGGGGCAAGCAGGCTGGCAGGGGGGGACAGTTGGGGGTGAGAAGGCCAGTGGGAGGGCAGTTGGGGGTGAGCAGGCAGGCAGACAGAGTGATTAGGGGCAATCGGGCAGGCAAGAAGTTGAGTGGTTGGGAGCCAGTGGTCCTGGATTGCAAGTGGGATGTCTGATTGCCAGTTTAGGTCTGATCCAGACATCCCCCGAGGGGTCCCAGATTGGAGAGGGTGCAGGCCAGGCTGAGGGACAACCCCCATGCACGAATTTCATGCACTAGGCCACTAGTACATGTATAAAAAGAAAAAAATAGAGAGAAATATACAGAGTATTGACATACTCTTGTATAATTCCTGAATCTTTTGTTTCTTATATAGAGTAAGCTACTTGCACTGAAAACCCTCTTGATTATTCCAGTCCATGGCAGGCAAAGTGACCCAATTCATATTCCAGCCAAAGAGTCACAGGAGGAGCCTTTGGAGGGGTGGCAAGTGTTTTTGGTGCAATTTTGCTTGTTATTATTCAGAGCAATATTAGGTACTTTCAAGATTACTTTATTTACTGCACTCTTTTAAAGTAGTTATCACTTTTAGTGGTTTCCAAATATCATATCTATTTGCACCTTTATCTTTTTTTTTCTTTTTTTGGAAACTTTAGGTTTTTAAGAAATTATTATTCTATGTGGACTTGTACTTTCAAAGCCCATATGTCAACACTAAATGCCATGGTGGCATTCTAGACCTGAATGGTAAAATTGAGTTACATGCATAACTGCAAGTTTCAGATAAATAGAAGCATATAAGTAGAAACATGTTTACACTTACAACTCTGTTTAAGCATCCAATTGCACACAGTAGTTTGTTTTGGCTTTCCAAATGAATAGAGTAACTTCTGAATATAGAGATCTTCAGGCATTTGCTTCTCGATATAATGAAACCACAAATGGCTTTCCCTGCCTAGTATTCAAATAAATTGTTCCTGTTGATTATGCGATCAGCACAAGACTAAGGAATGATCATTCATTCAAAGAATCACTCAAGTAAATATAAATTACAATAAGTTCTAGGAAAAAAGTTGTGAAAGATACCACTGAAAACAGAGTACTCTCTACAGGTCCTTCTTGACTTACAATTGAGTTACATCCTGATAAACCCATCATAAATTGAAAATATTGTAAGTCAAAAATGCATTTAATATTACACTTAGAGTATCAGCTGCTTTCCCTTGTGTTCCCGTGCTAACTGTGGGACCTGTGGCTCGCTGCTGCTGCCCAGCAGCACAAGAGAGTACTTACCATAACATCACTAGCCCGGAAAAGAGCAAAAATCAAAACTTGATGTAATATTTATACCAAGTGCATATCACTTTCACACTGTCATAAAACCAAAAACTGTAAGTCAAACCATCATAAGTTGGGTATCATCTGTATTATGTATGATTTTTCATATTCAGCTATTGATATGAGCTAGGCATACTGTGTGCTTTTATCCTCATAAAATTCCTTTGAGTGACTATTGTTTCCATTTTATGACTGAACCATGTGAAACTTGGAAAGAGAAAACTCTTGGCTTAAGTAAGCACACTATTAATTGACATTACTGAAAGTATATTCAGCTTCTCTAAGTCTGAGCCACAATTCTATTTGAAGTAATTTAAGAAAAGCTAGCACACCAGGAAAAAAAATGTGTCTTTAAGTCAAATTAGGCATGAGGTGTTGTTTATCTAGCTTTACTTTCATATAACTAAAATATCTGCTGTGATATCTGCTCATAGAGAAAGAATTCTTTATTTATGAGTACAATAGAAACTTTGTAAAACCTGTCAGGACCAAAGTTCTGTAATGAGAGTTACAAATAACATAGTTATTTGTATAAAATAAATTATAGAAGATATATAATAGATTTTGTCATTCATCTTTGGACCCTCATCACAGATCTTGATGTCAATCCTTACTCCATCGAATCAAAAAGTCATTTATTTCCAGTTGTGTCCTCCTCTTATTAATCTGTGCAAGGTTCTCAAAGTTTTACATCAAGGCTTATAGAACTTACACCAGTTGTTCTTAATTTTTTGCTTGTTAATCCTGACTTTGATCTTCTGATCCTATAAGTAGAACTTATCAGTATACTTTATTTCTGGGGTAATAGTTCTCCCCTTTTTGACTTGTAGATTCAAATCTCAAAGACCCTCAATGGGCTGCTACATTCACTTTGAAAGTGAATTCCCAACTGCTGAGCTCCATGTCACACCTTAAGTAACCCTATGTACACCCTGGAAATAGTTGCTAAAGAAGTTACTACTCATGACTAGAATACATAGATTGCAAATTTTGTGTAGCTTTGTCTTCTGATAAGACCAAAGTCAAAGGAACAATCTCAATCCCAAAATTTTCATATTGAACAATTATTTTTTGTAATCTTAGTAAGATTAAATGACTACAGGCTCCAATTACATAAATGTATAAAATTTCTATTATAAACTCATATACCTTGCAAGATTATAAGATTGTGTCTTTTCATGGGTACTCTGGCAGATATGAATCTTTTGTTTGTTTTTCATATATTCTAAATTTTTGCTAATGTTGAAAATTTAACTATTAGTATTTAGTATTTCATTACTAAAATGAGAAATGCAGTTTTTGGAGTTCCATAAACGAAGTGACTATATTTAACAACAATGAAAAAGACTGACATTATTGTTCACTGAAATTGTCTTAAGAAAGAACTCCTTGATGGTAAGGATGATAATGCTACTAACGGAGACACGGAGTCTCTGAAATCAGAAACAGGGGATATATCTGTCTTGAAGTGTCCTTTCCTTGTAAGTGAGTAGATGGCATCTATACCAATAAAAGGGTAATATGCTAATTGGTCATCACGCCCTCACAGTAACAACTGAACAGCGGGCTGTGTGGGGTGACCAGGCTGGCTGGTTAGCGAGGGATGACCAAACGACCAATCAGCAGGCTGCATGGGGTGACCAGGCCGGCAGGGATGTTAGCAAGGGATGACCAAATGACTGACCAGCAGGTTGCGTGGGGCAACCAGGCTGGCAGGTTGCGTGGGGACCAGGCTGGCGGGGGGTGGCAGTGAGGGGTGACCAGGCTGGCAGGGGTGGCAGTGAGGGTCAATGAGGCCAGCAAGGGGGACAGTTGGGAGCAACCAGGCCAGTGGGGGGGGCAGTTAGGGGCAATCAGGCAGGCAGGCAGGTGAGTAGTTAGGAGCCAGTGGTCCCAGATTGTAAGAGGGATGTCCGACTGCCGGTTTGAGGCTGATCCCTGGGATTGGGCCGAAACCAGCAGTCGGACATCCCCCAAGGGGTACCGGATTGGAGAGGATGCAGGCTGGGCTGAGGTGACCCCCTTCCCCAGTGCACAAATTTTGTGCACCAAGCCTCTAGTCTTATATATAAAAGCCTAAGCGACCAAACAACCAGACAAGTGGTCACTATGATGCACATTGACCAACAGGGGGCAGATGCTCAATGCAGGAACTGCTTCCTGGGGTCAGATCACCACCATAGCAGGAGCGCAGCTCAGCCAGAAGCCAGGCTCACAGCAAGCTGCTGAAGCGCTAGCCTCTCCCACCTCCATGGCAGTGCTACTGAGCCTTAGCAGCAGCAGGCACCATGGGGCCGAGGTGAGCGGAGTGGCCCAGCACCTGGCCCAGGCTCGGGCTCCTCCCCAGTTGCCTGCTGCTTTGCACATGACTACATCCCCTGAGGGGTCCTGGATTGTGAGAGGGCACAGGCCAGGCTGAGGGACCCCACTGGTGCACAAATCTGTGCACCAGGCCTCTAGTGATTATATAATTGCTTTAGGTCCTTACAAGTATGCACTTCATGATTGGGTTTGCATCATAGCCTCTATAATGTTAAGTGATTATATAATTGCTTTAGGTCCTTACAAGTATGCACTTTATGATTGGGTTTGCATCATAGCCT